>BGPR01000403.1:372377-416556 GCA_013235015.1 Araneus ventricosus | reverse complement strand
GGTGGCATTTCAGCTGATAAATCGAGCTACAGAAGGCTCTGAGTACTATCAGTTTTAAAAAAATCACCCTGTATGTACTATAAGAATTAGCACGGGTTTAGGCTTGAGAGTTCTAGTTATTTTTTTAAAAAATGTCAAAGTTAATAGAATTTTCACGTTTTTTTCAGGCTTAGCTACAAAAATAATTATAAAAGATTAAAAAAGCATCGGATCATCAATCCCATGCTAACTTTTGTTTCCAATAATCCAAAAAATATGAATCACTTGAAATAACTAAAAAATATGAAAAATTAAATATTTCATAAGAGTTTAAAAAACCTCAAAAATTTCAATTTTTTAAATTTGTTAAAATGACTTTTTTTCAATCAGAATCTATTTAACAATATAATTTGTAAAAAAAGCCATTAATTATTTTTATTATTACTGTCTCCAAAAAAAATTAAAAAAGGGTACTTTGTAGCCTTAACCCATTACCCAAATTAATTGAAAGCATAAATTTCAAAAAAAATTCTGTTAAAATATATTTAAAACACCAAGATTAAGTTAACTGTGAAGTTAAATTATATTCAGAGAAAAAAAATTGATGTATTTTTAATTTTAATTTTTAGAAAAAAAATGTAAAAAAAAAATCGGTAGAAAATCATTTTTAAAAACATTTTTTATATAAATATTAAAGATTTTTGAAATATAGTAAAATGTTAAAAATAAAAATCACTTTCTAATTCCTTGCGTTACCTCAAAAATAAGTCATAGGAAAAATTTTAAAAAATTTGGTAGTATATACCAGTTGAAAACTGTTTAGGAGTTTGAAATACCTATTGACTTCATAAACAAAGCAAAATATATATATATATATATAATAATGGAAAGAATCCGGTTTATCCACGGAAGTGAAACGTAAATGTCGTATAAATAGGACGCTGGGCGCTAACGAGTTAATGTGGCAAAGAGAGCTTTGGCTTTGAGAAAATCTAAGCTGCAACTCCCTTTTGCATATTTTGCCCCACTTGTATGCAACATTGAGCTTTATAGTGCGAATCAATGAGAAATGAAAGCTTCTAATTTCATTTGATACAGATTTAATTCAGTTATTTAATAAATTAAAAGCTTAATTAGAAACCCGATTGTATAATCAAACATTCGATTAAATTTTAATGAAATAATATGACAAAGTTTATCTAACTGCCGATTTCGAAAGTTGCTGCATGAATAAACAGTTGAGATTTAATGTCATACCACTAATGCGAGCTGCCACTAAATTATTTTTATCTAATAAAGAAGAATTATATCAACCAATGTTTTTTGATGTAGAAATAGCTGTATAACCATTCTTCTAAAATAAAACTATAAAAAAGTTGAAACTTTCGTTGCAACATCTCTTATGTTGTTGAGAAAATTGCTATACAGGGGGCCCCAAATTCTTACCTTGATTTCATAATGGTCTTACAGTTTAGTGATTGCTCGAGTTTTTTTTCAGATGTCTTAAACCAGAGGTTCCCAACTTGTAGTACGCGTATCCCTAGGGGTACGCGAAGGACTTGTTCGGGTATGCGAAATCAAAGTTGGTAATAGCGGAAACAAGAAAACATAAGGAATTAAAAAAGTTACAGAATTTTGTTTCTCCAAGTTAATGCTTGCTATTGAATAACTGTACCACTAGAAAAGTTGATTATTAGAGATTGTAAATTTAGCCATCCTTACAAGTTAATGCGAAATTATAACAATGCTGATTTCATTCGTTTTGGTGTTGAACTATTACTGTTGTAAAAATGCAATAATATATAAAATCAAAATTAAGCCCAGCAAATGTTATTAATGCGAGTCATTTGACTCTTAAGCTAACCTAAGCTCTTAACATTATTGATGAAAACTTTGCATAGGCGGATGGTTGATGGGAGGCAGAGGGTATGACAGTAGGGGTACGCGATAATATAAAGGTTAATCAAGGGGTATGCGAGGGAAAAAAGGTTGGGAACCCCTGTCTTAAACCAATCATAAAGTTTTTCGAGAAATTGATACGCAGGTCTGTAATCAGGTCTGGCTTCTTCTACATAAGAATAGGCACAGTGTTAAGATTAGCTGATACAAAATCATTAAAAAAGGTGCCAAGGAACTCTTTATTTAAACCAACCACCAGATTTGTAAATGATAACTCGGAAGTAAATCTTCTACACAAGAAATCATTAACAACGGTGCTACGGAACTCTTTATTAAAAACAACAACCAGATTTGAAAATAATAGAATCTTCGATGCAATTTTTTTCAGAAATACAGTACAACTCCGTTTAACCAAACTAAAGGGCGGGGGCGTTTCGAATAACGATTTTTTCGGTTAAACCATGAACATCTATTACTATTTTGTATGTAATTACAGTATGTAATTCTGAAATGTTTTGAGTGTAAAACGAATTCAAAACTCTTTTTGGAGGCTACACTCATGTTCTTTATTAAAGTTAAAATTACATTTTTAGATCGAGCATTCATCTCTCCATAGAGCAGTGTGCTCTCGCGTTCGCGATTATTCCCATGCAGTATAGTATATGTTTTTTGGATTTGCGATTTCGGAGGTATTTTGGATAATCCGGGTTTCGGTTAACCCAGGTTTTACTGTAATGTCAATCGAAAAGGGAGAGGGAAATCACGGGTTAGATTCCTTGCGTGTGACTCGCTGAACTCATATTAAATGTTTTAAATCAATGTTTCTCAACTTTTCAGTACTTGCGACCCAATTTTCAATCATAATTTTCATCGCTCGTCCCCATAAAATAATAATGTATTTTTTGTATTTTGACGCTAAAGCTACACTACGACTTTAATTACAAACCTTACAAATTACTAAGAATAAGTTAATCTATTGATATTTTTTAATACCGATCGCTTCATTGACAAAACCAGAATTGCTCTCGCTTAGTCTCTATTGATCTATCTTACATCCACCATATCGGACCATTCGCGAGAAGTCCGTCGAGAGGAATCACTATTAATTATTAAACTTGTTTTTATTTCAGTATTAAGTTACATTGAGGTTGCATACATTAAAAGTTACATTGTTCAGTGCTGATACAATCCTATTTGTAAATGCATTATATCAGTGTCAATGTGTATTTTATTTTTTGTTATGTCAGAATGTATTTTGTTTTACTTTTCTTTCAGTAAAATAATCAATTTTTTAAATAATACTTTCTTTTCGATATGCTCGCGCCCCCCATTCAGTGTTATCACGCCCCCCTAGGGGGAGCGCCCCACAAGTTGAGAATCACTTTTTTTAAATAAAACTTAATCAAGTTTTGTACGTTTCTACAAAATAGAAGCTTATTTTGGAAGAAAACGATAATTTTCCATCCAATTTGCAAATGAAATCCAAAATTATCTCTTCTGTCATTGGTTGAAAGAATGTTAGGCTACGCAAATGTGCGATACGTCAAGATGACGTTAGATTTATTTTTATCTTTAAAAAAGTTCTTTACGGTAAACTGGGGAAGATCCCACTATTTTTAGTTTCAAAGAAGTCGTTTTTCTTTTGTAAGTGTTCAATGCTTCCACACTCGAATTCCGGCGCATCGAAATGACAGTTTAAAAGTTCTGTATTGATAGTAAAATTAGAAGCAGTTTAAATTAAATTAGTTGGTTAGTTTAGGGTTTATTGGCGCAATAGCCAAATTTTACCAAGCTGCGCCAAAAGTTTAAATGAAGATAATCATCAGGAACACCTTGTATTATATACTGATTATTTGTAATAAAGCATTTATATTAATATAATTATTTTATAATTCAATGCTTCCGTATGGCTGATTCTCTAAGCTGGGGCTTAGTTTTGGTCTCAGGTTTATACTACGAGCAAACTGAAAGTCATTCTAGGGCTTATTTTCCCGGAAACTCCCATATCTCCCATCTTCCCAGACTTCATTTTTTACCGAGTCGGAAGTCATTGGTCACATCACATTTCCCGATAGGCCATATTTGTACATCCCGCTTACGATATGTAAACGCAGATGCCAAACCACTAACCAAACCCATCCTTCATGCACTACCCCCCCCCCCCCCCCCCCCCATTTTTTAACCACTCAATTGTCCCACGGTCCTTTATGACGTGCTGGAACCTACCTCAGGCAGGTGAAGGGGAAGTGCCACCTCCGGACGTTAGAGACATGGGAACAAGCGACCGTTGCCCAACATGAAATCTTACCCCGTGCGGACTCTTTCTCAAATACCACTTTTTATATCCTCCCCCCTTCCTTTCTCTTGAGCATAAAGGCCACTTTTCACTTTTCCTCTACCCCTCTTTGGAATAAAATCCCAAAGTACTCTATTTCCGTCCGACAGGGGGATGGATGGTTTTTACTTCAGAATGACCTCCTAAAAAAAAGGGCTTCCTTTGAAAAGCCAACCCCCTCCTTCCCTTTCCTGACCCCTTTATTCCGTGGCCACTCACCCCCGGGAAGGGTCTAAAAAGAGTATTTCGGGTGGGAAGGGAATGCGGGGTGTAAAAAAAATCTGTTTCCTTCTGAACCTTTCCTGGAGGGGTAGGGGGTCTGTCTCGGATGGAATTATTCTTCATAAAAGTACAGTGACGTGTTCGAACAGAGTGCAATGACCTCGATGATGATTTGGAGATGTAATTGTAGTGACCACGATTCGAAGGGGAGAAGAGGGTGCAGGAAAGGGGTGTTGTGGGGGATAATCGTCTGTGGAAGGGGGAGGCTGATTCTACCCTGAATTATAACCGTTGGTGATAAGTGAGGACTTCAATATCATAGTCGCTTGGAATTCGGGGTGGGGATAGACCTTTCATAATTGTTTCTGTCTGCGATGCTTGATATGTTGTACTGGCGAAAGTTTTTTGGAAAAAAAATTATTTCTCTCAACGTTTGGTTTGTTTTTTATATTTAAATCATACCGTAGGTTCTACAACAATATTTTCGCATTTATTACTCTAAATAAGCGGTTAATAATGATATTGAATATCATGAGTTCTGATGTAGAAATATGAATTTTGAACAATCAAATAACCAAGTAGTTATATATAAAAATTAATAGTTTATTAAAATCTTATAGTCGGCCTAACTAAAATTAAATTGAAAATAAATATTCAATAACAATTGCTAATAGGCAATGCAGCATTTACAGAAATTTCTCGTAAGTCTAATAAAAGTTAGAATCCGCCTAAAAGTATCATATTACTTAATAATAGACGAGTGGCAAGCCCCGTCTAGCAACGAAATAAAAACAAGAAGCAGTCGCGAATGGGAAAGAGAACCAACGAGTTTTAATTCTAATTTTGTTTCGCAAACCGTTCGGCTCACATATATATTCGCAGCTTTATACAGGGTGATTCAAAAAAAAAAAAAAACGTGGCCAGACTTTAAAGGTAGATCAGACACACGATAAACACAAAAAAATCTCTTAGGAATATGGGTGCGCAAAAGTCATCTGGGGGCAGCATATTGCATTTAAAATAATACAGCTCTGGATAAATGCCGATATCTTTCTGAATCCTAACGGTATTTAACTAAAGTTTTTATGTAAGTTGCCCTATATATCTGTCTTTGAAGTTATGAAAGAAAAATTACACTAAGTTTCACGCATGCGCATTAAAATTTATTTACTACAAATGCTCATATTTTCTCTAATTTTCAAGGTACATATTTACTTCAAGTTTTAATACAATTCTTAACATATTGTCACGTATTATGTAATTTCTATACAATTTAGTTGAAAAACTCTGCAAGATATAGCAAAAAAATATGAAAAAATTGAGATTTTTTAAAGAACCCCTTATATCTTCACGAATATTCGTGCTACTTTTACGAAAATGCGTGTGAATACTTTGCACATCGCACAAAATAACTGATGAAAGCTGCAAACCATTATCAGCTTTCTGTGAAGCGGGTTGAGCTAAAATCGACTTCATCAATTTCTGGTCGGGCCCCTAAATGCCCTCGTGACCGTATCTTTAATGTAAACTGTGACCTACTAAATCTATTCTTTATATGGTCGAAGTTCGAAGGGATATTCGAAAAAAATGTTCACATTTCAAAAATTATCCGCAATTTTGGCAGCGCTGTTATTTTAAATGCCATCTGTTGCTTCCAGATGGCGTTTGTGCACCCATGTTCCTATGTGATTTTGGATGCTTATCGTATGCCTGATCAAAACCTAAAATTTTGTCAGTTTTTGTTTTTTTTGTAAATCTCCCTGCATATCATCCTTTATCTCATTGGCTTAAATTTCAGGTTTAAATGTATACTTTCAAAAGTGCCGTTGTTTTGATATTGTCTGTTAATTGGACACCTGTTGCGAGTGATTTTACTAAAGTATGACATGGGAGACCCACAACCCTGTCTTGACAAATTTGACCGTCCTCTACTAGAGTTTTTGCGAGCCCCATCAGAACAGTAACTATAAATTTGAGCGTCTATGACCTAAAAATAATTCTACCTAATAAAATAATAGAGGTACCAAAAATAAAGTTACCTGTTCGCTGATTAACGCCTTACAATTTGGCGAATCGGCGCTTTCTCACCTTTAAAATTTTAATTAAATAATTTTTTGACTCAAAATTAAAATAAAATCAGTATAGAAAATTTGGCTCCTTAGTAATACCTTTGGATCAATGGTGCGCTTGGGCTACGGCCCAATTAGGATTGTTGATGAGAAAGTGGATGAGCCTCCTTCTCCAGGCCCCTGGTCAATAAGAAAATTAGAAGTTTGGGCAGTTTTGTTTTAATTCTGTTTTTCATTAATATAAACATGAATTACCGAACATTAGTTTAAATGATAACTTTTTTGGATTTTGACTTCTTAATTTTTTTTTTCATTTCTGTACTAGTTTTATGAAAGAGGGTCGATGGTAGGCAGCTTTTAGAATTTTATGCTTTGACCCCCCTCCCACTCCAGAGTGTCCGGATTTTAACTGAAAATATCATGGTAACCCTAAGTATGATATCGTCGTCGTTCATGCAAAAGTCTCTAAATCCACACAAAAAAGTTTTTACTGACTACTGCAGTCCATTAGAACTAATTATTCCGTGACATAAACTATTATCTAAGCATCAGTAAGCCAACCGTAGGAGCTAGAAATCTGTAAAATATTTTTTATTACATTATTTATAATTATCTATAATAATATTAATTATTATTATTTATAATAATATTAATTTTTATAATTATTTATCACAACGATTCAAAGTTAATCATGTTTAAAATGACTTTATCTCAAAACTATAGTTTCGGACATGGCGAGTTGTGCTTGAACGACGAAGAGATGATTTTTTTAATAATTCAAATATGAGATAAGATATATCGAATACTTCCTTCAACAGATATAACGCCAGTTTTGCTTTCGCCTTGTCAAAACCGAAACTTCACGCGAGATCTATTAAACACGAGACACCAATCTTAAAACTCATACTCTCATTTTCTCCGAAACTCTTTAATAAATTCACACACCCCGAAAATTCCAATATATTATTACCTCCCGAAAAAAAAATCCCCTTATTTATCTTCCCCAAACTGCTCCCCGCACACCTCGGGCTACCCTTTGAGGGGCTGGGCGAAGGGGCGGCTCCACTCCTGACAAGAGGCCGCTCATCCCCTTTTGATAGATCCTCCAAATTAATGAAGATGGCACCCTTCCTCGCCACTGTCTGTCTGAGCGAACGTCTCATCCGCCGCAGATATGATAAATCATTTTATTGATTGGCCACCGCTGGAAGGTGACTGGAAAGCACGCCCCTTTCCCCCCCCCCGCGGGGGGGGGGGCTTTCTTTCCACATTGATTGGAAATAGGGATAAAGACCGAGTTGGCTTAAAATGGGAGTGGATTTTTATTTTGGAATGGATGGAATTTCGGTGTTTTTTTTTGGCGGGAAGAGGAATTTTGATCTTCCCTTTTTTTCATTCTTTCTTTCTGTCCTTTTCTGATGGTTCGGGTATATTTATATTAATGTCTTTCGTAGTGAAAATCTAAAAGGCGTAGGTGTAGCGTTTCAAATGTTTTTGAATTTTAGGGAGAAATTTATCGTCTGCTTTTAGAGTATTCGAGTAGGATCGTTTTCGGCGCGGGGGCGGACGGTGACAACGCACTGAGACGGGCTCGCTCAAAGGTTGTCGCTTGTAGCCGAAGCAAAATTTTGATTCGTGGAGATATTAACCCGCTGACGCCCAAATTGCTTTAAAGCAGAAGTTTCAGTGCAATTTTTAAATTATGTTAAAAACACCAATACAGTAAAACCTCGGTTAACCGAGTCCGGGTTAACCGAAACCATAGTTATCCAAAATGCCTCAAGACACGTACTACTACACGGGAATAATCGCGAAGGCGAGACTTTTTTGCAACGTCATCCTCACTTTTTTTTTCTTTTATGCCTCCCCAAGAAGGTCAGTGATGGATTTAGAATGCTAAAATTAAAATTAATGGATATTAACAATGTTAATTACGATATTTTTTACCTGAGTCTGCGAGGCGCATTGCGTCCGAACTCGGCGGTGCGAATATTGCGCCGAGGGCAGCTTAACTTTAATAAAGAACATAAGTGTAGCCTACAAGAGAGTTTTGAATTCGTTTTACACTTTCGGAATTACATACTGTAAATAAATACAAAATTTGAATCGATGTTCGTGGCTTAATCGGTATCGAAACGGCTTCCCACCCTTTAGATTGTTTAGCAGGGGCTGTACTGTATTTAGAAAACAGTGGAAAAAATTTCATTTCTATAAAAAAAATACTTTTTATTTTTATTTATTTTTTTAGAAAAACTTTTTTATATATAAATATTAAAAGATTTAAAAAAATAGAGTAAAATATCAGAAAATAAATATTACTTTCGAATTCCTTGCATTACCTTGAAAATAAATCAAACAGGAAAAAAAGTGCTGAGGCCGGACCACGGCCCGACCCTACCCGAAGGAGATACCTACTGTCACTGGTGGAAGGTAGCTCGGCCCCACTTAATTTCGGGGGCTTCTCATCCGTGTACCCGCGGTGCTTCCCCGGGGGAGTGCTCCTCTATTAAGCAGGAGAATGAATATATACCTCCTATGAGCGAGGTCTTGTGCAGTAACTATACGTCGTCGCTTAGCAAGCAACACCACCTATCTCAATTTTTTGAATTTTCAAAGAGGAAGAAAATACTCATTTTTTCGTAACCAATAACGAATATTTCTAAATTTTTTTAACGTCTGATATAAACAGGAGACAGTATATTCTTACTCGATGTGAAAAAAATTTATGCGAAAAACTGAGTATTTTCTTCCTCTTTGAAATTTCGAAAAATTGGGATAGATGGTGTTGCCTTGTTAAGCGACGATTTGTACCTCCTATTAAGCGAGGTCGTATAGCTTATATGGTTTATGTGGTTTATCTCCACTGTTTAATTACTATACATTAATATTGCTATATGAGTCATAGCCTCTCTTTTTATATACCTATGTTCAGTTTTACAATAAAATGATACAAAAGAAATATAGTCCATGTCTACTTAATTTACTGAACTATCATCAGCTATCAGACATTAAGTCACAAATATAAATGCGCCCCGTATTGCTCTGCTTACGCAAAGAAAAATGAACTTCTGCTAGTTAACTTCTTTGCTTTATTTCAGCTTCGATTTAAGTAAACTTGAATAATTCAATCGCTTTGATTTTTTATTCCCATGCATCATTAGGCATAATCTGTTTACTCTCAAATATAGCTATTTCTCTATATAAATATCTCAGTGTTACAGGATTAAGTACAGCCCAGCTCAGAAACAATAAACACTGAACAATAAAAATTTTCTGAATGTAACTTCATTTCAGAAACAAGAAACTAAATCAAAAGTAATAAAAAATGCACACTTTTGAAGCTATTTTGTAGCTTGAACACTGAAGAATTTATTATATTATTGACGCGACGAACGCTTCCAGGCAAAATTATGGAAAGAGATGAAAGAGCTGAATGAGATCAAGTTTATTTTAGTTATTTTCATTATTTATTCTTGTTGCAAACGGCTAGAAACAGGTTTTGAAAACATTATTTATAGAAATAGAAAGCGAAAGAGGTATCAAATTAACTTTAAAACTTGATTTTTTTTCCAGTCACTTCTACTTTTAAGAGTTTCGCTAGCGAGTTTTAGAAGTGATGGATAAGCTTTAAAATCTTACAAAATACAAATAAATGCCAAAATCTTAAGTCAGTTATGACCTTTGATATGTGCTTCGATCTTCGAAATTATTTATTTAATGCTGAGAATAGTTAAATTTATCAAATGTTGCTTAATTACGCATTAAGAAGGTTCTATTTTAAAATTTTCTTTAAAAGCTAGATTTAATAATTTAATATACAATAGATTAATATACAGTAACGAAATACATAGAGAAAAACAGTTAAGTAAAAGGATATTCGAACCTTGAAACTTTTTAGCATTATAGTATTTTAGGCTTGATTTATCTGTCTTGGCTTGACTGAATCAGCCGTTGCATTCTGTCCGTAACGACTTTTACATTACGTAATTTTCAGGAAGAATATCAGACTGACAAAATTACCATGGCAATAAAAACTAAAGTTCAAATTCTGCTTTGGAATTAATTTCCAAAGAAAACCATTTATTGACTTAAACTTACGTCCCTCCACTATAACTCAACAACATAATGAGCTAGACGGCTGAAATTTGGCATGTGGTTTTCCACCAAAATTGTAGATCTGCCTGTTTAAGAGCTGACTGTTTATCGGTCTGTTTATATATGTGTATGTGAACACTATACACATACACAGAACTCTAAACACAACGACCTAGATAAATGAAATCTGATATGAGGTCTTGTAACCAAAATTGTAGATCTGCATTGAGTTTTGGGCCGGATCCGTCGAATAGAAGGCGTCCAAAATGCATATTCAGTTTTCATGATTTAAAAAAAACCGTTATGATGAAAAAAAGGAGCTATCTTTGGGTATTAATTTCAGAGCAGAATTTTCACTTTCGCTTTTATTAACACAATAATGCTTTTAGGCTGGCATTCTTCCTACGAAGTGCCTGTTGCGTTGAACTATGCCATTTCTCGTAAGACCGGTTTCTTTCCCACCCATTTTAATTGCAAAATAAGGCAAAGCATTCACGGATGTTCCAAAGTTTGTTTTGAGAAAAGGTTCAAAATCGCAGAATTCTACCCAACCATTCTCCTCTTCCCCCCCATTTCGAGTTTCATTTCTTCCCTCGAAGCGAGGCCCCAATGTAGGCGAATGCTTTGATGTGCCGCTACCCTCTAATCGAGGTCTCAAATTGGAATCAGCGGATTGAGTTTTGGAATTTAAGCTATTTTTGAATTCCACCATTTCAAATCATTTGCTCCAAATCTCACAGGGTTTCGACCTTGACGATTGTTTTTTCCTTCCCTTGTTCCAAAAATTCCACTTTGGAAGAGCTGTGAATGGCTTTATTTAGAAAACAGAGTCGGTGAATCAAGATAGAGTCCATTTTCCTTTTTATAAATAACATTTATTGCTGGCAATTCTATCTTCTTGATAGAACTTAAAAAGAAGTGTTAGAAACATTGAATACATGCTACTGATACATCACCCACCTCCACAGACAAAGAGGAGAACGAAAGTAAAAAGATAAAGTACATGGCTTTTATATACGTGATACTTGACGTCATACAACAACAAATCTGCTACCGTACGGCACGACCGATAATCACCAACAAACAGCTGTAATGAAACAACAATCAAGACAAAGACAAGATTGACGAATCAAGTCATAAACGTTATCATGCTACGAACCAGACTGCATTGGTACTGAGAATTATGTTCTGGAATGCAAATGGAATTCTATCTCGTAGAAAGGAGCCATAAGATTTCATAAATAAGCACTTCCCTGATATAATCCTTCTGCAAGAAACCCACCTGAGACCTTCCCAAAAATTACATTTTGCCAACTAACAATGCTACAAAACAAATAGAAAAAATCAACATAAACGAGCCAAGCGGAGGTACTGCACTCTTAATTAAAAATCACTTCCCGCACCACCATATCCCCACTCCTCAGCTTTTCTACATCGAATCAACCATAATTAACTTAACTCTTGCAAATAAGGGCCCTATTATTATTATTATTTCCACTTACATCCTCTTTCACTTTAGATATTGAAAATCTAATGCAACTTGGACCCTACTGCATTTTTGGAGGAGATTTCAACGCACACAATAAAGCGTGGTCTCAAGTAACACTAGCACTAGAGGAAAGCAACTAAAACACTTTGCAAATAAAGCTGGACTTGATATCATTGCCCCCCCCCACTCCTACCAGATTCGGAATTAATACTGCTTCCACAATAGACTTAGCAATTGTAAAAGACTTTTTATTCCCTTATGATATTTCCTCTATCCCAGAATTAAGCTCCGACCACAATCCTATCATTCTAAATTTTTACTTTCATCTCAACACACCTAAGAATAATAGAGCTTTTAAAACCAATTGGAATAATTTTCAAAGGGAACTCTGCAATTGTACCTCCATTCCCTTCCCTAAAATTAAACTCTGCACATGACATAGATACACAAATAGAAATTCTTACTAATGATATCACAAAAACAACTCAATAGAAATCTCCCCCAAAATTGCATTTATCAGTAACGAACTTAGAGAAATCTTTAGCAATAGAAACAAAGCAACAAAAACTTGGCAAAGTACAAGAAACCGCAATTTTAAAACACTTTATAATAAATTAAACCACAAAGCTAACTCCTTAAAAGAGAAAATAATACAAACTGAAATGGCAGAAAAGCTAATTGCTATGAACCAAGAAGATGGCTCACTCTGGAATGTCGCAAAAAGAACGCGTAAAAAACACTCAAAAATTTCCGCCCTTAAAGGCCCAACTAGTATCGCCTATTCTAATACAGATAAAGCCGAATTAATTGCAAACAGTCTTGAGAAACAATTTCAGCTTACCAACCTTCGTAACTCAGTCACTGAGAACATTGTAAACAATACATTACAAGAATTTTATCACATCACTTACTTCCCATCACTCACATCTCCAAACCCTATTGACGTTATTAAATACACATAAAAAAATCAACATTCACAAAACACCAGGAAATGACAGAATTTCAAATAAAATGATAAGAAACCTCCCTTTCCTGATTCAGCTTAGATTTATACACATTTTAAACCGCATCTTTAAATTACACCACATCCTCATCAGCTTGGAAAACTGCAATCATTATTCAAATTCTGAAACCAGGTAAAGATCCATCAGATCCTACAAATTACAGACCTATTTCTCTCCTTCCTAACCTCAGAAAAATTACCGATTATATTACATCAACTCAACGAATTCCTCAATAACCAAAATTCACTAATCACCTTCCAATTTGGCTTTAAGCCCAAATTATCTGCTACTCATCAACTTCTGAGAGCAGTTGAACACATCACAGCTGGTTTCCAATACAGATACAGTACTGGTGCAATTTTCCTAGATATTCAAAAAGCCTTCGATCGCGTTTAGATCCAAGGTCTCACTAACAAAATGATTAAAATGAACGTTCCTCCCCCACTCATTAAATTAATTTACACCTTTCTTAATAACAGAACTTTCGAAGTCAGAATTAGCACCACACTCTCCAAACTTCACACCAGCAAACAGGCGCGCCTCAGGGGGCGACATTAAGCCCCTGCTTATATTCAATATTTATTAATGACATGCCACAAAGATACAACACTAAACTTTGCATTTATGCTAACGACACGGCGATACTTGCACAAAACAAAAAATCTTAAATTCATAACCAAGGCATTAAATGACCACCTCAGCTAACTCGAAATCTGATTTTCTAAGTGGAAAATCTCTGTCAACTCAAGTAAAACAGAACTTTTCTTATTTCCTAAACGTAAAAAGCCACCCACTCCCAATATTATTTTACAAGGTAAATCTATCCCATGGTTTCAGGAAACAAAATACCTAGGCGTCATTCTCGATTCAAAACTAACCTGGAAATCCCACATTAATTTTATAACCTAAAGATTCCGAGATAACTGTAGAAAAATTCCCCCCGCTAATTGCTCGGAATTCCGAATTAAGTAGAAAAAATAAAGTGCTTATTTATACTTCCATCTTGCGACCTGTTCTCACTTATGCTAGTCCCGTATGAGCCTATGCAGCCAAAACGCATTTCAATCGCATTGAGAGGTCCCAGAACAAACTTCTGAGCCAGATGGTTTATGAGGAAAGGGGACATTAGAAAAGCTCTTAAAATCAAAACCCTCAACGAATACATAAAAAATCTTGAGAAAAATTCTTTAACTCTCTCTATGAAATCGATAATGCAGCCATTCAAGACATCGATTTCTACACCCCTGATCCAAACAACAAAAGACCGAGGTTAATCCTCCTCTAGTACACTCTTTTCTTTATTTCCTTACTAAAAAATATTTATTCTCAATTTATTAATTTCTCAATTAAAATTCTCTGAAATAGCCATCTCCTCGTACCTCATGACCATCTTCCACTTCTTTTAGTCTATTTTAAAATGTAAACAAACTCTCTTATTGGTTTCCCCTCCTCGCCTCTTCATGATAGCTAACCTCACCCACCCCTGCTGACTCAAGAGCCAGCTCCGATCTCCTACAAGCCACTCCCACCTGGAACTTCAAACATCATAAGCTCCACACCATTGGATACCACCACGACCACCAGGATCTTTTTAAGAAGACCCCGCCTCCTAGCAGTCATTCACAGCCCAGACGTCAACGCTCCCAGACGTCTCCCAGACTCCTGCTTAACTCACGTTTCGCCAAATCTCTAGAACTGTCATACAGGGGAAAGTCGCGGCTACGCCTCGCAGATTGTCCCTCATCATATTGTCTTGTCTTGAACCAGAGCAGAGGTCTGAATCTGCTTTAAGTTTTTTATAATGAATAATGGCCATCCAATAATTTTTTTGTCATATCATTGATGTTCGTTATGTGTAGGCACGTAAGTACAATCACTAGACTCGTAAAGTGGTCAAGCATCCCCTATGTGGTGGGAAGGTCTAGCTTTGTCACCCTACGTACCGACCCCTATCCTTTTTCCCTCTCAATATTTAGAGTCTCGGGTTTATGATCAGAAACTCTGAGATAGGGGGAGGTGAAAATAAATTCTATGTCCCGAGGATCAATTACCATCCCTAAGCCAATAGTCGTGATGTGATATATAATGAATATCCAAGTTGTATCCTTTTGCTCCAAGGGTTGCAAAAGTTCGCCTTCCCGCCAGTTCCGTAACACAGATAAAGTGAAGACACACATCCGTATTTAATCTAACACCTCCTAAATATATTTAAGAAGTGTTGATTTATCCCGGGATTTTCGAATATTTGTCACCCCTCAAATGTGTCGTGTGGCTGCAAAACTGTCCATCTTCAAAACGGGAAAAGTGGATTTGCAGTCATATCTAGCCCAAATGAGATTAAAAAATAAGTTGCATGGCATTCGAAGCGTTTCGGCAGTATGCTTCAATATTTAGTTTTAAGTGGCATGGTATGAAAAGGGTGAAATGGTCTGAAAAATTCTTGAAAAAAAAACCTATTTTTGAAAAATGGAGACGGCCACTTTTGCAGCTACACGACACAAATATAGTACAGGATTGAAAAGGTGTCTCATATTTGAATTGGCTGTGATGGATTGTCTGTTTTATATTTAACCAGAGGGGGGGGGGGGCCCTTCTCCCGACGTTGCCGCGTTTTGTGCTTCATAGTACAGTGAAGAAAACAGAATATTGTTACGAAAACTGTCCTGTGTGTGTAAGTTGAAAACCGTCCAACAAGCAGGATAACGGAGAATGACACTTTATTCTCGAATATTCCGGAAAACACGAAAGACAGGTAATAGGAAAACACATCACTTGCACAAATTAACAACACCAGCAGACAGCAAATCACGAACAGTAACAGCAACAGCACGAACAATGGCGCTCAGCGTCTAACAGCTGACCAACTCGCAAAGTGAACAAATCTCCAAAGAAATTCTTTGAACTCCGGAGACGTTCAAAAACGATTGTCTCATCTCAGCAACTTCCGGGCTTTTATACCTTCCTGACAAGATGTGACAGCACATAGAATCATCTAATAAATTCTGTATATCTCCGCCCTAATAGAGACATCGAGAAAATTCCAGCATTTTTGAAGTCCTTCATTTTGCCGCCAAAATGGTCGCCAAGGTCGGGGTCGTTGGCTTCCATTTCCCGATAGCTAGTAAGAACCTCTGTAAATGTCTCTTTACAACCGTAAGACTAACATTGTTGGAAAGCGACATTACATGTTCGTAACAATATGTATTCTGGGTGTTTTCTTTTCCATCGATTGGCTTCAAAATTTGATACAGATCCATATTGTTAGTGACAAGACCACATACCAAATTTCAATTGTCTAAGTCAGAGGTTATTAACCTGTGGTACGCTTACCCCTGGGGGTACGCGAAGAACCATTTGGGGGTACGCGAACTCAAAGTCGGTAATGGAAGACACAAGAAAAAATAAGGGATTAAAAATGTTACAGAATTTTATTTCCCCAAAATTCGTATAAAAAGTAAAAGTGGAAATTGTGCAAGCCCTAAACCTACCCTCAAAATAAGAAAAAAAGAAGTGTAATTTTTATCTATCCTTATAAGTTAATGTAAAATTGCTACAATACTGATTTCATCTGTTTTGACGTTGAACTAATAATATTGTAAAAATGCAATAAAATACAAAATCAAAATTAAGTCCTGAAGATGTTATTAATTGGAGTCATTTGACTCTTAAGCTTACGTAAGCCGTTAACATAATTGATAAAAACTTCTTTGCATTGACGGAAAGTTGGAGAGGGGGGATATGACAGTAGGGGGTACGCGAAAATAAAAAGAATAATCAAGGGGTACGCGAGGGAAAAAAGGTTGGGAACCCCTGGTCTAAGTTCTTGCGTTTTAGAGTTATTGCGTTCGCATACACACGGATATACTGACCGACAGAGGGTCAACTCTTTGATGGATAGGATCGAAATTTCATACAAATCTACAATTCTTATTTTAACACTACAAGCTAAATTTCATCCATCCAGCTATTTGAGTTATCGTGATCACATGGACATGGGCGGACCGACAGGCACACTTCCCATAGATGGGTTTCGTTTAAAATTTAATATAAATCTGCAAATTTGGTGCAAAGTCCACATACCAAATTTCAGGCACGTAGCTCGTTGCGTTTTTGAGTTATCGTGTTCGCAGACCGCCAATTCTGTTCTATCTTGTTCGCCGGCCACCGAGTAGAATTCCAAAATTGCGTTTTTCGTACTCATGGAGGTTTAAAACGTGGAGATTCATCAAAATCTCGAGGTCGAATTTTTTGGCGATTACAATACTGCTTCTCTGTATGTTCCGTAACCGAGAAAGTAAGAATAAATAATTCATATTAAAAAAAGGATCACCTAGACTTTAGAATGAAGCCAGCTTTTGAAGAATTCTCGTCTTTAACCTTGACTAAACATAGAACAGAGTCTCTTTAATATATTCAAAGTAGATGAATTAGCAGACGAGGGAAGAATTGAAAAAGTAATATCAAAAATACTTTAGTTGTGTTTCTTTGACCTTTTCTGCTTTACTTATTTATTTTTTGAGATTATTTTAACTAATTTAAATTGTCGCTGCTTTTTTTTTTAACTTTTTGCAGACGGAAAAGCAATTAGATGTATAATTATTCGCCAATTACAAGGACTCATTTTCTTGCTTAGAGACGTAAAATATATATTTGTGTAAGTTCATTTTTCCTGAAAAATTATTCTGCGACTTCTTACAACTCTGTGGGTATTTTTTAACCGTTGAAATCAAGAAGCGTCAAACTGATGCACCGTCTAGAATGGCGACTGAGAGTAGTCTCTCGGGTGCAAAGGGTTAAATTCATTTTTTGAATTTTGTTTAAGACCCCCAATTCTCGCCAACTTTCCGGATAGAGGCAGGTCGCAGTGGCCTAGTGGTAAGGTGTCGGCTTCGTGGCCTAAGGTTCCAGGTTCGAAATCTGATTGAAGGTCCCTCGTGTATCGGGCCTGTTGCAGAGTAAATCATACGTAGGGGCTGTAATCATATGTAGAGGGTGTGGTGCGGAAGGTTGGAGAGGAGGTGCCAGCTCAGGTGTCGTCCTCGTCCTTTGTTCAAAATTGCAGAGTCCGTTCCAAAATAGCCTTCGTGTTGCTTCAAAACAGGACACATTAACTAAACTAATCTCGCCAACTTCCCGGATTTAGGTTCGGAAAATGCGTTCACCTTATCTAAAAAAATTCTTTTATTTATTTCGTTTTAATGAGTGCTTCACTTTGTTCTTTACCCCCTTCAAAAAAAAAAAAAAAGAAAGAATAGAAAAGCCCCCTCTCCAGTAATGAAATCAGCGGGAGTGTTCTCCCCAAGACTCTCTCATTTGTTAATAAAATATGGTCCGTTTTGCGTTTCTTAGCATAATAAAGAAACCGAGTGTACATTTTTGACTTCCTTTCCATAGATTAAGTTCGAAATTTGACGCAGATATGCAATTTTGGTGATAATACCACATGCAGTAGAACCTCGGGAATCCGAACTAATTGGGGCTGACTTCTGTTCGGATTCCGGAAGATTCGGTAAAATACTCTTAATATCCAAATGCAGTAGAGCAACGGTTCCCAACCCATGGGCCGCGGAACGCCAGGCAACAGTCGAAGTCAAGGGAGCTTCAAGAGTCTTCACTCGTTTTTTGCTTTATAAAACAATATATTTTTATTCCTTTCACAGTAAGCTGTACTAATTACTGATATATACGCGCATACAATATATATATGTAATAATCTCACTTAATTTTATTTCAAATTCTAATATTATATATTTTAACGTCTTAATGTATTCCAAAATCACTTTTCTTAAACTCCAGTTTCGTTCTATTTCCCGCGCTGGAGGTATATTAAATCTCTCGTCTTATTTATCACTCGGCATATTTATCACTAAAAGAATATTTTAATCGTTTCCACGCGCACACAAATCGTGAAATCAGCGACTCCTTGCCGCCATGAATTTTCTCTAAAACACTTACGTAATATACTAAAAATAGCTATTATTCGCTTCACTTTGATCACGTGTCTATCTGTTAAATCCCTACCTGAGAAAAAGCAGGGATTTTCTATTCTCTTTTGGCTTCAAACCTTATACTAAGATGTGCGTACATTCCGTCACTCTCCGATAATAAAAAGAAATTAGTTAATAATTCGGCCTGTTTTTTTATTTAACGACTACAACAACGAAAACATTTTATATATGTTTGTATTTTTTACTTGTATATTTAGTTAGTGGGCCTCAAAATATTTTTTATGTTCCCTTATAAGGCCACATAAGGGAATAATTTTTGACTAATGGTCATTCCTTTATTCAGAAAATTCTGTCCTGTTTTAGAACTACAATGACGCGTGGCCTCTGAGGAAGAATCGCCATTCTAGTTCTTTTCCATTTTTCTTCCATTTTGCTTTCATTCTAATTGTATTTTTTCTTTCTAATTTTCTTATTTGTTTTTTAATTATTCGATAATTTTTGTTTGTAAATACGTTTATTTCTGTTTATAAAATTCTTGGAATATTCTGAAGATGAAATCACTTAATGATGCTGCGTTTGCGCTCATAAAAGGTGTATTGTTGTCATTATTATTAATGTTTACTTTTCTATATTTCTTTTTAACCTAATTTTTGAAGTTCTTATTTTGTTTCTTGTATTTTATCAGAAGCAGCTGCATATGCGCCTTTCTGTATAATGCAAAAGAATTTTAATTAATTTTTAATTTAATTTCTATTAATTTTTAATTTAATTTTCGTTAATTTGATCAATCAGTATTTCCGAGTTACTAAATTTTCACAAATAATATAAAAACAATATTTTTTTTATAAAAACCTTCATTTTAACTCAGGATATCACTCGATTGGAGGTTTTATTTCAAAAAACTCCACTAGAACAATTATTCTTTAATATGCTGAATATTATATCGTACTATACAATATTTTATTTTCTACATTTATAAGCGTTGTTCAATATTTTAAGGTGAAGTTATTCTTACCGTCGACACATGGCAGCATGATGATACTTTAACACTATATTAATCAACGTTGAATCATATGTCCGAAAAAAATATTTTACAAAATGTTCATTTGAATAATAATGTTTACACAATCTTTTTGTTTTACTGTATATAAAAGGCGGGCCGGATTCAGCTAATGAAGTTAACCATAAAACAGCTTTCACATATGGATTATCTATTATTCTGTGGAAAAAATTAAGTGTTATTCTCATCGAAAAAATATGCACGCGATTTATTGTTGCGAATCTTGTATTTCATTTTCAATCAATACTGTAATTATAACTTTAAAGGCATCTCGCAATACATTGAAAGAGGAATAAATAAATTTCAAATTTATTTTAAAACCTTTTATTTTAACATTTATTTTATTTTATTTTATTTTAACTTTTATTTAAACATTTTATTTTAAATACCTTTAAACCTTATTGCCTTAATTTATTAAATTAGCAAGCTTAGATATAAGAGCTAAAAGTGCTTCCTCTTTGACTTCAAATTTCATTTTGAACTCGAAATTGTAATAAATTATAATAAATTAATTGTTTTCATTTCTTAGAGATCCGAACTCTGTAACTACATTTTATTATCATAAATTTTCATTCATCATTTACGCTTTCTGTTGCAAGTTTCAGTGGTCCAGTGGTAAGTGCCGGTTTAGTAAGCAAAAGGTCCCGGGTTCAAAGCTCGCTGTAAGTAGAGGTGTTCAAAAAATCACAAAGTGCTACCCGTAAGCTCAGAACCTAGGAAGTAAGTGATTAATATGCTTCTAAAATGTATTTTTAAAATATTCAGTATATTGTTCAATATTATATAATATTATTTAGTATAGTACAATATTATATAATATGGTACAGTATTATATGACATTATCCAATATTATGGAAAAAAACATTGTACAATATTACTTTCACGATTTTTATGATATTAGACAATATTATGTGCTACCTGGGACATACACGCGAATATACTGTTACGAAAATCGTCCATAGTGTGTACGTTGAAAACAATCCAACAAACAGGATAATGGAGAAAGACGCTTTATTCCGCGAATATTCCGGAAAACACGAAGCACAGGAAACAGCACTTGCACAAATTAGCAACCCAAACAGACAGCAATTCACTAATAATGATATTAACAGCAGCTGTCAATACCTCTCGGCGTCTATCAGCTTACAAGCTTGAGCTGTGGATAAAACTCCAAAGAGATTCAATGGCGTTCACACTCCAAAGACGTTCCCTCGTCTTAGCAACTCCAGGTATTTATAATCTTCTCTACAGGATGTGACGTCACATAGAATTAATTGGTACATTCTCTACATATCTCTGTTCCTAATAGAGATAGGGCGAAAATTCTGGTATTTTTGAGGACCTTCGTTTTCTCACCAAAGTCGCCAAGATCAGAGGGTGTTAGCTTAACCTCCTTCGATAGCTAGTAAGAACCTCTGTAATGTCTCTTTCCAACCATAAGACTACCGGATCTATTCTCGTACCCCGGTTGGGTTGGGAGCGTTTCGCCTTTCGACCGCGGGACGTTAATGGCTTTTCCTCGACCGAAAGAAGGGGTCTGATTCTCGTACCTCAGTCGTTTCGAACATCTCGCTTTACGTTAGGAAGTGACGTATTTCTGCTGCGCGAGCAGCAAATCAAGCGATCGTCTGCGATATTTTTGTTTATGGCTTCAAATTCTGTTCGAGTTTTGAATCGCCAAAGGAACTATGGAGAAGCATACATTTGCTTCCCAATTCGAAATTATGTTGGATTATTTTGAAAAATATCCACAAATTTTAAGTGGGAAAGTTGATCCCATCTTTTCAAAAGACACCAAGGATAAGAGGTGGGAAGATTTAACTTCTGCTCTTAATGCATCTTTCTTGCTTTCATAAGTCCATTGTTAAGGGGAGGTTAAACCATTTATCTTTTACAAATACATTGATGTAATTTTACCAGTTTTCTAGAGAGAGGAAAAGTAATAAACTTTTTTCCATGCCAATTATTTTGACATGAATAAATCGTATAAATTAATATTACAAACCATTTGTTTATTTTTCCAATTACATAAGAAAATAAAACATGAAAAAAGTTATTAAATTCAGCAAGTTTTTACAACTTAAAAAAAAATTGCATCTTTATCAAGGAACAAGAAAAATTCTTTTATTGTCAGATTTACTTTGCAAATATTTGACAAATTTCTTTGAATTAAAACCCAAATAAAAAAATTGTGATGATATATACGGAATGAGGAAAGTCATTCCACACTCAATGTTAAAAAAAAATATTAAAATGTTACTCTAATTTAAGTTAATAATTTAATTTAATAAGAAAATATTAAGTAATTAAATCTTTAAATGTAATTTATCTTAGCTAATTATCAAATATCAATATTGACTATCTTGATGGAGCAGTGAAAGATTTAACTACTTTATAGATTTAATTACTTTAGATTGTCGTATTAAATTATTAGATTAAATTATTTAAATTCGATAAAAGATTTAACTACTTTTTAAAAAATCTAAAGTAATTGATAAATTCTTCTTCAGATTGGTCAAATGGATTACATTTATCCCAATAAACCCTTTCAAAACACAATTAACGTTTTAGCAGCCTCCATTTTAAACGAAAATTTGATAAGTTCTGATATCGAAACAACACTTCTCGCTAGCGAATAACGTTATAGTGACACTTCCGTACATATACGTTTCCGTACAAGTCATAAAACTGTCCATCAACGCTCTTTGGGCAGGCGGTTTTGTGACTGATAAGAACAAGTTTCGGTAGTGGTTGCAACACTTTAAACGTTATCTTCAGTCGTGACATTTGGTGAAATTTGACATACTCTTCAATAAAATTTGGATCGATTTGGATAATTTCCACATTATGTGTTTTATTGATATTTTTTTCGTATAATACTAGCAAGATGACAGGCGTTTATCGGTCTTTTTAGCATCAAAACTTTATTGGTGACTAGAAACGGAACTATGTTATATAAAAACATGCTATTTGTTTATTTTTTATCAATATTATTTCATTCATAGAATAGCTACCTTTTGTGACCAGTTTATTTAACCAAAATATTGATTTTCTTGGCTGTTAAGTTATTAAAACGGAATGCGTAACTGTTTAAAATTTCTCCTCTGTTGTTTGAGAAGACTGAGAATATAAATTTAATAGAAATTGAAATTAATGCGAAAATGAATAACATTTCCTGCGCCTTCTTCTGAAATAAAAAAATTTAATATTACAGCTTGATTTGAACTACAGATGTAATTTATTCAAATAATCAATGCAATTTTTTTCAAATGAAAAGTTTGTCTAGAAAGATTTTTCTATCGCTTTAAAGAAATTAATATTATATTTAGCTTACCATTAGATTTAGATTGATTAATTTATAGTTAGTCTATAGAACGCGAAATTAATGCTATGATGGCCTAACCAGCTGATCGCCGACAGCAGCTAATATTATATAAAAATATGAATAGCTAATATCATATATTCTTCATATTATAATCATATATATTTTTTTAATGAAAAATAAGAAGGTTTTACTTTTTGTTTCAATCTTTTATTCACATTCAGTAACACGATTTCAAATTATTTTGTTTTTCTCTTGTATTTTCATAAAAAATTAAGGATGTAAATTAAGAATTTCTATACCTTTGGGCTGTCAGATCATATTTCATTGATTAGTTAACTAATTCAGAAAAGTTATCTCAGAATTATTTGAGAGACTCTGAAGCATCGATCACTATTACGTCTAGAGGAACTTTCTCTTTCTCCGGTCTGCTCGCCAAACACACTTGCCAAGAGCAGGAGAAAAACCTACAGTAACCCCTACCTAACCCCTCTTGTGGGATGAGCTACAGATGATTTATTGCGTGTTAATGAGCTGTACGGAAACGTATATGTACGCAAATGTCATACAATCATAGAGCTGACGAGAAATCGGAGTCCTTTTTTCGACAGAGCGAGATCCCAACCGGTTGGAAAAACGGATACGAGAATCGCACTTGTCCTTAACTAGCGGAAAAAGTGACGTCTCCCAACCCAACCGGGGGTACCAGAATAGACCCATAACATTACTGGGAAGCGACATTCCAGGTTCGTAACAATACAAACCGGCAGACGATCACCCTTGGGACGGATTTGATAGAGATCTACAATTTTGGAGTAATGTTCACAAATAAAATTTCATCCATTTAATTCATTCTATTTTTGAGTTATAGCGTTCACACATCGCGACAGACATAATTCCGAAAATGTGTTTTTCTGACTCGGGTAGGTCTGAAACGTGGACATTGTTATTTTGAGGTCGAATTTTTTTAGCGATTGCAATCAGTGCCGGATTATCAAATAGGCAAAGTAGGCAATTGCCTAGAGGCCCTGCAACACTGGAGGCCCCGAGGCTTCAAGATTTTTTTTACGATTTTTTTCAGGCCAATATAATTTTGCGCTTCCTCTTCTTTTACAAGTATTATGTACTCAAACATATTCAAATTAAATCGTTTAAATTTCAGAACATCATTCATTAATTAATTAAAAAATTTTTTCAAATTTGTTTGCACATTAGTGTAGTCCACAATTTTTTGCAATTGTCTGAACTGACTTACAATGTAAGAGAGCAGCTCTAACAAACATCGCATATGAGTATTTAGAATGCGTTAAGAAAAGTTATGTAAGTTAGCTTCTTGTTTAAAATTTTATTTAAATTAAATTTTTTTTATGGGAGATACCAAAACCAGTTTTATTGGAAATGACCCCCAATTATATGTTTTGTTAATTCTGTTTGTCGTAATATTTGTTACTTAAGAACGGATTATATAGAAACTCAAGTCAATAATAATAAAAAGCTTCTTCTTTTGGAAGGAAAATAAGGGGGGGGGGCGAATCTTGTATTAACTAAAAGCCACTACATAGATTAATATGGTACTGATTGCAATATTTTTTCTCTATATACTTCGAATACGAGAAAGTAAAAATTCCAGAAGCCTTTCTCTCAGTGCCGGCAAGTAGGGAGGGGGCAATCCCCCCTACTTTTTGCTGGAAAAATTAAATTTTATTTCATTTTAGCTGCCTAAAACCAAATGGCAATAGTGTCCAGGAAAGTTAGCTAAGTTTGTAGCTAAATTTTTAAAATTTGTTGTCTTCCCCTATATTTCCTGGTACTTATAGATATCTTGCCTCTTACTTTAAATTCAATAAATTCTTTGCCTCCCTACTTTTTTAACCCAATCGCCTCCTCTTAAATGCAACCTCCACATTTCGTAGACCCCTTTCGGCCATAAATCACTTCCAGTCTTGCCTCTGGAACTTCTTCCTTCTGACTTGGGGATAATTCTACCTTCATCATCTCGCCTAATTAGGGAGCGCAGTGAACCCCCTTTCCCCTCCATGGGAGGGACGTATGACTGATCACGAGGGGATGATGGCGCATCCTTATCGGCTGTGACATCGCTACGGTCAAGGGTCGACGGCCTCCCGTTACACCCCTCCCGATGACTCCCCATCCTCCCCCCTCCCCGAGCCACCGCGGGCCCAATGAGGAGAGCAGGATCGGCCAGACGGGCAGCTTCCACTGAAGGCAAAGGGGTGTGGGGATGACAGGGAGTTTTTGATTTGTTAGTCGGGGTTTTATTAGTTGGTTAGTTATTTTATTCTTTCCAGCGGAAATCGAGCGAAAACCCTTTGGCGGTCAAGTGGCTTTAATTGGCAGAAGGCCGCTGTGTGCATTGCAAGGTCATCTGGGATTTTTACTAACGTGCGATTTTTGATAGTTAATCAGGAAGAATTGGGTTAAAAATTTTAGTCCATTGCTTGGCAGGGCCGGAATATCAAACAGGCAAAGTTTTCCGCTTAACCCTACTAATGGCTAAATCTCATTTTTTCAATATTTTGTGTACTAAAATTATATGTCGTATTATTAACTGGAAAATTATCTCTTTTTTAAAAATTCTGCCTGAAACTTTTAGGTTTTAGTGCCTTTCTTAAGTCTAGCATTCCTATTTAGGAATGTAACATGAAAAAAATAAAACTATCAAATCTAAAATTATAAAAATTAAAAAAAATCGTACAATTATATTTACTGATATATTTGTTAAACGCGAGTAAAGTAATTGATAGACAATTAAACGAACTTACACTTTTCTTTCTGATGTTGCAAAAAACTATTTCCCGGGCTGGACTCGAAAATAAAAATTCTACATTATGAATCGAACTCTTAATAGTATGTTCTACCTTCGACTGAATATAAAAGTGGAATAACGAATACTTAACAGTGGCGTACCTGCAACTCTTGTCGCCCGGGACGAAATTTCATTATGCCGCCCTTCCTGTACAAGTTACATAAACTTCAAAATAAATTCCAGGGGAAAAGATAGATTTAATAACGCAATTCGTCGTTTGAGGCCCTTGATATCTGCAGATAGGTTGTGAAATCGTGCTTCCACCACCAGACTTTCTTTCACCTACCTGCAATTTACCGAAAAAAGGGCGAAAAATATGAATTAATTGCAATAGATATTTTTTTATGTACACAATGATTGAACTAGTTTCGCTGTTCTTCTTAGTTATAAAATTGTTTTCCTGCATGTCTGATTTTGCTGCCCCTTTCTAAGTGCCGCCCCCTTAGGTACGCCACTGATACTTAAAAATACATTTTTTTTGTTGTAAAATTAATGCCAAAAAATAATAACTGTAAATTTTTACGATGCACTTTTATTAATTAAAGACGTACTGGGCATTAATGGGTTAAATTTAAAAAAAAAAACTGAAATTACACTGAAACTAATTTAAATATCAAATAGTCTCTTTTCAAAAAATATCCAACTATAAAACTGCTTGAAATTTTCTTCGATTTTAATGCCGTCTCTCAGACCCCATCAAAAGGATTTCATGTTCAAACTTAGATTCTAATTCTGTAATCTTAATAATAATTATAATATTAATAATAATAATTCTTTAATCTAATTCTGTATTTGACTTTTCCTTAAGGGAGGGTTGCCATAATTGTCAAGCATTGATACGGAACGTTTAAGTACTAAATAAATAAAACATGAAGAAGTGGGAAGGTAATGGTTTATTTTACTCAGATAAAAATCAATAAAGTTTAAAGAATCTAATAAAATGAACACGTAGAATAATAAAAAAATGTGCAAGGTTAATTCTTTTTAGCCCAGTCATAGTTTGAAGTCACATTTGCATTGTGGGTTGGAATGGCAAACACGTATTCGCATAGCTTTATTAGACATGACTTCTGATTAATATCCTTTGTATCTGCAAAAAATTTCAGGCATTTCTCTTCCATATTGAATTTAATAGTTGCTCCTCGATTTTTGTTGGTATTATTTTTCCCTAGATAATATTTTTAGATATACAAACTGGGTGAATATAATCTCAGTGTTGCCAATATCGATGTTCCTTACTTGTAAATATGCGATAGCAGAGTTTAGGGGGGAAAAAAGAAATACAGTGAGAGTCCCTTATATACGGGACGTATGGCAACCCTATATATAACGCAAAATTTTTTGTAAACATACAGAACTTCCAAATATTCAAAATGACACACGCACACGTGCACACACACATTCCAGATAAAAGTAACAAAACCCTCCTTTCCCGTTGTTAGGAAAACATTTCACAAGGCTAGATTAGTCATTGTTCTATTTAGTAATCGTTTCTCCAATCGTAATTTCTCCAATCGTTTTAGGTTAAAAAAATTTATTTAAAAAATAGAAAAAAAGAAGTTTGTTCTGAAAAAATCTTTTTTTTTTCATAAATGTCAATCTGATTGAATAATTAATGATTTCTTTTCAAAGTATCGATTTAAGCGCTAAAAAATAATCTGAGTTTAAATTATCAAACACATGATACCTTAACACAACTACCTCCAAACTTCCACACCACACCAAAGGTAACCTTTGACGGATTTAACCTACACCGGGGTTCGTATACACGGCAGATTTTCCTTGGAATCGAGTTTTGAACCCGCAACTCTCTGGTTCCGAAGCCGAGATTGCCACGAAGCCACTGTGACCTATAATCTTAAACCGGCCATTCACTTGAAGGATAGCCATGTCATTTGTCCTAAGCCCGTTTTTTTCACCCATTTTAATCGAAAAATACAGGTATGTCATTCGCTTATATTTGAAAGGACGCTAACTCTGAACGAAGGTAGGGGGAGCGATCTTCTTTCCCTCTCTACAGCTGCTTGAAAATCGCTCTTCGATTTTCCACAGTCAGCAGATTTTAATTTATGCTACCCTCAAAGCGAGGCTTCAATCAACGCAAGGCATTGTTCTTTTCGCTAGCCTCTTCCAGTGTCCCTCTGAAGCGAGACTTTAAACTCCAGCGTTTTCGCTCCGATTTCAGTCCAGACGGAATTCGAACCACCACAAGCCATTTGGCTAATTTCCATAGATTTTTATGGCTTTTTCCTTCTCGCGTTCCGGCTTTTTCCTTCTCCATACAGTTTATCTGTGAAGCGAATGGCAGGCTTTAGATTTTCTTAGAAGTCGTATACAGATTGGAAGACTTCAAAAAGTAGAATTGTAACAAAAATCTTATCGAACGGTATACGATTTGTAGTTCTCGTCTGGTTTCTCTGAGAGCTATAGATGTGGCGGAGTTTCTCTTATTTTTCTTTAGTAAATACCGCTTGATCAAAGGGATTAATTAATTATTCAATTTAAAGTTAATTTTCTTTTTACTATATCCATGTTTGGTTGAGTTAGGGTAACGTCCCATTTCGAAGCCACACCAAGCTTATTTAGGGATGTGCTTTATAATTTTGAGCCTCGCTCTGATGTCAACGATGACACACCGGCACATCACACTGAGTAGAAGATTTTTGACCCCGCAGGATTTAGTATGCAATATCTTCGCGTACACTGCGAATTTTTGATTAACTCTTCTTGGTCGAATTTTTTTTTTCGAATTTCCAAACACAAAAAAAAGGGGTGTTTTTTTTCTTTTTTTTTATTGCTGGAAATTAATATATCGTTGTCGTTTAAGAAATAGTCACTATGTCCTAAACTATAATTCGAAATGGGAAGATGGGATCAATTTAAACTTGATTAATTTTGAGTCGTTATGATAAACAGTAAAAATTATTTAACACATTTCTAGCTCCTACTGTTGATTTACCGATGTTCAGATAAGAGGTTTCCATCACTAAATAATTAATTGTAAATTCTGATTGACTGTAGAAGTCCATCAAAATGTTTTTTTTGACTTAGTTCTGCCTGAAGACGACGATATGTTCTAAACTGAATTCGAAAATGCTAAATGTTTGTGTCAGTAGACAGTTTTTGCTTGACCTACCGGTGGTCATACATGTGATATCCCGTTCACTGACTGATCTCCAGTTTTCCCTGCAATGCACCCAAATTTTAAATTAAAACAAAATACTCTCTGATAATATATTTTTCAAATCTATTGCTTTGAGTTATTTAAGATAAATATCTGCATAAAAAGAATTATTAATGATGTGTAAAAAATGCTTTTTAAAATGGTTTTCCAGCCTTACCATGAAAACAGATATACCATATCTTTCTTGACCGTCAGAGCGTAATAACCACATTGAAATAATTTATTACCGATTATTTTATTGCTTACATTGTCGAAATCGCGAAATACAAGGCAACGCATAAGCAGCTACGAATTCACTTTCAACGATGCAATTTTTCTCTTCGTTGCATGACATGCGACGCCGACCGTACGGGCACAAAAAGAAAAAGCTGAAAGTATGACGTGCGACACCGACCAAGAAGGCGTTCGAATCCACGACCCCCAGCTCCGAAGCGGAAACTCTGCCACCATGCCACCGCAGGGCTTCCTGGGCCACCACAGCCTATTGGCAGAGTTTCGGAAGAATCTAACTAGGGTTGGCGGTTATTGATAAAAAAAAAAAAAAACGGTTTTCGGTTAAACCGGTTTTTTTCACCTCTGGTTTAACCTGGTGGTTAAAACCGCTCAAAATAACCGGTTTTTCGGCTTTTTTAAAAAAAGAAAGCAACGTATGTGGACAGAATTTTTTTATTAATAATAATATTCAATAAGTAAGTATTAATACAATAATTAATTAATATAAGTCATGAATATAAATAAGTAATTAATGCAATATGTAATAATAATAAATGATTAATTATTGCAATAAGTAAGTATTGTAGACAAAATGTTTATTAACTTTTTTCACAAGAAATCAATTCATTGGTCAATATTTATCATCAAATCTGCTCATAAAGACTCTTTCAGCAATGTGTTGATCCGTGAGTCGACACCTCTCATTGGGAACAACATCGTTCAACGTAGATACTAATCTTTCGGAAGCCATAGAACTTCCCACTAAGGATAAATATTTTTTGGCTATAAAAAACAGACGCCGTTTGCAGACAAAATTTTTCATTAATATTGTTTTTGCAGGAAATCACTACATTGGCCAATATTTAACTGTTGATAAGGACTCTTTCAGTAATCCGCCAACCAACAGATACCTCCAGGAAGCGTTTGTTGGTGATTGGCCTAAGAAAATGATATTCAAAGCTTTATAACTTAGTAAATTTTAGTCTAGTCGAACCTAAAATCGAGCCTGTCTTCCGACCCAGTTTTTTCCCCGGTTTTTGGATTTAAATAACCGGTTTAAACCCGGGTAAAAAATAACCGAAAAAAACTGTAAACAGAAACAAAAAACGGTTTTCGGTTTAAACCAGTAGGTTTCTCTCATCTCTAATTCTAACTAAGATCTGCCGTTTCAGTGCGCTTGATGCAAGTTAAATTTGACGGGGAGACGAAAGTCATCATGTTGGTGTGGTGTGAAAGTTGGGATGTTCGGTTGGTCACCGCTCTCACCTTCTAATCGAGAGTTTGAAATTTCAAAAAAAGAAATGATTATTTTCTGTTTAAAAATGAAATGATTATCTAGCAAAGCATATAAACTTACTGAAAGTCTTCAGTAAAGATGTCCTAGAAAACGCCTCAGATATGCAGGGTGGTTATAATTAAAATTGCACTTTCAAAAGGCTGTAAAAAAAGAACCACAGGTCAGAATGACCTAATATTTCATCTGAGTATACGTGAAGCAATGGGAATTTGTTTCTGCGAAAGGAAAAAAAATAGTTCAAAAGTTGAGCGATAGATGGTGCTGTACTCGTGGTAAGATGTTAAAAAACGATTGCTTTAAAAGATATGCTAATTTTAAAACGTGACATGTTGTTGTGGCACTCTTTGTCCAAAGCCCATCCACCACGACAAGGTGGTGCCACAGCGGATAGGGGAAAAAAAAAATTGTTTTTAATTGCCCCTAGGCCAAAAACCGTAGAAAAAGCAAAAATAAAATCGGTTTTCAATTGTCCCTAGGCCAAAAACCGTAAAAAAAAGCAAAATCTGATGAAACCATCAAGAAAAGGAAGTCGGCTTCGACTTGCTTAAGAAATGTTCAATATGCTGTCCACCGTTTTCTCCTATGAGCTGAAAGCGCACAATAGCATGTTCCACAATAGATCGGAGTGTTTCAGTGGTGATATTGTGAATGCGGTTTTTCAACTCGGCTAAGTTCGCAATCGAACCCCCGTACACAACATCTTTTAGGTAACCTCACAACCAGAAGTCGCAAGGGTTCAGGTCAGGTGATCGTGGCGGGCAGGCTGTTGGGAAATGGCGACTAATAATTCTGTCATTACCAAAATACAGATCCAACTACTGCTTCACTGGTGTTGCAATGTGCATAAAAATTGTGTTATCCACACGTCAGCGCTGTTGCAATGTTGGAACTAGCTGGTTGCGCAAAAGAGATTCATAACGTGTCCCATTGACTGTACAGGTTACTGGTCCCGAAGGACCAATCTCCTCGAAAAAGAAAGGGCCAACGATAAATGCTGCCATAAACCCGCACCACACAGTAACTTTTGAGAATGAAGAGGAAATGGTTGCATTTGGAACGGATTCTCTGTTGCCCATATTCTGTAATTTTGAGTATTGATACAACCTTGGAGATGGAAATGGGCTTCGTCTGTCCACAAAATGTTCCATGACCATGCACTGTCCACTTCCATTCGAGCAAGAAATTGCAGGGCGAAAGCTTCCCGTTTTGGCAGGTCAGCAGGAACCAACTCCTGAATATGCGTAATTTTGAAAGGATAGCATTGAAGGATGTTTCGTAAAATTTTATGAACCGTGCTGACAGGCACGTTTAAATTCGGGAAATTCCCCGTGCACTGCACGTTCCCAAAGCACTGCTTGACGCTTCCTGCAATGCTGTAGCCACATCCTCCACTGACGTCGAAACAATTGTTTTCCTCCCTCTGCCACATTTCACGTCAAAAATGAACCCGACTCTTCGAATTTATTAATCATCTTCTTCAGACCGAATGCAGTCATCAGACCAGATCCGCTTCTTAAACCCTTCAATGCAATTGCCGCACAGTCACCGTTCTTGTAAAAAAGCTTCTCAAGCAGAGCCCGATCCTTCAATGATAGAGTCATGACTACATTCTCAGACGCAGAATAACAAGATCTGCATGTTCCCTGTCTTTTTTATCACAAGTGTAATGTGCGGTGCGCATGTAACGTCTTTTAATTAGCATCTTAAAAAGCAATCGTTTTTTAGAATCTTGACGAGTACAGCGCCATCTATCGGTCAACTTTTGAACTTTTTTTCTTTCGCAAAACAACTTCTCATTGCTTCACGTATACTCAGATCAGGATTGCCATATTGGCCTGTTTAATGCCAAATTTTAGAAATTTGGCCTTTATTTTAAACTCTTGGCCCTAAGAATTTTTATTTGGACTTAAATTAATTTTTGGCCTTTCTTGGCTTTATTTCATGAGTTCATGATTTTTAGTTGTAACTAATTCTGCGTTTTGTAACTAATTCTAATTTTAGAATAAAATTTTGATATTAAACTTTTCAAATGACCCAAAGGAGGGTTCAAACGAGGTAGTTCCTCAGTAGAATAGAGATTTTTGCCCTTTTTGTGACTGTGATTGTCACAAATGTCAGCGTGAGGTACGTTTGTGTTTCTGCGCCTCAAGCTATTTGGAGGAGCATATAATGCTCCTCCAAATAGCTTCAAATTTTAAAGAACCGATCTCTCTGTTATTATTCCTTGTACCTGACCGAATTCTATAACAAACACATGCTGGCAATACAAAAAGGCGAAATATTAAGGATTTTTTTTTTCTTTTTGAGAAAGAGGGTACATAACTTTGAACAGCTCATTAAAAAATTGCGTTCATTTTTGCCATTGATGAAATATCTACCTCACCAATTATGCAACAAACCTCAAATCTAAAAGATATAGAAAAGCCTTCAAAATGATATTTATAAAGACATTGATTTCGATATTAGCTGAATAGCATCGAAACTACAAACATCGCGTTTTTCTAGTTTCTATTACTAGTCTGAAATGAACTTAATTTATATTAATGGAATATTTTTTTTACTGTTAATTATGTGTTATGAGTACGGAATCACTTTTTCTTTATTATAATTAAATTACAAAATAATATTACACATTTTTGACCACACGAGTTAATATGCTTCGTTCGGCTATTTCATTTAGCATTGGAAAGAACTGAATTTATTCATTGCAAAGCGATTTAGGTTGTGGCATTGCAAGCAGACAGGTTTTAATGTTTTCATCTAAAAATTAAAATATTAATAAAATATTACACATATGTCAGTCAAACGCGATTCATTTTCATAAAATAAAGCCCTTTTCTAATGATAATTTAGCGAAAAATTAGTATTTTTATCACTTTTTTCAAATTTGTCTTTTTTCGGTCTTATTTTGCTATTTTGATCTGACAACCCTGACTCGGATGAAATATCAGGTCATTCTGACCAGTGGTTCTTTTTTTAAAGCCTTTTGAAAGTGCAACTTTAATTATAATCACATTCCATACATTTAGGAAAAAATTTCAATAATTGTTTAGCAATGTTTTGCTGCTGGATTTTGTTTGTAGAATTTATTTTCTCTTGGGATAAGGCGACATTTTCTCCAAAAATTAATATATTTCCGTCGCTTTCAACAAATACGAAATATATTCGGTTTTATATCGCAGAAACCTTGATACTTATTCCTAAATGAAGTCCACGTATTCTATTAATGACGGAAAAACAATCGATAAAAAAGAATACCATCTTTAATACATCATCGTATGAAAAATTAGCATAAGAATATTTGCTGGTCTTTCATATGCTAATACTCAAAATGGAATTTTCATTGAGATATTGATTTATCGGAGAAGGAAGAATCCGAATTTAAAATCTTGCAGTTATGATCTTCGTATTTTTTAGATAGATTTCCAAATTAGTTTCATGTTATAAGACAGTTAAGTTAATCACTACTTGTTATTTCTGATGCATCGTTTTCTACTTATATAAGTTGTCGGACAACAAGAAACTAGATTGCTTTCAAGTAACAATTTTTGTAACCTATATTTTCGCTTTTTTTTTCTTTTTCATTTTGATGCTGATGAACGACTTCTTTCCATTTAACAAGAGTTAATTTTTTCCAATTTTTTATATTCATAATGACTTTGAACAACAGTAGCTGCCGCTTAATGTGATCACTTCGAGACCTAAGAATTTTTATAACATTAACCGATTGATAACAATAATCGAATTGGGAAAAATCAACTATATTTTTATCACATCAAGGGAAAAGAAGGGAAAAAAACCCACTTACCTCAGGGCTATCTACAATTTATTTCAAAAATAGCAATTAAAATGCTCATTAATTGTTGCTTGTCGACAATTATCCTTAACAGTTCATTTATATATTGTTCGTATTGTTTTTTAGAATTTTTGAACGATGTTGCAGGAAGAAAAGTTGTGAAATATTCCCATCCCGAAATTCTTGGTAGGCTGTGTGGTGACAATATGGAAAATGACCACAGAGAAACTCCACGAACGTCAAACGTCAATCGTTAACTCTGGTTGAAAGTGAAGGATCGGTCAGTTCTCTACTTCAAAACTGATAACATTAAAGGATGTAGTGATCACACTAAATGAATATTTTTGTATACATTTGAATACGTCGATTCGCGACCAGAGGTTTCTGATAATATAAAGCGAATGATAATTAACTGCGGTCACATTATGCGACGTCCTCTGTATTTTAAGCATGCCATTCACATGTCTTCCAAAATGGAATTTTTGGAACACGGGAAGGAAAAATCAATCATCAAGGTCGGAGAACTATGAAATTTGGAACAAATGATTCGAAACGATGAAATACAAACAAATTCAAAATCCAAGACTACGTGCGTCTATTCCAATTTGAGACCCCGATGCGAGGCTAGCGGCACATCAAAGGATCTGACTAGATTGGGACCTCGCGACGAGGCTAGAAAATCGGAAATCCACCAAGTGGGGGAGGAATAAGGGGGATCGAAGAGCTACGGTAGCGCATTTTGGATCTTACGTGAATGACTGGCGTAAGTTTTCGCTTAAAATGGTTGGGAAAAAAATAAGGCCTAGGACAAATGACATAGCTAGCCTTCAAGTGAATGCTCAGCTTTAGAACACCTAACATTCGGAAATTGTAATAAGAAAATAGAAGATTTGTGCCCGTCTAAGAAGGGCTTTTAGCGTGCCAACAACATCTCAGATATGATTGTCACAGATTTATTAACAGAAGTTGTAGTAGAAAATCTCATGCAGATTGGAAGAGTGCTTAAGAAATAAAAAAAATTGAAAAACAGAAATGATGAATCGATTGACAGTAACTTTAGTTTTGTTAATAACTTTATTTTTAACAATTACCTTCGTTTTGTGCGAGTAAAAATAATGCGGAATCCATTAACAGAAAAAGATGCATTATCAAATACAAAATTTCAAAAAAAAAAAAATGCTGAATTGATGAATGCAAATCTTTAAGTAAAGGGAGCTTTTCAGTATAAGAATGGTCACGGAAAAAAAGTATTAAATGCGAAATATATGAATATTCAATTCCAAAATTAAGAACGAAAAAGAAAAGAACCTTTTTAACGAAAATGAAAGTAAATATCTCCGAGAAGTGGACAAATAAATTAATATTAACGAAGTTCCGCGTCTATAAATCAGCATAAAAAAGAGAAAATAAACTGCTAGACTCAGCTAACAAAAACCTTGTCATAACTCTTATTTGATATTAAATCATCACAGAATCAAAACAGTATTCCGTTGGTAGTGTATGCTAATTTGTAGACAGACCGTCTGAATGTCTTTGGCACGTAGTCAAACCAAACCACGTGACCGTCACCTCCATGCGTTGATAATTATTATATAGACAACTTTTATGAATACGTTAAAGAATTGATGAGCATAATTGAATTCAAAATAATTTAATTTAGTTTGTTGATTTCTTCTTTTTAAAATTATTAGATATTTTGCACGGTATAATATGCTAATTATCTTTAATTTTGCGAGTTCTAAGCACATATTTTTTCTTTTTCTTTACGACAATGTAGCTTGAAGAAGCTATACTGGTAAAATCCGATATTTTTCCTAAATAAGAATTTTTCAAATCTAGGTAAAATATCCATATATTTACAGTTTAACATTACAATTTCTAGTTATAGCTTAACATTATTATTTCTAGTTATAGTTTAACATTAATATTTCTAGTTACAGCTTAACATTATTATTTATTGTTCGTTCCATTTGGTAATAGGGTTAAGACTGGCTTGCTATTACAGAAATTAAAAGAAGAATATCACATAAAAATTCGGTGTAATTTAGAAAAGCCCATCTTAGGCGTATTATAGATGGGGTGAAGTGAAGTGATGAGGTGACATCAAAGAATTTTGTAACTGGCATACTAGTATAAGTGGCGGTTCTGTCAAATATTTCATCCACATGGAGAAACAAAAATAATATAAAAGAACCCCTTCATTTCAAACATTTGATTAAAACTTTAAAAAAATATTATATTGAAATTCTTTTCGTTTATTATTAATTAATTATTTCATTTGCACTTTTTCCGGCCAGTGGTTGCTCATTCATTTGGGCTTCAGAACTGTTGCACATCCTGCATTCGTTTCAAAACCTTATTTACTCGTTCATTTCTTAATACTTGTCGAATTTCCCTTTTTCAGCAATTAAGATTTTATTCAAATATATATTCGCACCGCGAGTGGAAAATAAAAGCACAAACTATAGGATCAGTAGCGCTGAACACCCAGGGCCTCCAAGAGCCGAGCCGGGCCCCAGGAAAAATACTGGCCCTTTGAAAATTGTGTTGACTAATCAGTGGAAGGAAATCTTTCTACTGGTTGCCCGGTCACGTCACTTGTTATTACGAAAATCTGACTGTTAGCCACCTACTGTTTAACGCCCCTTGTAATTGCAATTAATCAGTGGTGTAGCGACCGGAGGGGGGAGGGGGCAAGTGGGGTATAGATACCCAGGCGCCAGTCTTAGAGGGCGCCGTGGGGACAAAGCATTAGTGTGTTTATTTAACTTTTTATATGAAATATCACGAAGGGGCGAAAAAATGATGCCAACCCCTGGGCGTCATTTATCCTTGCTAAACCACTCATGACGACTAGGGCAAAAAAATCATATTATGCCCGGGCACCAGTTACCTTCACTATGCCACTGAGTTAGGATCGGTTATATTAACGTCCCGTTTTTGAAGCAATGTGAGGGTTATTTAGGGACAGACCTCGTAATTTTGAACCGCGGTCAGGTGTCGAGGACGACACTTGAGCTGGCACCCCCTCTCCAAACTTCCGCGCCACACCAACGGGAGGTCGTTTGGCTACTACGCATGATTTAGCGTGCAACAGGCCCCATACACGGCGGATCTTCAGTGGAATCGGGTTTCGAACATGCGACCCTCCGGTCCCGAGGCCTTACCACTAGGCCCCCGCGGCCTCTATGCCACTGCGATTAATATAATAAGATTTTGTGAGTTCTATATTCAAAGGAAATAAATATCAATATATAGCTCAACTCGTGCCAGGCTGCATTTATTATGGATAAAAATGAAATACTCTTGAAAAGAAGAAAAATATATTTTCCCTATCTCGGGACGGCGGCCCCCACTGGTCCAGGGGATTTTGCCCCTCCTGCCCTTCGCAGACCTGTGGAAAAATTGAATCATTGCTCAAAACCGCGAAGTGCGCATGCCAAAGGGTTGCTTGAATAAGAGGGGAAAGTCGTTTCTAGAAGTGCAGATTCCCCATTTATCCCTAATTATGGGGAAAATTCCATCTCTTCCACAAGCTATGTTATTAAACTAATTCAGAGCGGCATCGTGCTTGTAACATCTTTATACCTTCCTTTTCACTGTAGTAGAGACCTCTCTTGGTAAGTGTTTAAACTAATGATAAAACGGCCAAGTGGTAGGGATGGCGGTTATTACGAAAATAACCGGTTTTCGGTTATTCAGTTTTTTACACCTCCGGTTTAACCTGGCGGTTATAACCGCTCAAAATAACCGGTTTTCGGTATTTTTTTTAATAAGAAAACAAACGCCGTTTGTAGACAAAAAATTTTATTAATATGGTTTTTACAGGAAATCAATCCATTGGCCTATATTTGCCTGTTCAGAAAGATTCTTTCAGTAATCCGCCAACCAACAGACGCCTCGAGGAAGTGGTTGTCGTTGATTGGCCTAAGATGATGAAATTCAAAGCTTTATAACTTGGTAAATTTTAGTCTAATCGAACTTAAAATCGAGCCTATCTTCCGATCCGTTCGTTTTTTACCCAGTTATTGGATTTTTAAAAAAATAATCGGTTATGAACGGGACAAAAAAATAACCGAAAAAAACCGGTTAACCGAAAAAAAAAAAAACGATTTTCGGTTAAAAACGTAGGTTTTTCCAATCCCTACCAAGTGGTCGTTTTATCAGCACTCCTCAAATACCTTATATATTGCAATAGATTTCTACATATTTGGATATATTTCTAATTTTGTCGTTTTTCTGTGCTATTATACACGTACAAATTGTTTTATTGTACTTTACTGCTGTGGCCCTTTCTGCTGGGCATGGTTTAATTTGCTGTCGATCTTTGATGACCTTAAGGATTCACAGGTCAGTTGGTTGGCATGAAGTGTTGAATTTGAAGCTTGATCTATAATCATAATGAAATCTCTTGATTTTTCATGAAAAATGCATTAAGTTTATGTAAGTTAAACAGTGTTCTGAACGTTTAATACCGTGGTTAAAAGGCGACTAATGGAAGATTTTGGCTCGGTTAAGACTTAAGATGCGTACAATTGACAGCAGCGCGTTAAAGAAAACTGACTCATACTGGATGCTGTTGCAGTTAGAAGCTATAGTTTGAATGTGGTGATAGTGACTCTTTACGCATGTTATTATTGGTATATTTATTTTATATTACATATCAATATTTACGAACAATTTATGTAGAACTATAGTTTGTTTCGTCTTCTCTTTGTAAATAAATTTATTTTCGCTCCTTTTTATAATTTTGTTTGACTGCAAATGAGAAAAGAACTCACTGAAGATGTACCAATCAAACACCAAAGCGTACAAGAAACAGTGATAATTGGCTTATGAATGTTTGAACTCTAATCTTTCACTTCAGTCGATTACGTAAGAGCAAGCCCCATGGCGCCTGGAAAATAAATTACTGAGCAACAGTTTCTAGACAACGCGTGCCAGAAAGACTATAAAAGCTTTTAATAAAGGCAGAATTGATTAGATCTGTAACTACTGGGCACTGGCGGCGAGGGGGGATAGTCGCCCCCTACTTTTTGCTGGAAAAATTAAATTTTTGTTTCATTTTAGCTGTTTAAAACTAAGAATTATTAAAAAGCAATAGTGTCCGGTAAAGTTAGCTAAGTTTGTAACTAAAGTTTTTAATAGCTTTGTCTACCTCCTGGGTACTTTCAGATGTATACAAATTCTTTGCCCTCCTTACTTTTTTTAACCCAATCGCCGCCACTGCTACTGGATACACGAACACTTATAACACACTTTGAGAAGATGAATCTTTTCGGCTTGATGCCCGTGTTTGAGTCATGCTCACGTAATACACATCGAATACGCCGGGTAAATTTAGTATTTGAATCCACTGCGCATTTACGGGGAAGAATTAAAACGCGACGTTACAGCACGACGTAAGACAAAGTGCCATTTATAAAATTTTGTTTTTTATCCTACTTACTTATATCCGTTCACTTTTTGTTTCTTATTTACTTATATTCTGTGTCTTATTATAATAGTGTCAACAAGATTATATTAGTGATTCCAAAAGGTAACAGCCTCAATGTTGTAGCGAGGCCGCAACTGTCAAGCTTCTTTGTATATCAACAATACTTTAACAATGTCATCATTAACTTTTAAACGACCTCATTAGCTGTCTCAAGGCCGCAATTATGTAACAACACTGTTTTATTAAGTCTTTTATCAATAAAGATTCGACGCACACCCATCCAAACCGCAAACCGGAGATTTTTAATCTCTGAAGTCGTTGATGTGTGAAGTATGATCTGTTAAGCCGGCCATTCACGATCATTCCACTCCACTCCACGCCATTCCATTTTTTAGTCCATCCATTTAGGCAGGTCATTCACGACCACTCCACGCCACTCAAATCCATCCACTACCAGCCACTCCGATTCCTTACCTCCGCCTTCCCCGAATTCCTCTGTGAATCACGCACCCCAAGTGTTTACTCCTGCCGGCCTGGCAACCCGTCTCAATATCCATCAAATAGAGTGATGGATATTGAGACGGGCTGGATATCCAACTTTCCGCTGCTGAGCTGTCTTGGATGTCGTGTGACTGTGACTTCTCGTCAACGGCTGAATTCTTCGTTGATCCATAATAGAGTCATAGTCTGGCTTCGTTAGAAAAAATAAAAGAATATGATTTCTTGCTACTTTTATTTGCGTGTAATAACATACCCCCAGGGGCAGCACGAGCACTTGGATGAGAAACCACCGGATAAGTAAGCGGGTTCTCCTTCTTCTGAGGATTTAACAACGGTATTGGGGCTGAGTTACCTCTACTCCGATGATGGGACGGGAGGGTAAGGCCGTGGCCGGCGATGTCTGCTAGGACTCCGACTTAGTTCCGACTGCTATTGTGGCGACCGTCATTCAATGTCCCGGAATGTCTAGGCAGGACGGGGTTAACTCCGTTGTTTTAAACTGTAATAGCATTATAAGCATAATATTACTACGTTCAAAAAGTCCCGGAACTTTAAATATATTTTTCAAATGTAAATGAATTACGCCATTTCCCGATGAAAAAGCAAAAAGTATTCGACTAGTCAGAACAGGTTTCATTTAGTACAAATACTTGCAACGCATACGCATAGCTCGTGATTACAGGCATTCGAAACTTCCCATCGCTGGGAAAAGATTGCAAATTGCAAAGAAGTTGTACCCAGATAATTCCTTCAGGATGGTCGTAGAGTCACTAAAGAAGAATGCGTTTAAGTCCTTAAACGTCTGCATTGTTCGGTGAGACGGAAGACATCTTTGGAATGCCAAGTCGAGGGTGATCTCTCACGGTGATGGGCTCACAAGTCCCTCCTGGTATCAAACGACCTGTCAAAACATCATATTCCAATAGTTCCAAAAGCAGCCCATCCCCCTGATCTCGCCCCATGCAACTTTTTTCTCGGATGAAGAATTTGCTTAAGAGGCAACGATTCTCAAGTTCCGAAAAAGTGCAACGACGAGGACAAGGAGGAGGTGGCAAAAAGAAGCTTGTTATCTGCATTTACATCTTTGTATGAACCATACCTTCAAAATGCCAAGTAAACAGGTTCTATCTGGTTCAGGTTCTCATTCTTTCGTAATAAAATACGTTCCGGAACTTTTCAAACGTAGTGGTACATTTCTTAAGTGGTTTCTTTTGTAAGTACAATTTTCAAGCCGATTATTCACAACCGTTCCACTCCATGTCATTCCGTTTTCCAGCCCATCCCTTTAGGTAGGTCATTCACGACCGCTCCACGCAAGCCAAATCCATCCATTAATCCATTATCCATTCCTTTCCCCTATTTCATCGATGACCCACGCACCCCAAATTCACCCCCGCTCACACACGTACCTTCTGCCGCCGGTATTGATTTATAATCCGGCAGTCCAGAAAGATAATGGATTAGGGATGGCGGTAATTGCAAAAAAAAAAAAACCGGTTTTCGGTTAAACCGGTTTTTTTTTTTTACCTCCGATTTAACCTGGCGGTTAAAACCGCTCAAAATAACCATTTTTTTTCTTTTTAAAAAACGGTTTTCGTTTTTTTTCAAAGCAATGTTTGTAGAGATAATTTTTTATTAATAATAATACACAATAAGTATTAATACAATAATTAGTTAATGTAATAAGTAATGATTATAAATAAGTAATTAATACAATATGGAATAATAATAAAAGAGTAATTATTGCATTAAGTATTCTAGACAAATTTTTTTATTAGCATTGTTTTCACAAGAAATGTAACTCATTGGCCAATATTTATCATCTAATCTGCTCATAAAGACTCTTTCAGAAATGTGTTGATCCGTGAGTCGACACCTCTCATCGGAAACAACATCGTTCAACGTAGATACTAATCTTTCGGAAGCCATAGAACTTCCCACTAAGGATAAATATTTTTTGGCTACAAAAAACAGACGCCGTTTGCAGACAAAATTTTCCATTAGTATTATTTTTGCAGGAAATCAATCCATTGGCCGATATTTATATGTTCATAAAGACTCTTTCAGTAATCCGACAACCAACAGATGCCTCGAGGAAGCGGTTGTCGGTGACTGGCTTAAGATGATGAAAGTCAAAGCTTTATAACTTGGTAAATTTCAGTATAGTCGAACCTAAAATCGAATCTATCTTCCGAACCGGTTTTTAGATTAAAAAAAAAATAACCGGTTTAAACTGAGGCAAAAAATAACCGAAAAAACAGGTTAACCGAAACAAAAGAAAACTGTTTCGGTTTAAACCGGTAGGTTTTCCCATCCCTATGATGGATTTTCTGACCGGTTAGATATCTATTCTTCCGCTCCACACCGCTCGAATTCTCATCGGTTTTTCACACTGACGACCGGTTTCGGCGCAGACCGGTTATGTCGAATTTGTGTGACGTGGAGAGGTCGTGAATGTATAGCCCAAGACTTCACCATTTTTCGGCCTCAGAACATTGTCATTTTTTCAATCAAAAGTTCGGATAAGCTCATACATCAATTCAGAGAGCAGAAATCAGCTATATACCGCACAAAATGTTTAAATATATAATTGCCGGATTCTCATTCTTGAAAAGCGTTCGTGATTATTCCAGAAACCGTTTATTGAATGTATAAAGATAATTTCAAAAACCATTCATCGATGAATACTTCTCACTTTCGATTTTGTTTCGATTTACGTTCTGATCTGCTCTCCTGGCGAGTTCATTTCTTTTCCCGGAAACCTCTCAGGATTCTACTTTCATCTATTCATCTCTCCTGCGGCGACTAGGGATGGCGGACATTGCGAAAATAATAGGTTTTCATTTTTTTTTTTTTTTCATCTCCGGTTTAACCTGGCGGTTAACACCGCTCAAAATAACAGGTTTTCTGTTGCGTTTTTTTAATAAAAAAGCAAACACCGTTTGTAGAATTTTTTTTATTAATATTGTTTCTATACGAAATCATTCCATTGGCCAACATTAATCTCTTCACAAAAACTCTTTCAGTAATCCTCCAACCAACAGACGCCTCGAGGAAGCGATTGTCGGTGATTGGCCTATGATGAAATTTAAAGCTTTATAACTTAGTAAATTTTAGTCTAATCGAATCTAAAATCGAGCCTATCTTCCGATCAGTTATTTTTACCCGGTTATTTGATTTTTAAAAAAATAACCGAAAAAAATCGGCTAACCGAAACAAAAAACCGGTAGGTTTTTCCCATCCCTAGCTGCGACGCCATCAGGTGAGGCGATATTCCTGGAAACATAACGCCGTTTCTTCTTGTGTTATCTGATCGAAAAATTTAATCATTCGCTATCTGATTGATATCAGATCATAGTAATAGTGTTCGCAAACCATTTATCCACTTAAAATGTCAAATTATTAGTGCAAGTTAGATATCTTACTTTCGTCTGTTCACCTCTCCTGTGGCGACGCCAATAGATGAGGTGAGATTCCTGTACACACAGCATCACTTCTTGTG
>BGPR01000403.1:338097-367767 GCA_013235015.1 Araneus ventricosus | reverse complement strand
TGTCTTTTTGTCACAAAACGAGAATTTATTGGTAGCATGGTCTACAATTTAAATTATTAGATGCATCAACATTTATCGGATCGATCCGTTACTTAACCCCTTAACCGACCAGTTTTTTTACCAGAAGCGTTGACAAACCGGTGGGAGTGTTCTCCCCTAAACTTTCTCGTATACTTCCCCCAAAAGGTGCCGTTTCTCCTTCCCCCGCGTGGCTAAAAATATTCGAACCTACTGTTATCCAAAATCCAATGACTATCAGAAGGTTTTTCATTATAGTGATTGAAAAATATCGAAGTAAAGAATTCCAAAGAGATGCCTACCGATTAAAACGCATTTATCGCACACTGCTAGGTTTCACTCTTGCCGTCTCAAGGACAAACTGACGTAATTCGCTCCTTTCGGGAGCACAGACGATTGCTTCCGTACGCATGCGCGTGGAGATAGCGGATTGGTTTCAATGGTAAATTATACAGGCCGACAGACAGTCAACCCTTTGACGGATTTGGCCCAAAATTTTATACGGACCTATATTCATGACGATAAAACTGTGTACCAAATTTTATCCATTTAGCTATTCAAGTTTTTGAGTTATAGTGTTCACATGACTTCGCACATACAGACAGACAGACTTCCCGTTGACGGATTTTGTCCACAATTTGGTAGAAACCTACAAATTATGTTTAAAGACAACATACCAAATTTCATCCCCGTAGCGCGCTCTAATAGTTTTCGAGTTATCGTGTTCACAGACAGACAGACAAATTCCAAAATTGTGTTTTTCGGACTCAGGGAGGTCTAAAATGTGGAGATCCGCCAAAATCTCGAGTTCGAATTTTTTGACCATTACAATACTTTCTCTTTGTATACTTCGTATACGAGGAAGTTAAAAAGACATATATTTTGCCGCATAAATTCTCGCTTGACTAAAAAAAAATGTCCTTCAAAGAAAGTCCCGGATGGCAAGCATTTCAGTGACATGGACAAGCTACGCCATCTGTCGAAAAATATTGATATTGTTGTTACGTGAACTAAAAATACAGACAAACCGGAAAGGAGAAACTATCGATGCTCGTACGGGCAAACCAGTAAGGGTCAAATGTGGGTAGCCCGTACACCATACGGGCAAACCGGTCAAAGGGTTTAAAAGATATTGGTTGGAATAACAGCTTATAAATCGTCGTCGTTCAGGCAGAAGTCACTAAGTAAACAGAAATCTTTTGATGGACTTCTGCAGTCAATTCGAATTTGCAAATAACTATTTCGTGATAGAAACATGCTATCTAAACATCAGTTAATCAACTGTTCGAGCTAGAAACCTGTACAATAACCTTTACTACTTATCATAAAGACTCAAAGTTAATTTAGTTTAACATCTCGAAACTACAGCTTTGGACTTACTGACTTTTGCCTGACGACGACTAAATGTTCACCGCGTCGTCCTCCATTCAGGAGCTCAGTTGTCAGCCGATGAAACATATTTGTCGCGACATTAAATATCATTTCTGATGTTATGAGAGAATGCGCGTATTTTTTTTAAATCTTCATTCGTTTCTGAATTATCAATATTTAGAATTTCTTTGACTTCTCAGTCACTCTCTATGATAGAATATCAGATAATTCGGAATCAAAACTATATAAATACTAGCTGATATACCCGTCGTTGCTCGGGATGAACATATTTTCAAGTGTATGAACTTGTAAAAACTGAAACTTGGCTAAACAGTGTTTCGCAGCAGCATCTTTCGTTCATTTTCGTTTGACCTCTCCCGTGTCGTCTGACCTTTCGGCCAGCATTTCCTTTTCTCTCCACACTTTGAACCACCTGGCATGAGTCTAGCAATCCTTGGAACTCCACATTTCCTTCCCCATCATTACTACGTCGACAACAGCACCTCTTTAATAGCATGGTTTTTATTACCATCATCCAAAGTATCATTCTCTTCTTTTTGGTTCTATGTGCCTGATCGGAAAAACACCCGATAGTGTTTCTTCTTTTTCTCTTTAGATCCTCTCCCTTCGGAACCGGATTCAATAACCTTGAATGTCTTTACACACTCATTAGGATGATTCAAAAGTTTGATGAAGTAACGCATAGGGAAAGTTATTAACTAACATAATCGGATTGCTGTGCAAACATATTGAAAGATAGATGAAACTCATAAATAGTTTTTACGCTATTAGAATCACAACTACTGAATAGATTTTCTTCAGAGTTTAGTCTGTGTGCATCTGAACACGATAAGTGAAAGCCGTTACTAGCTAGATGGATGAAATTTGGTATGTGGTTTTGTCACTAGAATAGTAGATGTTTATGAAATTTTGGATCAAGTCTATCATTGGGTTGACAGTCTCTGGTTCACGTCTATTTGTGTGTCTCTTTAATAAACGACGAAAATAATCACGAAACGCAGTATATTGTGTAAATACACGAGAAAGTCGATGGGAGAACACTCCGTCTGCTTATTCATTCTACAGTAAATACAGTACAACCCCGGTTAACCGAACTAAAGGGAGGAAGCCGTTTCGGATAATGATTTGTCGGTTAAGCCATGAACATCTATTACTATCGTGTATCTAATTAGAGTCTATAATTATGAAACAGTGGCGAATCCTGGGGGGCTGCTCCCCCCCCCCCCCCCGAGCTAAGCCAGAATTCTAGATTTTCTTTAAATTCACTACAGCTGTTTGTTCTTAATTTCCCTTTTTAAAAAAAAAAAAAAATGTAATAAAAGCGTGACAACATTGCTTTCTGGCTCGACAGGCTCGAGAATTTTCCTACTTTCTTAGTCACTCCACTTGTACTTGTAGCGTTGACGCCGCCGAAGATATTTTTTGACTAGTTATTTCATTGTGTTTTTTATTAAATTATCGAAAGTATTGTAATGTTTATTTAGTGTCTTATTGTCAGGTGAGTAAAGTCTGTAAAATTAAAGTGTCTTGGTTTACATAAGCCATGAGATTTGACATTCGTCACGACGATACAAAATTTTTATGGCCTCAGCCCCCTCCCCCGACCCAAATCCTGGATTCGCCACTGTTCTGAAATGTTGTGAGTGTAGAATGAATCTTTGTAGGCTGTTCTTTATTGAAGTTAACCTTCCGATTGGCGCAATGCGCCTGACAGGCTGAGATAAACAATATAGTAATTAATATTGTTAATAATAATTTTAATTTTAGCATTCTAAAATTAATTACTGACCTTGGGAAGGCTTAAAAGAAAAAAAGTTGGGTTATCGTTGCAAAAAAAATCTCTCCTTCGCGATTATTTCCGTGCATTATAGTACGTGTCTATTGGATTTGCGATTTTAGAGGCATTTCGAATAACCCGGGTTTAGGTTAACCTGACTTCGGTTAACCGGGGTTTTACTGTTATTTGTGGAAAAAGTAAGAATTATTGAAAAAGCTAGGAATTTCGAACTAGTCAAAACATCGTTGCATAAAAACGTTTTAGGCCTGATTCCTTTGTCTTGCATTCGTCTGGCCTGACTGCATCAGCCGTTGCATTCTCCGCGCAACGGTTTTAAACAAATTATAGTAAGTGTCAGAGTAAAAAAAAAGTAGTAGGTGTAGGAGTCAAAACAAGCTAAGGTATCCCAAGTAAAAAAAGTCAGCAAAAAACCTTAAAAAAAACCGTCAGGAAAACTGCAGGTATTTCGGACAAAAAAAAAACCCTGCATCTTCCCTTCATATTTCTGTCCGAAATACCTGCAATTTTCCTGAATGTTTTTTGCTGACTTTTTTTCAGATGAAAAAAAAAACCCTGCGACTTACCTGCATGCTTTTATGCAAAATACATGCAGATAAAAAAAACCTGTATCTACAGTTAAGTTGCCCCCCCCTTTTTCATGCTCCTTTCCTCTGACGTCATCTTAGAGATTTTCACCGTGTCTCGAATTATCTGGAATGTCGATTAATTAGGAATCGTAATTAATCGAGGCTTAATTATTAATTTCAATTAATGTAATGAACTACTTTTTAATTGAACTTACTTGTGCGACAAAACTTCAAATTCCTCCTAATCGGGGATCGAACCCGCGTTCCTAGAGTTGGCAGGCAAGAGCGCTATCCCCTATACTCAACAGGACTTCGAAAAGGTGGTGTAAAATAATCTATTTAAATTTTTGCTTCACCCTCTTGTAGCGCTATCTAGTGGTGTAAAAATCAACTATTGCCAGAACACGTAATGTGTTTTAAAGTTAGCTTATCTAAGTGACAACAGGTTACTGCTACATGTCTAAACAGTTAGACCATGGACAAGCGATAGAAAATTATTTCCGAAAAGTTTCTTTCTTTCTTTAACATTTTAATAATGCTTAATATGTTTTTAATATTTTTTATAATGCTTAATATGATATTTCACACATAAATATTTTTTTCGTTTATTTTAAACAGAAGGTTTTTTTTTAAAATTTGTCAGTTTTCCTACGAAACGATATATATATTTATATGACTTCAAAAATAATCTTTTTAAAATATTTTTTTCTATTCAAAAGTAAATCAAGATTTGCATTCCACTGAAAAGAAGAATTTATTATGTTTATTACAGATTAAAATTTCTTATCGTCGTGTTTCATATGGAAAATGCTTGATTCTGAATCGCATGAATTTAAGTTTTTTTCGTAAAATTTTAAAAGTTACATTTTTCTTCAAATATGTCTTTTTTATATATTAAACCCTAGTCCTCTCCCCTTCCCTCTTCTCTCTATCCAGTCCTACTTCAAGCTGTTTGAATCCGAGTTAGATACCATATTATATCAAACTGTATGAAACCGAAATAAAATAAAAAACATTCATATTTCATGCAGCAAAAGCAATTTTCATTTTTCTTCAAAATACCTGAAGTAAAATCTGCTTTAAAAAAATCTGTTAAGTCATTGAAGGTAAATTGAAGTCTATAAACTTGTTGAAAAAAGCCTGCACGAAACCTTTAATAAATCGTACATTTCCTTCAGGAAATCTGCAGTTTTTATTTTCCTTTAAAATACATGTAGAGACCTTCAGAATATCTTAGTGGTAATTTAGAAGTCTTGAAAAGCCTACATGAAACCTTTAAATAAACTGTACATTACCTGAAGGAAACCTGCAGTTTTCATTTTCCTTCAAAATCCCTGTAGAAACCTTCAAAATACCTGTAAAATCTCATTTTTTAAAAGGTTTTTGCTGATTTTTTTACTTGGGATGGGATCGGAAGGCAAGCAGTACACCTAACCCGGCTGTTTTAAAATTGACAAAATTAAGCAAAACAAACACTACGTCCTTCATCTTTAAAATGTGGTCAGACTTTTATTTAGTAAGCCTAGTGTTAATTATTAACAAGATTCAAACTATGTAAAGAAATATTAAACTATAAGTACATGTAATGATTTAGAATTTTTCTCATCTTAAAAATTCTTTTTCACGCCGCTGGGTTTTAGCCTCTAAAACGCACTGCTACTTTAACTTACAGAGTTGCGAAGGTCTTCACTGTTAACCGAACACCTTTTCGGGTATTCCCCTTTTCCACAGAATTTATAGTTCGGATGCGTTCCAATCAGCCTTTTTTCTTTGCTTTAAACTGGACATTCATCTGCACTCCATTCCATTCCATTTGTCCCAGGACTGGTTTTTTCAATCCATTCAAGTCGAAAAATGAGGCTCGTCATTCACGGAGGCTCCAAAGTTTTTTTGAGAAAAGGTTCAAAGTCGCAGAATTCTACCCACCCCTCCTCTTTTCCTACGCGGAAGATTCATTTTAACCCTCGACGCGAGGTCTCAATGTAGGCAGATTCTTTGGTGTGCCGCTACCATCGCATCGAGGCCCAAATTGGAATCGGCGCATGAAGTGTTGGATTTTGAGTTCGTTTGAATTCTAGAATTGCCATTCCGCCATGCCAATTTCCATCGATTTTTAAAACTGTCGATTGTTTTTTTCTCCCAGTGTTCCAAAAATTCCATTTTGGAAGAGATGTGAATGGCTAGTTTAGAAAGTCGCCGGTGACTTGCGCTTTGCTGTTCTCTCCACTCTCATCGTGACTTGGTTGTTTCTAAAGTACCTTCAAATAACCTAAGATGAACTGAAGGATTTCATTTAAAAATGATTAAGTGAAATAAACTGTATTTCCGTTACCAGCGACTGTTTTCTCTTATGTTAAAATGCCTCAACTAACAGAAGAATGTTGCATACATTTTTCTTTTCTATCATGTTTTTACCATGCACATGCATCGTTCCTGATTTTACAACGTAAAGTGTTAGTTCCATTCCGAAATGCTTTAGAGTTTATCTTAGGAACCAAATAACGTACATTTTCAATTGAAATTTGCAACACAAGTACTTCAGAGCACAATCAACTGCTGGCACAGTTTAATTCCATTCAACAAAAAGAAAATGGCAGTTTCTAACTTGAGGTGCGCTGTTTCAAAACATATATGCTAAAATTAAGCAATCTTAGTTACGAAACCACTAAAATTAACAATTAATATCCACTCTCCCGAGCACGATTTCTTGATTAATAAAAAAAATGTTAAAAACATGGAAGTAATAAAAGTAATAATGAAAGAAAAGAGAAAGCAACACAATGCAGTACAAGACAATCATAAAAATACAAAAAGCTGCTACAGCTAGCATACAGGGACGAGTACTCGCAATAAACTAGTAAAAAATGTACCAAAAAATGGTACCATACAATAGCAACATAGACAAACATCATATGTGTCTGAAACCTGTTTATAACGATAAGCCTGCCTATAACGATTTTTCTTTGGTCCCGGGTATTTACTCGGTGTATTTTCAACTGGCCAACAACGATAATCATTCTTTAAACTCGCCGGTCTATAACGATAATTTTACATCTTTAGAATGCTGGTACAGTATAAAACCAGTTTCTTTTCCTTGGAAAACGACACATGGTCAAGAATGTCAGATGATAGGGAAACCGAGGGGGGCCTGGAAGCTGGAGTCGGTTGTGCCAAGCAGATACGGGGAGGAAGGGGTTAGTGGAGGAGGATCTACTGTCCTACCACCAGGAGAAAAACCCTGAGCAGGGTTGCTTCACATAGACGAGTCGAAGAAAGGATGGATACGACTATAATATCAACCGCAACATTTGGCAAACTAAGTTCACTTCCGTTAGGCGAGGAATTCGTTTTCGAACGAAGTACAAAGAGAAATGAAACTTCCACCAGTTCTATCCACGCCAAATGAAATAAAGCCCTTTTCTTCACTCCCAAAATGCAGTGGAATATCCCGTTTCCATAACGACCGCCACCGTTATGTCTGGTGTCTCGGGCTTTTCTCATGGCGGTAGGACAGTATCCGGATCCGGAGATCCGTACTCCTGGTGGGCGCTAACCTTTTCATTCGCATTCAGCACTTCATGCTGACCACTTGTTCCTTGAAATCCACTTTTGATGTGTAACACCTTGCATCTACGATGGCGCGGCGTAAAAAAGCTGCAAATATCTTTAGTAATCATTTAAGAACTAAAGCAAATTGATGCCGCAAAAAATATGTGATTTTTCAGCCGACGATAGCTACTTTTTTGAAAAGAAAAGACATTGATGATTCTGTGGGAAAAAGTAAAGTGGATAGAGAACAGAAACGATTTGAAGGTGCCGTAAATGACGATACTGGCAAGATTTTCAAATAAAAGTTTCCTTTTGAAGTTCATAAAATGTTTAAATTTGAAATTTTATATCAGCATATAAAAATGTATATTTTATAGGTTTATGAAATAAAATTTTATTTTAGCAACAAGTGCAATAAAATTAGTTACTATATTAGTACATGCCCTCGCATATAAACATTAGATGTGCAAATCCTCAAACTGTCTATAACAATATATTTCTTGGTATTTACAATATCGTTATAGACAGATTTGACTGTATATGGATAAAGAATCATCTTTGCTTAATCTTACTAGTTTTCTCTTTTGAGAACGTTACATCCATGAAAATCTTTGCTGAATACAAAATTCATTAACGATATTGAAATCTTTTAGCAAAGTATTACGACTGTAATACAAAATTAATCCATTTTGAATAAACTACACATTTAATACTTTATGAAGTGTTGCACAACAGATAGCATTTGAAGCTTAATTCAGTATGCGAGAGCCATTAAAATTGAATCGCTTCTAAACAAAGGACAAATATGCGAGGTTATTTAACACTTAATTCCCTAAATTCCTTTTAAGACAAATTCCTTTATGGTAAGATTATAATAAAATCGATACATTATGTGCTTTATTTTAATAGCGGGTCGTTTTAATCTCCGAATTTAGCATGCATTAATTTATTTTTACTTTTTCTTATAAAATGAGCAGATAATTATAAGTACCTAGAGAAAGCATTATAAACGTCAAACAATTCGACCTCGAAATTTCGATGAATTTTGACGCTAAATAGCCCTCCCCACCCCCGAGAGAAAAAATGATGGGAGGCTGTCTTTTTCAAACAGCCTCTGATGTTAAAGGCGTAGGACTACTTTACTCGCGATTATCTTTTGTTTCTCGAAGCTTCTCGGAGTCTCTTTGTTACTCGCGATACTCCTATTTCTCGAAGTTACTCGTGATTCTCTTTTGTTCCTCGAAGTTACTCTCAATTCTCTTTTGTTTCTCTGAAATACTAATATATGGAAAATTGGCGAAATAAAATGAAACTAAGGTTACAATGAAAATTGTTTTATTTCTTCATAAAATATATTACAATGTCAATACTTTTCTTTTGAATTCTTCAATTGTGCGTGGATATGTTACAATTCTGTGTAGGATCGGACGATGATATGAAAAGTAACACACATAATTTAATAATTCGGGACTAATGTTTCTTGTAAAAGTTGAATCAATATACGAATTCCGAAGAGTACTTCAATTAGAACTCCAATTCCGATTTTCATTTTTTTTAAACTTCTTTTGTTACCCTTTATCTCTAAAATAAGACATTAGTTAAGTTTTTAACATATGTAATTACCGACATATAGAGGATATCCCATACAACGTTTTCTGTGGAGTTTTGGCGTGTGAATCAAATTCCTTCCTGAGACCCCAATGGGAGGAACGTAGTCAATATTATTGTGATTTTATTTCGCCGTAGGTGAACTAGATAGCTCAAAAACTCAAAGTGCTGAGTGAATGAAATTTTACATGTTGCCTTTGCAACGAAATTGCAGATTCGTATCAAAACTTGGTCCAAATAAGCGAGTGTGGACAGATAACTCGATGTGGAAACACATTCGATTCACATAAAACCAACCATAAAAAGAGCCAAATTTATTTATATATATGTTACAGTTAAAGCATAGAATCCGTTACTTCATACAAAAACTAGGAATTTAAAGTATTACCTAGTTATTTTCAATCCATTATTTCATAGAATAACCAGGCATTTCATGAATTACCGAGTTGAATACCTAGTTATTCTATGAAATATTTGAATTAAACGCTTTAACGGTAGCATATATATAAGGTGTTCCCAAATGAAAAGGAGGCTACAGTTATATGTAAAGAAATTTTAATAATAATATTCTAATTACAGTTTATGTGGAACAGTACAACTATAAATAATCGCCATTGGCATTGATACACTGATCCCAGCGCGTAGGAAGGGAGTTGATGGCTTCAGTGTAGAAACTGCTGGGTCAGGCAAACACCCATTTTCGCTGTCTTCTGATTCTCTGACAGATGCTTGGCACCCACTGCGCACAAATTTTGCCATAACCAAGCTTTTTGTGGATTATGTGATGCACAGTTCCTTTGCTTATCGACAGTTGAACAGCAATTCTATGTGTGGTGATCCGACGATTCTGCCGTATGAGCTCATTCACAGCCGAAATCGTGGCATTGTTGGTCACAACGTGCGCCTGCCCAGGGCGTGGCAAGTCCCTGATGTTTACATGTCCCGCCTCATAACGCTGACACCACCGGAATATGATGCACAGTGCGAAACACTGTTCTCCGTACACCTCTTTCATCCTCAAATAAAAATGTAAAGCATGCTCCCCTGCGCGAAGAAATTGGATATCTGCTCTTTCTACTGATTTGAAGGAATCCATCATGCAACGAACTGCAGAAACAACTCTCCAGAAATGAGGATATTGATGTGAAGCCGTTAACTACGCAGGTGCAACTGGGAATACCACCACGCCATCTATCGGCGAGCACATTAAATCACTGGTCCGATCCTCACAACGCCGATACAGCTAATCTCTCCTTTTCATTGCCTCCAGCTCGCTAATGCTCGCAAATTCGCAGAAGGATTGCGCAGCAATCCTCCCAGGTTTGATATGGAAATAGCTACAATAAGAACACTGTGCATCCTAGCAAAAAAAAAAAACTTTTCTGCGAGCTTGAATGCAAAGGTAGATTCCTTTACGTTAATGCTACAAAAGTAATGAAATATTACATATTGGTCAATACAGACATAGCCAATGATTTTATTGTTTCTACACATTGCAATATTTACGTTGTGATTCTGTTTTCATGTCATTTAATTTTTTGCTATATCAAGGTTTTATCATTCCATTTTTCATTCCAAAAAGTTATGATAGATTTATCGGTCAGTACATTGGTCAATTTTTTTATATCTCAACACATAATCATTCAGCAGGTAGGAGTCACAAAGAAATAAACATCTCAACAGTGCAAATATCTCCTAGATAACATTAAGCCAACCTATCTGAAATAGTAACAAGAAAATTGACTCTTGACACGAATGAAAAAAGACTCTAGATTTAATATTTATTTAATCTAGGTTACAATATAATTGTGCGAACATTACTTTGTCATATGGTAAAATCACAAGACATGAAACACTTAAATACTACCAAAATAGGCTCATTTAGAGAACTCCTGGTTACAGAGATAATAGTCACTAAATTCTTAACATATAAGAGAATAAAAATTATTAAACATTGTGAGTGGCAAGCATAGGGTATGAATGCAGCCAATTTGAACAGCAAATTTAAACCTCCATCGACGGTTAAAACCAAATACTCAGGCAGGAAATACTAAAACAATTTTAAAGTTAAGGAGATATTTTTCAATATCAGAAATGATAAAGGGAACTCTTATTTAAATATCTATCGTTTTTGGCTATTTTGTATTGATTTTATTAAACAAATCATGGTCCCGCCATGTTTAGTTAAATATCAGATTAAAGTAATCTGTCAAATTAACTAATTATCAAATTAATTGTTTGATTAATTAAAATTAACTATTTACTTATTAAATTTAAATAATTAATTGTTACAAAATCTTCACTAAAACCTTTTTCATGGCTCATACTATTTGCCAGCAATCTTTATCTTATAATTATCTAATAATTATCTCTGTATGTTTGTTCCACATCTTCTCCTAAACCACTGGACTGATTTCAATCAAATTTTGCAAACTTTTTATTTTAGAAAAGGGAAAGGTCACCTTCAACTTTTCAAAGCCTAAAAGTTGCTTAAAATTTCACTTAATTAAAAATTAAGCAAGGCTTTTTTCCGCGATATCTTTCATTTCCATAAATTTGTTCCTCTCATTTTAATATTTTTCAAAATTAATTTTAGACTGAATTCGTAACAATATTCTTGTTGAAGAACAACAATAATACGAAGAACTGTTTCCAGAAGGAAGAATGCTAAAAAAAAATTTTAACTGTAGACGATTAACAATTTATATCGAGACCAACTATTGATTTATTTTCATGCTTTAAATTAATGAATAATTAAGTAGTTAATTTATTTGTTTCAAAATATTCATTTAAACCTTTCTTTTACTTTAGTAATTGTTAACAAAATTTGAAGTACCTATATAACAAATAATAATGCATGGAGAAAACGGTGTTTTTAAAAATCTTCTGTTTCAATTGATATTCTCATTTTTATTTAAAACGTTTCAGATCAGAAAATTAATTTGTGTATTATGATATTTATACAATAGTAATTTTTACATTAAAAACATTAAACATGAAAACATTTTGATCCGGAGCAAAGCCAGGTATATCAACTTGTTTACCGTATAAAAAGTGGAAGTGAATGAGGCTGATGGAAACTTATAACTTCTAAGTAATTCTTGCTGTCAAAAAACTTTCAATATAAAAGTAGTTTGTTATGATAAGGTGATAATTCCCCTAATTGAAATTTTCTTTCTATCTTCAATCGTAACGGAGCTATGAGGAAAAGATAAATTAGGAGGGGAATTGAATATCGCTCTTCAGCTCATAACTTCTAAGCAATTTTAGCTCACAAAAGCTTTTAATATAAAATCGTTCTGATAAGGTTATAATTTGCCTAATTGAATTTTTTTTCTTTCTTTAATCGTAGAATTGATTTTTTTACCCTATCTTTAGGCATTTTAGCTCATAACTTCTAAAAAATTGTAGCTATCAAAAAAGTTTCAATACAAAAGTTGTTTATTATAAAGAGGCAATAATTCGCCTATTTTGAGTTTTCATTCCATCTTCAATCGTAAAGGAATTATGGGAAAATGAAATTTTTAATCTCTCACCATTTCCACCCCCTTTTAGCTGATTAGCCCATCTACAAACTCGGTCGATATTTTCATCGACCTTGCAACATATCCCTCGCCGATTAAAATCTAATCAAAATTACTCTAGTTATCGTGTTCACAAGATAACATCGGTAAAAGAGAGGTTATATATATACGTCTCTACTAATAATAAGGAAAAGAACATTTCGCCCTCTATTCTCATAAGGATTAGAGCTGCAAGAATGAAAGCGGATGGAAAAGACTGCAAATGACGAGAGCTTTCCAACAAGGGGTAATATGCATAGGTTAAGACGTACTTTAAGCTAGGGGGAGAGGAGGGGAAGGGTGGGAAAATCACTTTTCAGCTCATAACTTCTAAGCAATTGTAGCTATCGAAAAAGTTTCAATGCAAAAATTGTTCGTTATGATAAGGCAATAATTCGCCTTATTTGAATTTTCTTTCTACTTTCAATTTGAAATGAATTATGGGGAAAATGAAAATTTCCACCCCCCACCATTTCCACCCCTTTGTGCTGAATAAACCATCTACGAACTCGACCGAGATTTTCACTATCCTTGCAACATATCCCATGCTGATTAAATTTAAATCAAAATTACTCCAGTTATTTTGTTCACAGCCTTCGTTAATATATATATATATACGTTAATATATATATTTTCTTACTTACCGTCTTCTAGGGGCCAAAACATAGAGATTTTTTTCAAAAAATGTTCTAATAGGCGATGTCTTACTTGCCCTAAACTTGATATTGATCAAGTTCGCAATGATGATACTTTGATTCCTGGTTGCAAAATCAACAACTGTATTTATCTTTTGAAGTGTACCATTTGTGATATGAAATATGTGGGTCAGACCAGCAATACTATCAATATTAGAATTAACCAACACAGACATGATATAAAAATATTTATCACATTCTTCTTTTAATGCCGAATTTGAGCACTTTAAGCGTCATAGTTTTGATAATATTTCTATTAAAATTTTGGATATCGTTCCTGATAAAAAACAATCGCCTTTCAAAAGAAAACCTTTTTATGCTCCAATACAAAACAATTATTCCATACGGTCTTAATGACCTTTTTAATAGCACGCAGATTTCTCCTGACAATTCCTGTACATTTAAGCTTTTTCATAACACACATCATAAGACTTCTAGAGGTAGCAGAGGAAAAAGGATTAAAAAAAGACCTTCTAAATCTGTTTCTGACCTTTTTAGTGAACTTGAGGCATTAGAACTTTCTTTTGCAAACTCTTATCTGTGGGCTCCTGTCAAGAATTTTGTTTTCTCTTTAAGATCTAACTCGCTTCTTGATTTATTTTTAAACTTTGGTTCATTTAAGTCCAATAACTTACATTTCAAAACTCTCATTTTAGATCTTTTGAAACAGAGATGTCAAAAATTCCTACTAAAGATCCTACTAAAAAGTTGCATTTCATTTTTAATTTCCAGCATCCTACTTTTGACAAGATTCCTTTCTCTTCCATTTTCAATTATGCTCAGCAATTTTTTCCCATTAAAAACATTTGTTTACAAAAAACTTTTAAATATAATGTTCCTTTTGGCAGAAAAATCTTCAATTACAATAATGCCTCATCTGACACTGTAAATCTTAAAAAAACAGCTAATTGTTTTTGTGATAAAGACTCCTATTCTCAATTTATTGACAAAGATTCTGGCCATATTGTTACTGGTAATCTAGACATTGTTGAGAATTCAGATCTTAAAAGTATCTTGTTAAAAGGTCCAAAATTCAGACCGATTTTTCATGTTTCTCTTCCTTCCATACTGCATAAACTACTGAGTAATATTGATGATTTCTGTTTAAAAACTTCTAATGCTTTTTCTATCCCCATTGAATTTTTCATTGAGTGGAAATGGAATCTTTATTACCTTTTGAAAAAGTCTTTATCCTTCCATTATAATAATTCCGGATGTTTTGATTCTTTTAGATTTTCTAATATTAAAATTGCCATTGAAGACTTAAAAAGTAAATTCATCATAACTCCTATCGACAAAGCTTCCAATAACTATGCTTTTATTTGCAAACAGCATTACTATAATCTTCTGGATAAGGAACTTCAAAATTCAGCAACATACAAAAAGTCCACAACTTTAATTTGAGTACAATATCCAAAAAAATTCTTGCTTTCTATAAATTCTTCAAAATTAAGAAATTCAATTTTTGCTTTCCTTATATTACTATTAATCCAAAATTTCATAAAAATCCTATTTCTTATCGTTTTATCACTTGTGGAACTTCTTCATACATGAAATTAACCGGTTATTGATTTCATTCACAATAATAAGAACAGTATTTCTTCTATTGAGACTTTTGACTTCAAAGATCTTTTTACAAGCATTCCTCTAGCCACTATTCGAGAGGTGCTTAACTCTTACTTTTTTGATTACAAAAATATTCTCAATATTTCTTTTGAGTATTGGGATAAATTATGTAATTTTTGCATATTTAATAATTTTATTTACAATGGGGAAAGTATTTTTCTCCAATCACATGGCATTCCTCAAGGATCTTCATTTTCTTCTATTACAGCTAACCTCTTCCTTCATTATTTTGAGAAGAATTATTTACTTCTTCATCCTCAGGCTTTCAGATTCGTAGATGATCTTATTGTTTTTAATCATGGATCATTTAATATTACGTGGCAAAATATTTATCCTTCAGCCTTGCTTCTTAAACAAACAAACTGTAATCAGTTTGAAGCGGATTTCTTAGATCTGGATATTAAACTTGTTGATAATAACTTTTGTATCGATATTTTTGACAAAAGAATGGATTTTAATTTTTGTGTCAACTGACTTTCATATTGGTCTTCTAATATTTCTATTAAGATTTATAGAAACACTATTCTCTCTCAATTTTCTCGCATCAGATCTATTTGTTCGAACGAAATTTCAAAATCTAGACAATTAAAGCTTTTGTATGATCAACTTTTAAATAATGGTATTCCCGAAAACTTTGTGCGACGATATCTCAAGCAGTGATTACGGAGCTACTGACAAAGCCTCTTTCTCCTTATCTTTCTCTTTCCTCTGTTTGGCAAAGGCGATAACTGGTTTGGCGTTCATTTTCCTCGTGGTCTCGGTAGCGTTTTCCTGGCTATGGTAAGCATATTTCGCTTTATTTTATTATTGTTTATGTTACGGCTGTTTTTTATTTTATTCTATGTCTTTTGTATTCGGATTTTTTGTATTTGTATTCGGATTTTTGTATTTGATTCTTTTTAAATCTTCTTAAATGTATTTATATTTTTTATTCAAGAAATCTTCCATTTTCGTTTGTTTTGTGTTTTTAGAGGGGGTGACGGCAATTTTTTAACGGATTTCGTTTGTCGTCAGCAGAAAAAAGCACAAATTAATATCATGAGCGAGTTTCCCTTCCTGAAGAGCGCCTCGCTATGATATTTTTCATTTTTTGGTTTTTTCTGGTTTTTGTCTATTTAGCCATTTTGTCTTTTTTTACTGTTTTTGAGTTTTTATCTTGTGTTTATATGTTGGTTTTGATATATATATATCAACGAAGGGTGGTTTTGTGTTCTAGGGGTCATGATCGGTGAAGATCTGCAGAAATTTTCTGAAAGTCCTGTCATGAGAACCATTGCAATAGGTAGACTTCCTATAAGGAATCTACTTATAATTGAGCTTAATAGATTTACTTTTGATGCTTTAATGGCACAGAATGAATTTGTTGCCTATGAAGAAGATCCTTTTCTTGATTTTGAAGGAATTTAGACGACAAATTGAATATTCAAATGAAACTAACAAAGTAAATTATGAAAGTGCAAAAAATGGTAAATAAGAGTTTCTATGCATATATTTAAAGAGAATGCTAAAAATAAATAGGTAAGACACGGTCCGTTTTCGTCGCCAAGTTCGCCATAATCATGCCAACTGTTAAAAAGCTTGCAGAAAGGGAAAAAAGTTTCAGCATTACCACATTTGGTGAATAATTGCCCAAAAGAAATTCCATTCGATGACCTACCGTATTTTTAAATCTCGCCAGCATAGTTATCTGAGAATATTGAAACAAATTATTTCTCCTTCTTCCCGAACGTCTTTCAAAACTTTCTTCACTTGATTCATTTGCATGTAGAATTCATCATCTTTCATTGTTTAGATAACGTTTAACGGAACGGTTGAGATTCATTATTAACTCATTGAAAAGAACGCTCAAATTAAATCGCACTCGTTTGTTTATATTTGGGAAGCAAAATCACATGATCCATCAATTGCTATGGATGCTATCCAGTGGCGAATTCAGAATTCGGGTCTGGGGGAGGGGATGAGGTCATAAAAATTTTGTATCGTCGTGACGTATGTCAAACTTCATGGCTTATTTAAACCAAAACACTTTAACTTTACAGACTTTCCTCGCCTGACAATAAGAATCCTAAAGAACAGTAAAATACTTTCGATAATTTAACAAAAAATACAATGAAATAACAAGCCAAAAAATGTTTACGACCACGTCAACGTTACACGTACAAATGGAATGACTAGAAAAGTAGGAAAATTTTCGAGTCTGTCAAGCCAGAAAGAAATGCTGTCTAGTTTTTATTATTTTTTTAAAGGGAAATTAAGAAAAAACAGTTCTGGTTTAGCTCTGGGGGGGGCTGCAACCCGATAGCCCCCCCCTGGATTTGTCACTGATGCTGTCACTTTACGAAGGCAATTAGGTAAATTTAAGCACTGGAATAAAATTCGTACTTTTTAAAATGTGAAACGGGCGTTTTATTTTATCTATTTTTTCTAACGGTAATGGAGTGTCTATTGCCGAGTTCCTCTCGATCCAAAGTATCATGAAATGAACTAGACAGTGTCGCCAAGAAACGAAGAAAAAAAAAATCTCGATACTGTACTCCGAATCAGTTGGTCTCTATTTGACTTTTCAACAAAAATTTCATATTGGTGCAAGGTAACCTCCGCGAGTGCAAAGTAACCACGTTTTAGGTAATTGCAATAGTTAGTTGCGAATCTGGGGTATTTTTTGGAAAACCCCTTGTCAGAAATGGTTTTCGTATAGTCTGTTGAATCTTCACCGAGAGATGGCGCCCTGAACAATCTACTCGTAGTTCTGCGATGCCTATATAAGGCTAGAATTTGTTGTGATTTGCTATTGAATCTCAGTGTTCACGTTCATTGTTGGGCGTTGCCTTTTTATTCTTGTTCAATATATCCGAATTTATTCTGTTTTTAAAAATGATGCCGTTTTAAGACTGTTGCTGTTTAATAAATTTATTTTTTCTCTTATCTGGACTGTTCTTGACTTGAAACTAAATCCTACATAGTCCATAACAAGATTAAGTTTGAGATCATTGCGTATGACTTTTTGTCGCTCGTACCAAGGATCGTCTACTGTTTTCATTAGTTTCCTATTTTGATACACTTGCAATTTTCGAAGAAGCCGGGTTTACACGAGGCCAGTATCGTCGCTTCATTAAGATCGCGCATGTGCAGAATGTAGAACACGCATGCGTAGAAGGAATGGGCAATGGTAAGTATTTGTCTCGAAAGGACAACTGCATGCCATTGCCCACTCTTATTTTCTTTCTGTGCATGCGTGATCGTACTGGAGAAATAATATTTGTCTCATGTAAATCCTGCTTTAATGAAAATAGTTCCCTAGGTGCAGTGGCGAATCCAGGATTCGGGTCGTGGGGGGAGGCTGAGGTTATAAAAATTTTGTATCGTCGTGGCGAATGTCAAACCTCATGGCTTATGTAAACCAAAACACTTTAACTTTACAAACTTGACTCACCTGACAATAAGAATCATAAAGAACACTACAATACTTTCGATAATGTAATAAAAAATACAATGAAATAATTATCCAAAAAATGTTTTCGACCGCGTCAACGCTACAAGTACAAGTGGAATGACTACAAAAGTAGGAAAATTTTCGAGCCCGTCAAGCCAGAAAACAATGTTGTCAAGTTTTCGTTATTTTTTTAAAAGAGAAATTAAGAACAAACAATTGTAGTGATTTTAAATAAAATCAAGAATTCGGGTTTAGCTCTGGGGGGGGGGGGTGGCAGCCCCATCGTCCCCCTGGATTCGACACCTCCTATGTGGATGAACCTTACATTATTGGTCTCAGAATCGGTGCGTAGAGCAAAAGCTTGTCCTTTATCTGTAGCTTACTCTTACGGGAAATTAAGCGTTCGAGTTTAATGCTCGTAAATGTAACTTTGTCAAAGGTACGCTTGATATGGTTATCAAACCTCAAGCAACAACCTTATTTTTGTGTCAAACAACGGCCTTATTTTTGTGTCAAGCAACAACTCTATGTATTTGCATTGATTTGCAAAGGGAACTGGCTATCAGACCGTGTGGGTAGGATTTAATGTCACATTCTATGGTTTTTAGTAAACAGGAGACATGTGCATCTATTGGATTTACATTAATTTTTTCACCGATAAGCCCCGAGTTGTAAATAACTTATTCTTTCTAATGATAATGTATATTTTTAACTTTTATATACCTACAATTAAATTTCGTTATTATATATGTTTATAAAATCCTATCGTGAATAATATAATTTTGTTTTCCTTTAACGTAGTTAGATATAGTTATAATAGTAATTGTCATTAAAAAGATTTAAGACGGTTAATCACGAGCGCTCCACGCAACGCAAAACCATCGACTGACAGTCACACCGATCTTCGAATTCTTCGGTGAATCACGCCCTCTTCCGCAAACACGTACCTATTACCGTTGTTTTTATTGTCCGGCGGTTCAGCTGGAGCTCTCTCGAACGAAAATTAGGAATTTGATGGATTTTATTAAAAAGAATAAAGATATTATTTCCATTCTCCTAATTTAAAATTTCATAAATTCTTTTCGACCATAAACTACATGCCATATTTAGTGTTTTTGACATTGCCACATTGACAATGTAGATCAAATTAGTGATCTGAATGTGACTTTTTACCACGGACATTTGACAGCGACTGAAACTGGAAAGACATTTCACTTTTCTTATTAGATAGTTTTCAAGCGTTTTCCTTTTCTATTATTGCGTGTTTCTCTTTCAATTTAGTCATTTAGGAAAGTCAGTATTATGTTCTTTAAAAATTGTATGTTATCTAAATTATGTTATTCAAATTCTAAGATGTATTTTTTAAATTTTAATTTATTTTATTTACTATTATTATTATTGCTTTCAATAAAGTTTCACACATACCCATCCAACCATTCGGGAGTCGTTCTGGCTCCGAGTTCGGGAGTATGCTTGGTGAAAGTCCAAATGAAGTAATGGATATCTAACTTCCGCTCCACACAACGCCAGTTCTGGCCGGCTTTTCTCATTGTCGAACGATACTGGCGTGGAGTGGTCGCGAATGACCAGCCTTATACCATTCAAATGACATCCTTAATAGAGAGTATACGAGAGAAACGAGGAAGAACTGAACCAAATTTTCTGTTATATAAATAAAAGTATAAATGAAGTCAAAATTGTGGTGAAACAGTAGCAAAAATATACATTGGCTACCGTTGGAGATGGCTGAGAGGACGCTTGGCGCAACTCCTGCCTATCGCAGGGTTGCTTTTTGTAAACAAGTGAGTTTCGACGTCGACCTCGAGAAGAGAGGTGAGATATTTAAGGCCTATTTGTGGTCGGTATTTTTGGAATAGCTCTGGCTTCTGAGTGCAACGAACCGCACTACATCTTTTATGTGTGTTATCTGTCTTAAATTTGTCTACGTCCAAACAGATATATTATTCTAAAATCTGGTGTCTTCATTTCAAAAGACAGAAACACCACATACATAATTTTTCTTTTCTATATCTATGGACAAGTTTTCTGTGTTTTTATTTGTGGTAAAGTAGAACTTCAGCTGTACCCACCGACTTCCGGTGTTAATGCTATGTCATTGGAAATCTTCAAATTTTCAAAACTCTGAAGATGTGAATTAATATTTAAAGTAGAGTTTTTTTAAAGTTTATTAATGTTTTAATTATTAATGTTTTAAGTGGAGTTATGGCTTAAGGATACTTTGAAAATATTGAATTTCATGCTCCTATTGCTGTAGATCTCATTGTTTACTAAAAATAAGAGCCTAATTTTGTGAAAAGGCTACCATAATTGTTCGTCATCGCTCTTTTTGGCGACTTCTAAGACTAGTTTGGCGGTTAAATTTTTAACCATACGATTTACCTAATCATTGGTGGTTAAATTTTTAACCAAACTATTTCGATAATAACAATCGTTCCATTTGGAGTTTAGCCGTTTTAAGAGCTTTTTTTAAACCGATTTAAACAAAAAAAATTATTACACTAATTTGAAGAACACAGTATTTAACGCTTTACGTACGAAAGAAAGGACTGATTCGAACTGGGCGCTTGATACAGTATCCAAATGAGTTTGGAGATTGCTTAAATCGGAGGGTTACCCGAAAATGGTCTGTGGATCCAAAATAAACAAACCTGAAAACTCGTCCATACACAATTCTTATTTTCTATCTCTATAGTACCAAGAGTTATTTCAAATTGTAATTAAAAGTAAATCAGTTTAGTGACTTTTGAATGTATTCCATTTTTCAAAACGGCGTTTCTAAATTGTTCGTGTAAAATTTCAAGGGAAATCAGTTTATCTCTATAGGTTTATATAACTGACAAGCATACAAATGCACTGACATCAAAACAAACACTCGTCTTTATATAACAGATGATGCAAAGATCTTGGCTCGGTTTCAGAATGCTATCTGCGACAAGATATCAGCGCTCTTGTCTCGTTTTGCGATAAGGATGGTTTGCGTTTGAACATCGTCCAGTGTTTTGTTGTCAGCTAAATAGGAATGTTCTTATAGACAGTTATAATATACTGTCTCCTTAAGATATATATAACACGAATTGCCTTAAATATATCAATAAATGATTCGTTCAAGCGTTACAACATGTTAAAGTAAGAGTTTGTAGATTCTTTTTGTGTTTTTTGCTTCTTAGTATATGGAAGAAAGACGAGTATGTATTGTTACGAGAATCGTCCATAAGCTGGATAATTGAAAATGATGCTTTATTTAACGAATGTTCCAAAAGACTCGAAGCACAGGTAACACGAAAAGAACAGCACTTGCACAAATTAGCAACATAAGCAGACAGAACATCGAAAATAGTTAATAATAGCTGAAACAATAATAACAATAGCAATCAGCGTTTAACAGCTCACCAATTCGAAACACGAACAAGACTCCAGAGTGATTCTTCTCTCATTCGACCACGCCGGTATTTATAGTCGTTCTGACAGGGCATGACGTCACATAGAATTCTCTCAAAGGTTCCCCATATTCCTGCCCTAGTAGAGATAGGACCAAAATTCTAGCATATTCGAGAACCTTCATTTTGTCGTCAATGTCGGGGGTCTTTAACTGTCAATCCCTCTTTCTTTCCATAAGACTAACATAGCAGGAAAGCGGTATTTACAGATTCGTAACAATACTTTGGACACTTTCTTTTCGACCAGTTGCAAACAAAATTTAATACATATCTACAATTTTCGTTACAAGGCCTCATACCAAATTTCATTTTTTTTAAGGCATTGCGCTTTTGAGTTATCGTGTTCACATACAGAACAGAACACCACTCCATGCTCCTGCGACTATAGCCATTCGGTTATTTAAGCAGTGTATCGGACACAGGAAGACGCTTCTCAATTGTCAAGTAACAACGAGTTAGGGGAGTTGGAACCCTAAGTCCGTTAACCCTAACCCTGTTACTTCGATGTACATTTTCTCAAAATCTGTCATAGATTCATGTTTGAAATTTTTTATACAAGTAAAGTACATCTTTCTCAACTTACTGAAATGATTTTTTTATTAATTTCAAAAATTTATTTTTTACAAATTTTTTTGTGTCAAGAAAAAAAAAAGGAAATTGGCCATTTCGATGTGCCTTTTCTCAAAATCTGTTATAGATAGATACATGTTTGAAATTTTTTATACCATTAAAGTACACCTTTCTCATTACACTGAAATTAGCTTTTCTAAAAAACTCAAAACTTTATTTTTTACAATTTTTTGTGTCAAAATAGGCTAAAATTTCACTATGTCTAATTAAATATTTTGTAAATTTATAAAAAATTAAAAATTAATCAAAAGCTTATTTTAGTATAATGAGAAATATGTACTTTACTTGTATAAAAAATTTCAAACATGTATCTGTAACAGATTTTGAGAAAAGGTACATCGAAGTAACAGAGTTAGGGTTAACGGACTTAGGGTTCCAAACACCCTTAAAAACTTTACACGGTTTTGACAAAAAACGGTTTCTAACAGGTTAGATAGCTTGGGAGATTTGGTACAAAATTTTATACTCAAAATCACATACACTCGAATAGACTGACCAACAGGCGGTTCAACCTGTTGTCGGATTTGTCCAAAATTTGATACACAGTTTGATAGCTGTGGATCTTAACGCCTGGCTCCAGTTTGGAAGCCAAAATAACAAATTCTTTTGGGCACATTAAGATTTATCACAAACACAAACATTTACACCCAAAGGATACACATTTACATTTAACACTAAAGGGATTTCGTATTTGTTCTCATTATTGTAGTTCGTCATTCCACAGTTCTAAAGCTGGGCATTCATCAGTACTCCATTCCATTCCATTTGTCCCAACAACTGGTTCGTATTCCACTCATTCCAGTCCAAAAATTTACGCAAGTCATTCACGGATGTTCCAAAGTTTGTTTTGATACACCTTGTTTGACAAGATTCAAAGTCCCAGATTTTATCCCACCCAACCTCCTCCTCCCCCACATGGGAGATTTTCGCGTTTACTTTCAACATGACTTATGGTGGGTTTACACGCGAACAGTAGAAAACCGACAGTAAGAGATGACGCATGCGCAGAAGCATAAAAGTTTTAACCGGGCCACGGCAAGTCTCTGTCCGAACTTGACAGCGACATCCTACTGTCGGTTTTACTGTTCGCGTGTAAACCCCGCTTTAGGCTCATCGTGGGGTCCCAATCTAGGCAGCGGCTTTGTTTTCCCGCCATCCTCGCAGCGAGGTGTCAAAAGGCCATCCGGCTATTCCAATTTGATTTCAAACTATTCGGAATTCCAACGCTTCCAATTCTCTAGGCCAAATTTCATCGCCTTCTTACATTGCCGAAAGATTTTTCCTTCCCGTGTTCCAAAAATCGCGGAGTGGAACGGCGGTGAATGCCCCGCTTAACGTGTTCACAGTTTTAGCGTCGGCGCCTTACCACCATAGGTGGCTCTGTTCTTACTGCGCAGGCGCATTTGTTACACATCTACAATTCCGATGAAGAAACTGTGTACCAAATTGTATACATCTCACTCTTTTCGTTTTTATTTTCTCGTATACGAAGTATACAAAGAGAAAGTATTGTAACTGTCAAAAAATTCGAACTCGAGGTTTTGACGAATCTCCACGTTTTAGACCTCCCTGAGTCCGAAAAACACAATTTTGGAATTACGTCTGCCTGCGTATCTGTGAACACGATAACTCGAAAACTATCAGAGATACAGGAATGAAATTTGGTATGTGACCTTTACACATAATTTTAGGTTTCTATCAGATTTTAGTCAAAATCCGTCTACGGGAAGTCTGTCTGTCTGTCCGCGTTCATGTGAACACTATAACTCAAAAACTTGAATAGCTAGGTGGATAAAATTTGGTACACATTTTTATCATCATAAATGTAGGTCCGTATCAAATTTTGGACCAAATCCGTTGAAGGGTTGATTGTCTGTCGGTCTGTATATTCGCATATTTTTAATCGAAATAACATCTTAACAAAATTACTTATATAAATGAAATTTGGTATGTGGTCTTCTTATCTTAATTATAGATTTGTATTCAATTTTTGTGTCAATCGGTTAAAAAAGGCATTCAAATTGTATAATTAAATTTTCTAATCCGATTCTCCATGCCATGCGCACTGGTAGCAATCTCTGTGCACGCGGAAGCTATTGAGGGAATTGCGTCACTTTGTCCTTCAGCCCGCAAGAGTGGAACCCAGCAGTGTGTGATAGATGCGTTTTAATCGGTACGCATCTCTTTGAATTTGATTCCTTACCTAAATATTTTACAATCACTATAATCTGCAATGAAAAACCTTCTGCTAGTCATTGGATTCTAGGTTACAGTAAATTCGAATTTTTTTATCCATGCGGGGGAACAGCAACATTTGGGGGAAGTATACGAGAAAGTTTAGGGGAGACCATTCCCGCTGGTTTTAGTTATCATGGGCACATGCATATGGACAAACCACAACAGACTTCCTTTCGATGGATTTAGTCCAAAACTTGATGAAAGTCTATCATCTTGGTGCGAAGAGCACTTAGCAAATTTCATCCATCAAGCTCAATACGTTTTTGAGTTAAGTATTCACAGTCAGGCAGTCACAATTCCAAAAATGTGTTTTTCGAATTCAAGGAAGTCTAAAACCTGGAGACTCTTCAAACTCTCGAGTTCGAGTTTTTTGACGAATACAATTCTTTTTATACTTCGTATAATGTCCTACCGCCACGAGAAAAACCCTGAACAGGGTAGCCTTAAGTAGACAAGTCGAAGAAAGAAGGGAAAAGGGTATAAATTCGACTGCAACATTTAGCAAACTAAGCGCACTTCATTAGGCGAGGAATTCGTTTTCGACCGAAGTACAAAGCGAAATTATACTTCCCCCGGTTCTGTCTGGGCAAAATGAAATATAGCCCTTTCCTTCTCCCCCCAAAATGCAGTGGAATATCCCGTTTCTATAACGACCGCCACTGTCATGTCTGGTGTCTGGGATTTTTCTCGTGGCGATAAGACAGTACAAGAAACTCAAATACAATAGAACCTCGTGAATCCGAACCCCAGGAATCCGAAATTTCGAATAAACCGAGTATATTTTTTTAATTTTCTGAAAAGTTTTTATTAAAAAATGAAGGAAAAATTACAATTATGAATCAGAAAGAAAGCAGCTTAAAAGAGACATTTGAATTGAATGAATACAGAGAATTAAGAATGAATACAGCATCTTAATGAGTAGCAACAAAATCGATTTTCTTCTTTTGACATAAGGAACTAAACTTGCTCGACGATGCGAATCGCCGCTAGCTCGTTTACGTACTATTTCACTGAGTAACACTCTACTGCATTTGGTGTAACAAGAGCATTTTATCTAATTTCCCGGATAATCCGAATTTTCCGGAATCCGAACAGAGGTCAACTAGTTCGGATTCCCGAGATTCCACAGTAATTCTTTAAAGTAGCTCACCACATCAACAAATCGCATTGCAGAATAAGAGTTCCTAGAAGTAAAAGCAAAATCAAAAGCATAATAAATTATACATCATTAAAGATAAGATTATACCTATTTCGAGTTATTTTCGGTTTTCAAATATTTGCCGTAATTTTGAAGGTCTAACTAAAGCAAGATTTCTTAGAAGGGCTTTAAATTTAAGCTCATTATTCCGTTTCAAGACGCATCATTGCGGCGGAAAAATTATTAGTGCTATTTCAGTTTTCATCTTTTTTAAATGCTAGTATAATACATTAAAATATTCTTCAAAATATGGGAAATGGAAGGAACTTTTATTTAAATAAATAAGTAAATCTTTCGCCATAAATTCGACTTAAAAAGTCTGAAAGAACAGCGTTATTGTAAAGTTTCTAAATTTCCTCGGAAAAAGCCAAATTTATCTTTGAAATAAATTTACAGTTTGTTACGCTAGGATACGCCATTTATTTATGAAAAAGGAGATCAAAGTTATATATTGCTCTATATATATAGTTATATACGCATAATTTAAGGATTTAGTTCCATTATACAATAGTATAAATTAAAGCTATTCAAATTCGATGCAGTTATGCTATCGTAAACCGTCTTCTATTTTTATGGATTTTGGGGTTAATGCAGCAAACTGAAACTTGCTGCGTATGAGACTGCTTTATACATTATGCTTAATTTTTGAAAAATCCAGCATTAGAATTTTCTTTTTTTGTAGCACCGTTTATATGTTATTAAAGGTGCTGACCTAAAACCACGTATAAATGAAAAGGCGTATAATTGAAATTTTACTAAACTACTTCGATTATTTCAAATTTAAGGCTACTGTGATATTCGTTACAAAATATTTTGTTATTTCTAAAGTTTTCTCTTTAAAATGTAGTGTGGCAATACAATATTTGTCTTACGAGCGTTGCCTAGCAACGCACGAAAAAGATGTTAGAGATTATAAGATTTAAAATGAGTAGTTAGAGAGAGAGAGACCAAAATGTAACGACTGATGTTGATAGTCCAACGAATGAACGGTATTATGGTGAAAAATTATGTTAAAATAAAAGAGTTTTTTTATAAAAAAAGTCTGTTAATTCATCCTGAATACACTACACTACTAATGCAAATTCATTTAAAAATATTAATTTAAAAATTTTTTAAGATGGTACTAATATATTACTACATAGTATGGAAATCAATATTTGAATTCTGAAATTAAATATTTATCATAAAAGTGAGAAAAATAATACCTTTATTGCATATCTTGAATACTAATCATGCATATATTATAAGACTTATGTGCATATAAGTAGGCGTTTAAATTAAGAAAATCTTTAATCTTTAAACGTCTGCCGATTGTTGATTGTTTGTGAGTATTAAACACAAAATGAATTTCATTAAGTTCAATGAATGGTTTTTTTCACTATTCTTTCGATAAAAGAAAAAAATTCATCAAATGTTTTTTCACTATTCTTTTGACAAAGGAAATGAATTTAATTTTTTCAATGGAGTCCATTGTCTCTTTAAATAAACGTGGAATAACTTCTTCATGATCGCTTGAATTAGCACCAGACAGTTTGTCTTCAATGAATTCAGCAATTGTGAATAATTTCGAAGTCATGATATCTTTATCACAGTTCACATACTAGAAAGGTGGAAATTTCCATATTTTAGAACGGGGGAAAGCGACGTATGAACGAAATACTTTCTCGTTGCAATGAATACAAATGAATCGGGACTGTGATGGAACGACGTATAAATGAGAGACGTGTAAACGGTGCTTTACTGCATTTTGCGAAAGCAGCTAAAGATGAAAATGTATATTTCGGAGTTATTTCCCAATTGCATTCAGATAGATACCTGAAGGAATGTAATTAAATTAATCGATTAACTTATAATTAAATTCTGATAACTGTAAACTATCGTATTGCCATCTGGAATACACAAGCGTCCAAAATTTGTAAACTCCGGCACATCAGTAAGTGAGTGAAAATTCGACGCGAAGTTCCATCTTCGCAAAAATGAAACCAATGAAATTAAATCAGTCAACAAATAAATTAAATGAAAACAGTTTTTAGAATCACACTTTTATTAGTGCTCCAAAAAGGGGAAATTTTTTTCCTGAAATTATTTTCCACTTTTTATTCTTGCATTTATAATTCATAATCATAAATATTATGGAATCTCGAATCCAGTTTTTTTCTCAATTTCATTACCAGGTGGTGCCTGTACAACTGAAGCAAAGTTTGCTTAAATTAATATATTAACAAACATTTACACACCGGTGTGGCTCGGAAATCCGGAGAGGGGTGCCGGCTCAGGTGTCGTTCTCGTCATCTGACTACGGTTCAAAATTAAGAGGTCCGCCTTAAAATAGCCTTAATGTCATCGGTGGCGTCAGTGGGAGGGGCCAGAGACCCCTGTAGGGGAGGCTGCGCCCCCCGTAGTGGCAAATTTTGTACCCCGCTGACGCAACAGGCTGCTCAACTAGTAGATAAATATAGATCTGATGAAAAAAATTGAGAGGGTCATCATTACTTCTCTGTAGAGCAATCGTGCACCCCGTCGGGCGGATTCTAAAGCGTGCCATTCACCGTTGCTCCATTTTGGAATTTTTGAAACACGGGAAGGAAAAACCAATCGTCAAGGTCGAAAACCTATGAAATTTGGAGCAAATGGATTCGAAGTGATGGAATTCCAACGAACTCAAAGTCCAAAACGTCATCCGCCGATTCCAATTTGGGACCTCGATGCGAGGGTAGCGGTAAAACAAAGAATCTGCCTACATTGGGACCTCGCGTCGAGGCTAGAAATGAAACTCAGAATTCCCCGTTTGGGGGAGGAGGAGAATGGGTGCGAAGAATTCTGCGGCTTGGAAACTTGTCTCAAAATAAACTTTGGAATATCCGTGAATGTTTTGCCTAATTTTTCGACTAAAATGAGTGGAATACAAATCAGTTGTTGGGACAAATGACATAGCCTTTCTTTCTTGCAAATGCGCAGCTTAACGCCACTCCTGCGAAGTGTTGCTTCAAAACGAGGCGTTAACATAACTAAACTAACTCACGTTTAACTTATGAAAATATTAAATTGTATCTTGTTATCTAGAATAAGTAAGTGTAAGATTCGGAAATTGTAGCAGGTTAAAAAGTTGAATGGAAAATCGATGACAAAACTATCTTTACAAACATGAAATAACAAGTTTAAGAATTCTTCATTATAACTTTTACACAGAATATGGTCACACTACTGTGACTAACATACGTGAATCAGACTGAAGAAAAAAATAGCAAAATATTACATTTTTGATTTTTACATACTTACTAATATTTAACTTACTAAGCACGTTTTAATCGATTAACTGATAATTAAGTACTGAAAATGTTGAAATAGCGCATTGTCATTTGGAATACACAAAATTTGAAAATTCTAGGAGGAGGTAAGTGAAAAATCAACGACAAAATTATGTCTTTACAAATATGAATCCAGTCAACTTAAATAAAAAAATGTTTTAAAAATGGCGAAATCTGCGATAAATTACTTTTATTCTACCTTAATGTTACTGAAGCTTTAGTCTGGACGCCCATGCGATGAATAATAAATATGTCTTCAAATTCACGAATAAGAAAATTTTTCGAGCACTTTCTTTTGATTCTTCGATAGAGAACGCGAAACGTGTTCTCCATAATTCATACAATGCAACGGAGTTTCTTTTAATCTCTACACAATTCGAAAGGGGATCGCATTGTTGAAGGGAATGCTGGCTACGACTTCTTTGTGTTTTCAAATTTAATTGTATACTTGTAGAAAATTTAATAAACGTAATAATATGCTTTTCATAAACGCTTCTTTTCGTCTCAAAGCAAGATGCATGTACGTATTTTCCTAAAGAATCTTTAAAAATATAGTTGCAGTAAAGTTTTGCAGGATTTTCCGAATACAA
>BGPR01000403.1:321430-337961 GCA_013235015.1 Araneus ventricosus | reverse complement strand
TGGTGAATTAATAGGAGACAAACTGTCTGGTACTAATTTATCGATGATGAAGAAGTTATTCCACCTTCCTTTAAAGAGGCAATGGACTCCATTGAAAAACTTTCAATTCATTTCCTTTGTCAAAAGAATAGTGAAAAAACATTTGATGAACCTAATCCTGTGATTAGTGTTTTGATGAAATCTTCGTGGAATAAAGTAATTTTTAATTATTATCCTGCTTGTGAATCTGCATTTACGTACGCCCACAAGACAATTTTTGTAACAGTATCTTCATTTTATTGTACACTTTTATTTAACTTGACTTGTTTCATGTTTGTAGTGATGGAATTTCGAAATAGATTTCTTACACACTTGCTAATGGGCTATAGTTTTTAAATTTTGTACGCTTATGCACCCTCGATGACTATTCACAATTTTGAAATTTTTCAGAACTTAATTATCAGTTAATCCGTTATTAAATTAAATTTTTATTCCGTTTTGGCGGCTGCAACAAAAGTTTTGGAATGGAAAAAAGGAAATACAATTTTTTTCCCCTGGGAAAAAATTGAAGCAGTTATGTTTACAGCAAATTATCAACTAAGATGAAAGTTTATTATATATTTACATTTAATTCTTTTAATTATCAATAAATTATTAAAGCAATTTTTATAAACATACTTTTATTAGTGTATGAATAAGAGAAATTTTTCGTTCAATTATTATCTACTTTTTGTCATTTAATTATATTCCATAATATAAATATTATGGAATCTTATAATCAATATTTTCCGAGATCCCAAACCAGATGGCGCCACGCGCATGGAATCAAAATGTAATTAAATAAATTGGTTAACTGATATTTAAGTTCTAAAAGTACTAAAGCAATGTATTTTTATATAGAATACACAAGTATGTAAAATTTCAAAACTGTAACACATCAGGAAGTGAATGAAAAATCGATAAAAAAATTTCATCTTTACAGATATGATACTATTCAAATTATACAAAAGTGTTTTTAAAACAGGCGAAATTTCAGATAAGCTACTTTTATTCTACCTAAAGGTTACTTAAGTATTAGTCTGAACCCCCATGCGAAGAATAATAAATATTGTTACGAAAATATTTCTGTGGGTGTAGGGTGTAAATAGTCCAACACGCAGGATAATGGAGAATGGAGGTTTATTGACAAATATGCCTGAAAACACGTAGCACAGGTACAGGAAACAATAGTTCTTTCACAGATTAGCAATGTAAACAGACAACAATTAACAGGTAATAACAGTTCAGCACTTTGATATCTAGCAACACAAATAGTCAGCAAATAACTAATAACGACAATAACAGCACTTTCAATAGCGATCAGCTCACCAGCTTCCTATCTCGCACTGCAGACGAAACTCTAAAGTCGTTCCAATGGGTCAACACTAGTCCCTCTGATCCAAACGCGGTCCTTATATACTCTCTCCGACAGGCCGTGACGTCACATGGTGTTTTCTCGTATATTCAAGCGTATTCCCTTTCCTAATAGAGATATCAAGAAAAGGGTCGCATTTTCTGGAATCATCTATTTGTCGCCAAGGTTAGGGGTTCCGGAAAGGCCGATGCCCGTCACTCCATATTTACCCCTGTAAAACTCCCTCCCCAACTATAAGATTAGCGAGGTGGGAAAGCGACATTACATCTTTGCAACAATATGTCTTCAAATTCACGAATAAGAAAAATTTTCGAGAACTTTCTTTTGATCTTTCGATAGAGAACACGAAACGCGCTCTCCATAATTCATGCGAAGCAACGGAGTTTCATTTAATCTCTACACAGTTCGAAAGGGGATAGCACTGTTGAAGGGAATGCCCGCTGCGAATTCTTTGTGCTTTCAAATTTAATTGTATCCCCGCAGAAAATTTAATAAACGTAATAATACCTTTAGTAAATGCTTCCTTTCGTCTCAAAAGAAGATGTGTATATTATTATTTTACTAAAGAATCTTTAAAAATGAAGTTGCAGTATAGTTTTGCAGGAATTTACAAGTATCTTCATTTCGTTAAACACTTTTATTTAACTTGACTTGTTTTATGTTCGTAAAAATAGAATATTTCGCATTCTATATTCTCGCTGAGGAGAATTAGAGATCATTTGTATATAAATGAAGGAAGCTTGTAATCCAGATTCTTCATTGTTTGAACGAACTTTTGAACACCACAGAATCTACCTACTCAACCGTACTCCAAGTGAAGAAATTTCCACTCCGTCTTCAGCGCTGTGGATATCCTGTTCTCGCCTGACAACCCAGAAAACTCTCCAGTACCTCCGGCCTCAGCGTCGCTCAGTCTTCAGCATCTCCCCTTCCAGCCGCTCTCTCTCGAATCCAAAGCTCAACTGACCACATTTCTCATTGCGTTTCCAAGAAATAGGCGAAACAGTGAAGACCACCCATTTGGCTCAAATGGGGGGCCCTTCCCCGCGTGAGCTATCCGTTCTTCAACAGACCACACCAAACGACCATCTGGACCCATTCACAACTAAGCAGCTAGGATGATTGAATGTCAATCACTACTCAATTGTATGTAAATTATTTTTCTTTACATGGCAAATTCACTTTTCTGACAAACCGATATAGCTTGCTGGGAAAACAGCTTTTACAGAATTAGTGTGGTTAATGAACAAAAAAGTCTTGGTTAACCGATAGCTCCAGTGATAGGTCGTTCCAGTCGGTGGTAGCTGGTCACGAGGGAGGGGCGCCGTAAAAGAGTCGTTTCTGCTGGGGTGGGGGACAGATTCTGACCCCATGATGCGTAACAGTTATTCTTCACAGTAGAAACAATTGTTTATGTCGTTACCTTTCGTTTAAATTAATAGAATTAATTCTTCCAGTGGTTTCCGGACTTAACAACCAAACGTTACTCTAACTCGGTAAATTTCGGCGTCTTCATGCCAAATTTTGTTCCAGAAATCAGGGCTCTAGAATTCATTACAAATTTTTAGGTAGCACGCAAAACTAAAGTTATGAATGTTTCTCCATAGCATTCTTTAGCCTTCTTTCCTATTGCTTGAAAACTTATATAAAGGCGTTCGAAAGGAAATAGTAATTTAGCCTTAGATTAAAGAATTTGGAAATTGGGAAGAACTGTGAAACCTCAAAGTGACAACTTATTCTTTTCACAAACAATACTATCGTTGTAGCCTACCAGTGTCAGGTGGGTAAAGGTATAGTATGATTGAGAAATGTGAACCGGATGAAAAAATTGATGGGCTCCATCCTCAAGCTGTGCTCTTAATTAGAATTATCCAAAAACAGTTACACCGAATTGCTCGCTGCGGTCTTGCTGGTTTCCAGAGGTTTTCCTCCAAGCGAAATACAGGTGTTGGCCAATTTCCCCTGAAAGTACCCAAGGAATGCAATCTGCTAACCTCAATTTTTCAAGTTATATGGATAATATTACGTTTAAAAGGTACACTGAAATTTCAGCTGCTTCAGTAGAACCACGTCAGTAACAACAGCAGATTACACATTTCGCTAAAACAGAACAATAAATGTTAATGAAGTAGTACTTAATTCACAAACACCGTTCCCAAATACCTTTGCAGCAGATGCACCAACGAAGGAACCCGTTTCAGACATGAATAAGCAAAACCAACTAATCTCGTATATACTCTAGATTTAAAATGACAAGGAAGATTTTGCACATAAGGTATTTTCACTTCACTTAACTCATTCGGATTGCTGCGATTTAAAATTCAAGGCATGAGACTCCACAGCTTAGGAGGCAATTAATTGGTTATTTGCAGTCTTTGGGTGAATCCTTCCTTGCTAACGATCCTTCTTCCTGAAGGTCATCGTGCATTTTATATATTATTATATACATATATAAGTATATGCATTTTAAATGCCATTATGCATTTATATTTGTAAAGTTTTATCGACAATATTATATTTAATATGTGCAATAAAATTTCAACCACCATATACCAGTGAATAACAAGGGTAACTGTAACAACATCAGATTACACATTTCACTAAAACAGAGCAATAAATTTCAATGGAGTACGATTTGATTCTCGAACGCCGATACAAAATACCTTTCCAGCATAAGTAGATACACTAACAAACGAACCCGTTTCAGACATGAATTAATGAAAACAAATCAATCTCACTCACAGTCTAATGGTTCCTCTCGATTTAAAGTGACAAGGAAGACTTCATACAAAAAGTATTTTCACTTCACTTAACTCATTCGGATTGCTGCGACTTAAAATTCAAGGCATGAGACTCTACAGCTTAGGAGGCAATTAATTGGCTGTTTGCCTTCTTTGTGTAAATCCTTCCTTGCTAACTATCCAGCTCTCTGAAAGTAATTGTCGCAGGTAGATTTGAATTTCCAAAGGTTCCCTAAACGATCGATAGGCGACGTTGGGCAAATAACGTCGCCGCTGCAAAAAAGAATTTTAATTTCACTGAATGGAGCTAAATAAAGTCTGTGGAGCGATGGCGCAATAGCGGAAGTGGGATCGGTTTGAAGTTTGATGGAGACGATTTGATCTTTTGAGATATTTGTCGGTAATGGAAGGAATGATTTGATCTTTTAACACACTCATTGATAAGAGAGATTGGGGATTTGTTGTTGATATTTGGAATGCTGGAAATAGAACAGATTCCGGACGTTCGTTAAAAGAAAAGGAAAAAAAATGTTATTTGGATTTTTAGATGCGGAGTGAAGCAACTGATTCTAATGAATTTTACGTATTTTCTGGTTTTAAACGGTGGGGATTTTGGTGAGAAGTTCAAATTTTAAAATCTCGGATATCATTTCAAAACATTTAAGGTTAAGCAAAATTAAAAAATCTTGTTTTAAAATTAAAATTGTTAGAATTAAAAACAATTCTCAAAGGAACATTGGGGGCGTAGCTAAAGGGGGCAGGAGGGAGTGGTCTGCCCAGTGCGGCAAAATCAGACATGTAGGAAAATTTTATTATTAAGAAGAGTAGCTGCACTAGCTCAATTATTGTGTATATAAAAATAACTCATCTAATAAATTCGTATTTTTCGCCTTTTCTCGGTAAATTGTGAATCGGTATGTGAAAGAAAGGATGTTGGTGGACGAGCGATTTCGTAACCTATCTGCAGTGATCGAGGACGTCAAGTGAAGAATTACGTTACTAATATTATCTTTTTTACCTGGAATTTATTCTTTTCACTTCCTCGTATACGAAGTATACAAAGAGAAAGTATTGTAATCGTCAAAAAATTCGATCTCGAGGTTTTGACGAATCTCCACGTTTTAGACCTCCCCGAGTACGAAAAACACAATTTTGGAATTATGTCTGTCTGTGTGTCTGTATGTCTGTGTGTCTGTGAACACGATAACTCGAAAACTATGAGAGCTATGGGGATGAAATTTGGTATGTGGTCTTTAAACATAATTTGTAGGTTTCTATCAAATTTTGGACAAAATCCGTCAAAGGGAAGTCTGTCTATCTGTATGTCCGAAGTCATGTGAACACTATAACTCAAAAACTTGAATAGCTAGATGGATAAAATTTGGTACACAGTTTTATCGCCATGAATGTAGGTCCGTATAAAATTTTGGGCCAAATCCGTCAAAGGGTTTGACTGTCTGTCGGCCTGTACAATTTACCATTGAAACCAATCCGCTGTCTCCACGCGCATGCGTATTGGTTTTATCTTATACCCAGCCCTTTGGTAATCACGCGGTCTTCTAATTCCACTTCCGCGTTGGACGAGCTTCGGAAATCGTGGTATGACCGGTTTCGCTTATTTTTTTCTCCACTGCGTTTGGGGTTCCTGTTCGTTTCACTGCCTTTTAGCTAATTTTTTTCTCTACAATGTTAGGAGTTTACGAGAAAGTTTAGGGGAGATCACTCCCGCTGGTTTATTATTTTTAAGTTTGTGTTCCCTACGTAACATGTAAAGGACAGATGACATAATGCAAGTTCATTCCAGGGGGCAAAAGTTGCAGCTATACACTGCCTATTAGGGATGGCGGTTATTGAAAAAAAAAACGGTTTTCGGTTAAACCGGGTTTTTTTACCTCCGGTTTAACCTGGCGGTTAAGATCGCTCGAAATAACCGGTTTTTGAAAAAACCCGTTTTCGGTTGTTTTTTTTTTAAACAAATGCAACGTTTGTGGACAGAATTTTTTATTAACAATAATATACAATAAGTAAGTATTAATACAATAATTAATTAATGTAATAAGTAATGATTATAAATAAGTAATTAATATAATATGTAATAATAATAATAAATGAGTAATTATTGCAATGAGAAAGCATTCTAGACAAAAAAATTTATTAACATTGTTTTCACAAGAAATTAATTCATTGGCCAATATTTATTATCTAATCATGCTCATAAAGACTCTTTCAGCAATGTGCTGATCCGTGAGTCGACACCTCTCATCGAAAACAACATCATTCATCGTGGATATAATTTTTCGGACGGCACAGAACTTCCGACTAAAGATAAACATTTTTTGGCTACAAAAAGCAGACGCCGTTTCCAGACAAAATTTTTTATTAGTATTTTTTTTGCAGGAAATCAATCCATTGGCCAATATTTATCTGTTAATAAAGACTCTTTCAGTAATCCGCCAACCAACAGACGCCACGAGGAAGCGGTTGTCGGTGATTGACCTAAGATGATGAAATTCAAAGCTTTCCCAGATAGCACGTAAGTTTGCAGCAAGTTTGATTTTGATTTGATATTACCTTGTCATGGCAAATTTGACGCGTCAAGCTTGAAGCGAACTTGTGGCAAACTAACAATGCAGAATCGCCACCCGTCCTTGCAATGTAAGCTTGCTGTAAGTTTGCAAAACAAGCTTGATGCAAAGATGATAGCAAACAGAGATAATTATCTTTGTCTCTGTTTTAAAAAAAAACATCCGATTTTAATAGCATCTCCTAGACCGTCCTTCTTTTTATTAATTCAATAAATCAATGATAATTTGTGAAAAACTAAGGCGACAATAGGGCAATAGGGACACTAAGACAAATAGGCGATTTGAACAACTTTTTTTCGATCGATTGAAACGAAAATTGGACACAGATCTACAATTAATGTTAGCAGGCTTCATACCAATTTTTATTCATCAACGCTGTAGGGGTTTACGAGTTATAATGTTTAGAGGTATTTATTTATTTAAAGAAAAGCACACTACAGAGAAAACTCCATTTACAGAGTGCTGACAAACGCACAAAGAACAAAAGTCACAATGAGTAAATAAAAAGAATATGCCTTAGAAAGCAAAAAGTAGAACACAGAGAATACATAAAATCATAAAACTTATGCAAACGTATATATAATTAAAAACGAAAACACATAATCACAAAACTTTAAGACACACTATGACACCAAAAGACGTATTTCTTTTTTAAAAAATTTAAAGTTCATTTCCAAAAAGTAAGGGTCAAAAAGTGAAAACACGCAAACACCGAGGAAAAAACACGACCAAAACACACAATAAAAAAAAACACCAGGAGTTTAAAAGTTTAAAAACGTAAATACATACTTGAGACTTAAAAAAAATGCAACACTTAAGATAAAAATAAACCAAACACGGCGCCAAAAGACTGGTCGAACACATAAGAACACGGAAAATCAAATAGATATGCGATTATACAGACCGACAGACAGTCAACCCTTTGACGGATTTGGCCCACAATTTGATACGGACCTATACGCCTGATGATAAAACTGTGTACCAAATTTTATCCATTTAGCTATTGAAGTTTTTGAGTTATAGTGTTCACATGAACGCGGACAGACTTCCCGTTGCCGGAGTTCGCCCAAAATTTGATAGAAACCTACAAATGATGTGTAAAGATCACATTCTAAATTTAATACCCGTAGCTCAAATAGTTTTCGAGTTATTATGGTCACAGATAGACAGACATAATTCCAAACTTGTTTTTTTCGGACTCGGGGGAGATCTAAAACGTGGAGATCCGTCAAAATCTCGAGTTCGAATTTTTTGACGATTACAATACTTTCTCTTTGTATACTTCGTATACGAGAAAGTAAAAAGGACCACTGCTAGGACGGGTGGCTGAAGCATATTCGGATTGCTATAATCCTTGCTGAAGTTGAGAGGCGTCTGATCTCCAATCATTTCTTTTCTCGTAATGAATTATGTTTTGTTCCATTGTAGATGAAGCTTCAAATGCGCGTTACCTAAAATTACTCGCAGAATAAAAATTGAAACAATAAATTTGAGTAATGGAACATAAATGAGAAAACTTTAAACCAGTATAACCATTTTAAACATATATAAATGTAAATTTGAATAAAATGTATGTAAATCTAGATTTAAAGGATTAAAGTTGGATAGTAAAAAGACATGAAAACGATTAACTTTTTTGGTTTTAAATCGTTTTCATGTTTTTGGTATCAAAGACAAAATGTGACGTCCGTATATTTAACTATTAGGCTTAAAATGCAATATAAAACTATCGAATTTAATTTCGTTTGCTTCCACGGAATTCGCAATGCATATATAATGCAGTCCTGAGTTTTTTGAAAATCGGACTTCTAATTTTGGCAAAGAAAATATATCAAATCGGATAAATAAAGTTGGGTGGCGATAATTTTATTTAAAGTAAAATCTTTAGGGTAGAAATAGTTAAGAATGATAAATTATGTTTGCATTATAAATGTGTGGTAACGATAGTTAACTTCAGTGGTACACTATCATTAAGTAACAGTTTTTGCATTTTACAGGAGAGCCAAAAGAAGTTCCGGAGCGCAATATACTGCGATGCGCAGTTTACTTTCTGGGAGCGGTTATCTTTTGACCTGCAGCTACGGCACTTTGTCCGGTACAGATCTGATATACGGCCCCACTGGTGATATTTTGTGATTTTGGCGATTTTTCACGTTTGGCGCAGAAAGACGTCATTTTCCAGGTAGGAAGTAAAAACAAAAGCTAGATTCCTAACATTCAATAAAAAAGCGAAGCTACGAGGTTCCCGCTTTGCTGAAAGCGAAGCCACTGATGTTTTTTTTTTTAAGTTTAAAAATTTTGCCCCGAACGCGTTCGCAAGAGAACAAATATGCAACAAAACAGTCACCATGTTTGTTTAGGCAACACAAACGCCGCCACGTTTGTTCACGCAACAAAAAAGTCGCCAAAATTACAAAATATCGCTAGTAGGGCCGTTTATCAAAGCATCTGTTCACCTTTGCACCTGTTCAGTTCATTGTCTATACAATTGTCCCTAATGGAGTCAAATAACTGACATGTCATACAACATCTAATTGCAAGTTGTCAGCACCATCGCCACTTTCTTATTCCTCTTGCAAAATATGCATTTGATTTCAACATTAAACAACCCTTTGTCCATCCGAAGATGCGGTCGGGATGATACAGATTCGATAAAAACATACAAATCAGCAAAATTGGACTTATACCTCTCATGCAGCAAAAGCTTTGATAATATTTTATAAAAATTGAAATGCATATTATCTTACAATTCGTTTTTATTTATAACTAGCCGCCTTCGGCGACCAGCTTGTTCGCCGGAAATGTGATTTCAAATGAATCTTGCATCATTTTATATTCATGGTTCTCGTAATTTTAAACTTCAGATTGTGGTAGATATTTAATCCATGTTCTTTTAGTGGCCTTGCACCTGTTCCGTTCATTGTCTACACAATTGTCCCTAATGGAGTCAAATAACTGACCATGTCATATAACATCTAATTGCAAGTTGTCGGCAGCATCTTCACGTTCTTATTCCTCTTGCAAAATATGCATTTGATTTCAACATTAACATGGCGAGGCACATTCTATGTCCAGCGGGATGTTAGCTGTATGATGAAAAAGAATGAAAACGTACCAACCATAATGTGTCATCTTACTGGCATAGATTTCTTAATATACGTAATATCTCAGAGGGCTTGGTTTAGAGATTCCACACAAATTTTGATGAAATAAAATATGAAAACAAAATGTATTAGTATGTATCTTTAAAATGGATTACCTTAGGTTTCAACAATGAAAGATTAATACGCAATTAAAAATTTGTTTAAACAACGAAATATTTGTTGCAACAATGAAAAGTATTGTTGTAAATTATGTCAAAATTTTTTAAAAAGATTATTCAAATTAAAGAAAAAACTGTGCGGCAACTTAATTAATATCATTGAAAAGATAATGTTTTGCATTTTAAAATGGCGTAAAAATGATTTTTGTGCTGTAATATTTTCGGAAGTTATTAAGGAAAAACGCAAAATTTCGCTTAATTTTTAATTAATTAAAATAAAAAAAACGGCTTCTAGTTGAACATTCCCGCCCTCCAAAGAATGTTCGTGTTAAATTTCGTAGCCCTAGGTATAGCGGTGTGTCGTGTAGAGCGCCAACACACACACATTCTCCTTTATTATTAGTAGAGATTTGGATTAAGTAGAAATAAATACAGCACAACCCCAGTTAACTGAACGAAAGAGGGGTGGATCCGTTCCGGATAACGATTTTTTCGGTTAAGCCATGAACATCTACTACTATTTTGTATCTAATTACAGTAGGTAATTTTGAAAAGTTTTGATAGTAAAGTGAATTAAAAATTCTATTTATAGGCTACACTATGTTCTTTATTAAATTAATCCTCCGTCGGGCGCAATACTCGCGCCGGCGAGTTCGTCGCAATGCCCCTGACTGGGACAGGTAAACAATATCCTAATTAATATTTTTAATACCCATTAATTTTAATTTTAGCATCCTAGAATTAATCACTGACTTTCTAGGGGAGGCTTAAAAGAAAATGTGGGGATATCGTTTCAAAAATGTCTCGCCTTCGCGATTATTTCCGTGTAGTACAGTATGAGTTTTTTGGATTTGAGATTTCAGATGCATTTCGGATAAACCGGGTTTCGGTTAGTCCGAGTTCGGTTAACCGGGGTTTTACTGTAGATTAAATTTATTATTATACGTTCTGGAATATCCATCGAAACATATTTATGAATGGTTTTTCTCATTTAAAGAAAGATATAATAAGAAATCCACGTCACGTGATTTAATTATATAGGTACGATATTTTTTTATCACAAAACTGGTTCGGGAAGATAAAGTTATCATTGCTTTGTAAGACAGACATTTTAGCCAAGGTGGATACTTTCAAGGTTAACATCGAACTGCAGGGGTAGACTGCGACAACAATAACAGCACATCATTCAGATTCAAAGCATCAACACAACACGTTTGAACATTTATCTCCGTACGAGTCACGTGTCACCGATGGCTACGACGATGCAAGGACCAGGCCCGTTTCCACTGGGCGTGTAGAGCGTGCATGCACGAAGACGGCCGATATTGAGGGCGGCCGCTGCCTCCCTCCTAAACATTCTTCCTCAAATTCTTAAAAATTGCACAAGTATTTCAAAATTTCTTAATTTAATCAGAGAATTCTATTTCTTTTCAAATTTAGTTGTATTCAAATAAGGGCAAAGAAGCAAAGATTTGATAATTTTTATAGTCCTGCGTCTTAAAGCTTTTCTTTCAAATAAACGAAAAATAGCGTAAATTCTTCCGTGGAACCACTCCTTCTATTTGCGGCTGAGGGTAAAGGAAACCAGTCGTAAAAATTGTATTCCCTTTGCTGCTTCTGTGAAAAATTATTAAAATCGCTAGAACAGGGAGGGAAATGTAATTTCAGTACCAAACCCACACGTGTGAAATAGGGAACGTCCTCACACCTTTACTCGAATTTATGTGTTTGCGGGATGGGGTTGGTATTTGGAAGTGCTATATAGCTGTATGTAAAGAGATACACTATCGTACGGAATAGCCTCAAACCCTATTAGATGATGATTTGTTATATCCGACGTTCGTAGAAAATGTTTGTGCAAAAAGTGTCATTTCTGTCTTGAGTCAGCAGAGCATCCTATTAAGAAATACCGCTCCTTTGGCGCCATCTTAAAAGAGTCATTTCTGAGATGGTAAGTTCAAACGATTATTACAGTACTTTTACATTGACTTTGTTCCGGGGTGTAGTGGAGCTGGAACGGAGTTCCGGCACTGCCTTTTTTTCGAGAAATAAACAAGAAAAAAATTGTGAAAACGCCCTTAAAACAGCGCGTTTTTTGTCATACAGGGTAGAGTATTCCGACACTGCTTATTTTGCGACTACACCACTGATTTTGTTGTATTTTATTGTGTTCGCTATTGTCATTTTGCACAAGAAACTAAAAGTAATTATTCTATACTAAACGGATAATCATAATAGAAAGAGGAGAGAGTGATCGTTCAAAGTTTTGTAAATGCACACAGGTAAAAATTGCCAGTAAGTTTTGTCGTCAAAAAAAATATATATATATAATAGTAGGGTTTTTTTCCTATCCCGTTAACGAGAAAAAAATTTAATAATAAGAAATATAAAAATTTTTTTCACCTTAAATTAGTTTTCCTATTGTCATCTAAGAATTTTAATGTTTATAGTTCGAATCTTACTATTCCGTAAAGCAGTTAAATGAGAATTTCGCCATACAATAATAGTCTTTGTATTTTATTGATATTCTCAATACTTATAGTACAAGAATTTTAGAAAAATTAGTTCTACTTTATAGTGCTGAGTATACTTTTAAAAGAGTTTTAGAGAAGTTTGAAATTACTTTACAACTGAAGCTATCTTCATTTTTGTGGAATCAGTTATTAGAAAACAAAACCTTAAAACGGCGTACAAAACAATATTTTTAAATAATCATTCTTTAAAACGTAAAAAAAAAAGATTCTAGTAAAAACTTAGATTGAAAATTCGGCAATACAAAATAAAATAATAATTAGAAATAAGATTTAAGATTCAAATAATGAAAGGTATCTTATTGATTTTACTAGTGTTATTGTAAATTATTACAGATAAAACGCTTTTTAAGTAAAGTAACAAACCCTGTTTATTCTTTCATTCCATATCTGTATTGTTGTAAATGTGACTTCTGAATGTGCTATTATCATGACTGCATCATTATTGTTATCTTTAATTATGTGTATGTTATTAATCGCGGGCGATCATGAAGTTCTTTCGGATATTGGGTTGAGAGAGAAAAAAGTTGTGATACGATCATAAGATATGAAAAATTTTTACTTTGAAACTTGTTTTATAATGCAATTTAAATTTTTTAAAATTCTTTTTGTAATGCAATTTGAAATTTTAATTAGTATTAGTAATGCATATAGAAAAAAAATAAAAAAAATTGGAAAATAATTTCAAAATTGAATTTTAAATTAGTTACACTAATTTTGTTGTTCAAATTTAGCTTTAGAAAGGGCTTCCCGTTTAACGAAATCCACAGAATGATATTTTTTTCCTTTAGAATGCTTCTTTGAAATAACTTACACGTATTGAGATGCATTTTTGATGATGGAAACACACACAAAAATTGAGTTTTGCGACGCATTTTTGATATTGTGGGCAATTGATGGTTAACTTTTAGGAATATATTTCAGTTTGATGATCTTGATGGTTACTAATTCTGCGCTTCCATACAGTAGTGAAAACTCACTAGAAGGTTGTTCACAATAAGTTATGCAATTTTATAATCATAGTACATGTCGACAAAAGTTGTCACTTGAAAATATGACATTTACATCAACCACTTTCGTGCCTAGAATTACACAACTTCTAATATTGTATTATCATATTATTTAACTGTTTTTGCGAGGTCCTTAACTTCTGCCGAGCAGCTGCACCTTAAATGGTTAAATTTTCACTAATAATGGTCAATTTTTAATATCTTTTTCAGTGTTTATGATGCCTTCTAATAGCCAGATAAAATTACATGTTGAGTTACAAAATCTATTTTAAACTGTACAATATAAAGGATTGTGAGATAAAATACATTTTTAAATGTATATTAATAAATGATAAAATAAATAAAATGCTTACTATGATTCGAACCAGTGGCGAATCCGGGGGGGGCTATCGGGCTGCAGCCCCCCCCCAGAGCTAAACCAAAATTCTTGATTTAATTTAAAATCACTACAACTGTTTGATCTTAATTTTCATTTTAAAAAAATAGTAATAAAATCGTGACAACATTGCTTCCTGGCTTGACAGGATCGAAAATTTTCCTACTTTTCTAGTCATTCCACTTGCACTTGTAGCGTTGGCGCGGTCGAAAACATTTTTTGGCTAGTTATTTCATTGTATTTTTTATTAAATTATCGAAAGTATTATAGTGTTATTTTTTATTCTTATTGTCAGGTGAGTAAAGTCTATAAAATTAAAGTGGTTTGGTTTGCATAAGCCATGAAGTTTGACATTCAGAACGATACTAAATTTTTATGACCTCAGCCCCTCCCAGACCCACGTCCTGGATTCGCCACTGATTCGAACAGATGTAATCTATATCTTGTGGTAATGATCGCAATGAAGAAAATGCGAAGTAATTTAAATATTGACCACTCAATATAGTGGAATTAGATAATTGATGAAAGCTGTTTGTGAATAATTGCCATTTTTTCCGGATTTAAGCAAAGTCATGATGTGAGATTTAAAAAAAAATTGAAATACTTCATTCAAGTATGAATGAATTTCTAACTAAAATTCTTAAATGGATGTTGATTTTGAGAAATAATTTACAATGCTTTTCAGTTCATGATTGTAATATTTAATACTTTTGAAAAATTTACGCGACATAAATATTTTGCTTCAGAAAAAGCAATGAAAAATATCTGAAGTTTCTCTTTTAACTAAAAAGAATTAAATTTTACTTATGATCGTCGACGTGCCAAGAGAGATTAAGTAATTTAAGTTTAAATGCAATGGACAAAGATTTGTCAGAAGAAATTAACTGAGATGGCATTATTGACGAATTTGTAAGCAAAAAAGTGAGGAGAGTGGAATTTTAATTTTTTATTTAGTGGAGCAATTATAATGCGTATAACGTTTACTTTTTAAATTGTTTCACTATATACGCAAATTCATATTTCGTTTTCTTACTAATATCTATTACAGATGTGATTCGAAGATATAGTTTTTTGCTAAATTTTGTTTTTGCGAGAATATGATGCGAGTCTTTTTCAAGAAAATTAAGTCTATAATCGATATTTCCTTTCGCTTAGGAATTTTACTGATAAATTAATTAAACCTGTCGCCGATTCATTAAATACGTCAGTCAAGTTTTTTTTCTATCTCCTAAGAAATTTTCTTTAACTTATTTTCACATTAAATAAATTGCGAACATTTTAAATTTTAAATACACTGGTTTAGAAAATGATTGAAGGTATTATAGAGTAAGGGGCGGCTGAAATTAAGTGACACGACGTTGCTGCGCATCTAGAAACGGACCTGCGCAGGTCCGAAAAAACTACGCCATCCCAACTTGAAATTTCTAGGAAATCCGACATCTCTTGGCATCAACAACCGCCCTTAACGCAAGTAGAATTGAAAACACCAATATTAGCAGTCAAGACTCTCGAGATAAACGACTCGAAAGACTTCACAACTTTTTTAATCTTTCCTCGCGCCTTCTTCCCCCCCCCCCCCCCCATCTGGACCTTGGCCTTGAAGAGGCGAGTGATAAGTCGAAAATAAATTGATCCACTTCCTCATTGGCCTCACACACCGATTGGAGATGTGATTTATATTTAAATTTCCCCGCAGAAGTGGTGGAATTTTCCATGGAACTCGGCGGTGGAAAGACTGGAAATTCTGATCGTGCCCGAGAACTCGTTGCACGTTTGAAGACTCATTGGAGTAGTTGTTTACATTGTTTTGGGCTTAGTTGCTGGCTTAGTGGAGAATAAAGTAGCAATTTAAAAGTTTCGATGAGTTTTGTTTATTTGATATCGTATCATTAGCCTTGTTAATGCCAATTTCGGAATTGCTGTGACGAAAATAGGATTAACTAGAGAACTTCAACAATTTAGCATCTTTACGTATTTTTAAATTCAGAATCCGGTTTATAAACTTTTTTTTGCCCATTAGCTGTACTTCAGTGGCGTGGCAACCGGGGTCAAATGGGGTATAAATGCCCCGGGCGCCAGTTGTAGGGGGCGCCATGGACTAAAAACATTAATGTATTTTTGTTACTTTTTAAGCAAAATATGACGAGGAAACGTAATAAAAAAATCACGATTGGGGTAAAAATAAATCACATTATTCCCAGAGCGTCACTTACCCTCTCTACGCCACTGGCTATAGTGAACAAAATGCTACTTTATTGTCACTTTTTAAAGTTAATACATTGAGGGGGTGAAAATATTACATTGTAACCCGGGCGCCACTCAACCTCTCCACGCCACTGGCTATAGTGGCAAAATGCTACTTTATTGTCACTTTTTAAAGTTAATACATTGAGGGGGTGAAAATATTACATTGTAACCCGGGTGCCACTCTCCACGCCACTCTATAGTAGCAAAATCTACTTTATGTCACTTTTAAAGTCAACATGGTGAGAAGGTGAAAAATACACCCTGGACGCCGTATACACAGCTGTTTCATTAGAGGAAGGTGAAAATATTACATTGTAAACCAGCCACTACACCTTCCACGCCACTGGCTATAAGTAATATGTAACCTGAAACGGGGCGCAATCAGA
>BGPR01000403.1:259599-321405 GCA_013235015.1 Araneus ventricosus | reverse complement strand
ACACATTCGAGTGGGGATATAGCGGATTTCTTTGAATTTCTCATGGTAACATATCTGTCTATTTAGGCCTTTAGGGACATTTTGCTTTCTCTCTTGTCTAGGGTAGTCGGTGGCCATTTTCTTCCTAATGTTTTGTTTTCTGTGATGCATTCTGTACCCCGATGGTTGGCTGATACTTACTAAATTGTTTTAACAACTGATTATGTGCGTCTCAATTTTTTTTGTAAAAAAAATTATGAATTATTCCTCGCCTTTTCTCTTCTTCCCTTGAGGATCTTTATCTGCGTTACTCAAGAAGCTTCTTCACAGAAAATTCCCCAAAGTTTTTTAATCCATACGCCAGCATAACCCCTTGAGGGTACCATTGCATGGATTTGTCCGATTTGCCCAGTTTTTCAGGATTGAATTTTTCTTTTATGCTTATTTGGAATGGTTTTTTATCTTCCTTAGCTTTTGTATGCAGCACTATCACTGCGCTACTAAAACGTACATAATTTTGTAGTTTTTTTTTTAATTTGTCTGATTTTTAATTTCATTTCACTATATTTTACTCTTATTTTTTGTATCATTGCTTAATGTTCGTTTTTTCCACTCTTAAGATTACAGTGTTTTTCATTCTTTTTATTTTTTTCATGGTAACTCGTTTTTAATTCGGTAGGTTTCATTGATGTCAAAACACGATTCATTTCTATACGTATAATATTCTTCAAATAGTTTGTAAGAAGCTTTCGAAAAAATGTTTTATAACAATTAAAAATATTTAAGATAATTTTAAAAAAATAAATCATAGCAATAACTTCTTATTTTTTATATAAACATGAATTTCCTAATATTAACCTTTACTAAATGTTCCATGCTCAAATCATGCGTTTCTCAAGACAAAAAATTTAAAGTAAGGAACCCATTGTTACCTTCTCGATCTGATGTGGTTACCTAAAAATACACTTCCAGATATTATCATAGAATCTCTCTTCCACTACAAAGAAAATGAGTTGTCGAAGGAAAATGTTATCTGATCGCGAAATATATGAAAAGCAATCCAAAATTCGGAATGGGTTTCAGATCCTTAATTTTATTTAATTTTTTTCATCCTTACATTCTATTTATTTTTTTTTAAATTTACTTTTAACAGCGATCTACAACATACAAGCTAAATTGCAAATTTTGCTTTACTAAGGGAAAAATACGTTTTCGTAATATATGATGCACATGCTAATAAGAAGAGATAAATATTTCCTTCTAAAACAAAACGAGAGCGAGAAAAATAATTAAATTCTTCAGGTTCGAAAGACAATTTAAGAAGGAGGTTTTCCTTCCATAAAAACCCATGAGACATTTTTTCCATCCTAGGTTTGAGGTTATTGAAAAAAAGGAAAAGTTTACTTCTATTAAATGGGTAAAATTTTTTTCAACGTTGGAATTAAAATTTTAGAACGACGTGTCTCAGTTTAGATTGAATTATCCCAACATCACAGTCAAAAGAGAGACTTATTTTCTTGTCTTATTTTGTCACCCGTGAAAAACGTTTTCCTCGTCTTCTTTTTTTTTAATGATTCTTAAGCAAATAGTTTTCGTATCTAAATACCAAGTTTATTTCTTTTTGCTAGTGCTGTATCCTTTCTTTATGTTCCTTCAACCGTTCAAGAATGTAATGTGATTCCAATAAGCGCCAACTAAATCGTTATTCACCTTTTTTGATTTTTTTCTTCTTCTTCTGGAACTGGAGTAGTACGCCATTTTAATTTAATGTTATTGTGGTCAGAAAATGCTTTGTTCTTTTCCCTTCTAATTAAAAATATTATATAAAAAACTAATATTTATTGAGAAAAAATGAGTGGATGGAAAAATTAGGAAAAATTGAAATGAATTGTGAAAATAGGTCAAGCTCACTATTTATTGAGAAAAATTAGACTCGAAGACTCGATACCATTTCATTTCAAAAGAATATGTATTTAATTTTGAAGCAAAAATAATTTCTTAATATTTGCGGTAAAAATTATTACAATTAATGTAGCCTTAGCGTTCTTTACAAATGATCTCACATTTTTTAAAAATTTCAACTCCTAACATGTTGATATGAAGAAGGCAGGAACAAATGTATAAAATCAAAATCTAGAATACTAAATAGTTAACCCGTAACAACCAGGAGAATTAATTTAAAAGCATAAATTTCAGTAATCTTTAAATAATGGAAAACAGAAGGTTAGATGCAGTGAAGAAAATTAAATTACCGAAAAAAAAAAATACGTTGGGGTCTTTTTTTTTAAGAAAAAATTATCGAAAAATCAATAGAAAGTCATTTAAAACTTTTTTACAGATATATTATCAAAGATGTCTTTAAACATGGTAAAACATCAAAAAAATAAAGACATGTTTCGCAATTCTGCTACCTCGAAAAATAAAATCCAGGGGAAGAAAATTCAAAAGTGGCTGACAATTTGCTTTCAAATTTGGCATTGTACTGAGAGCAGGACTCCTTGAGATGATGTCTGTGCGGTCGTATATAAAACAGGTTATCTGTGAGGAGAACGCCATTCGGTAGGTGGAAGTGACTCACGAATAATGTACTCTTTACCACCAGAAGGCGCCAGAATAAATAAAATCCAACGCATCAGTTCTCCATTCTGAAGTGGATCTTCCCTACACCATGTTCTATCGACTGCTGAAACGAGACAACTGAGAGGTTCTCGTGCGACAGACAGATGATACAGTTAAAATGCTTTAGGTTTGGAAAACATGGTTATAGATAAAGTAAAAACAATGGACGATTGATCTGTCCACCAGATGTGAAAATCTAATCTGCATCAAATGAGGAGCTGGGATTGTTGATAAATGAAAAAATGAAAAAAAAGAATAGTAAAGCAACACAAATATTTTTTAACAAATTAAATTTAATATCTTCTTGCAATACACTTACTGTTCATATGAATTGGCTATTCTACTTATAGTAAAAGTCGGAAAATGTACCCTCAGAAACTTACTTTTCATTAAATCTGAAGTTAATAATTTGAAACGAGGACAATCCATAGAAATTTGTAAGCAAATAGGAATTTTTTTTCCAGTCTCGACAAGTATCCAATTCCGGTTGCCGTCTTGACTGGGGACATCTGGGTCACCTTACTCTTCTTTTGCATGCTGTGATAACTGTTAATGTCAATATAAGTAGAGTTTGCAAATTATCGAATCGATATTGCACACGCAAACGACTGTCTGTCATCTTCTATGCCGAAGATAATCTATAAGTTCACGGGTTGAATGTCTAAGTTATACTCACCTCTAAAACTGCCAAATCAAATGCAAGACACCGTTCCTTCATATATGGAGCAAGTCGCCCTGTAAGCATAGTCAGGATACTACCTGCGTACTGTAGACTTTGGCACTGTCGACCATTAGAGTGATGTACCAATTTAGCATTCTCGTCCATCGATGTAACATGTAGTTAACCTATTAGCTGAATCAATAAAGGGATACCAGGTAGTTCACACAAAGAAAAAAAGAGGTAAACAGAGAAGTTTTTTTAAATAAAAGCCATATCGTTAACCATAGATTTATCTTACGAGTAGAGTGCGGTGACAGATTAATATCTTGGCTTTGGGTCCGCTAGTTTACCATTTTTTCGATTTGATGGTGAAATCGAGGTTGCCGTTTCACTGAAAATCCGCCGTGTATTGGACCTGCTGCTATGATCGTAGGGGGGCCAAAGCGTCCTCCGGTGGTGTGGTGCGGAACCTTGAAGAGGTACATTCACGTGTCTTCCTCGTCATCTAACCGTTCAAAATTGCGAGATCGTCCAAAAAAAAGGCCAATACTCGTTTGCTTCAAACGGGACGTTAATATATAACTAAATTATCTTACGAGTAAATTTATAACACGATTATTTGCTGTCCAGAATCGTTATTTCTGCTCCTCATCAAAAGCACCTTATAAGCATTCGATACTGCCCTCCTTCTTACTATGTGTTTGGCACCGTCTTTCTCATCTTTTCTTCGGTACCTTTACTTGAAAGACTGCACTGAATCACGACTTCAACTGTAAAGTTGGATGACGAAATTACAAATTGTTATCTTCCGTAAATCGCGAGAGGCGAGATCAGGCTGTTATATTGAGATTTAAATGTATGCTCATTAATTCGACAAAATTCCGTGAACTCAACACGCTTAAACATAGCGAGTTGAAACACGTTTGAACATTTAAGTACCGTACATACAGCCTACAGTATTCTTTGGGTGCCGAATAAGCGTTTCACTCGGAAATAGACCGACAGGTTCGAAAACCGTATTTATTCCCAAAGCTTCTGCCGTGTATGTCGGACCTCATCCACTTGATCGACAAGGACAAATGCTGTCCTGTTGGCTGATGGGCAGAAGTTTGAGAGGAGGGTGTCAACTCTACTTCCTCGTAATATTCGACCACGGTTCAGAACTTGTGAAATCCGGGTCCAAAAAATAGCTCACTGTTACAAGGGAACGTTAATCAGGGATGTAGTGGCTGGAACAAGCCGTTCCACTGCTTTTTTTGAGAAAAAGAAAAAGTGGATTTTAAAAACAGTCTTTACTGAGTACCCCAGGTTACATCCGGACACTGTATTTTGCGACTGCACACTGCTAAATTCGACCTCACAGATCTTGACAAGAAGAAACATAGGCTTGAATATGATGAACAACTATAATAAATGAAAAAATGTTTAAAGTAATATGCTAATGCATAAGAAAACCTAACCTTCAACCTCTGAGAGTGCGAGGTGTTTTTCTAACTATAAATTCAGCAGTAATTAAAAATCTTATCATATGGCCAACCTGGAGGAGGAAAAAGAATTTTTTAACTAATTAATCCTCACTCAAGACCTCGAACGATGATTCAAAATTAAAGAAAAACTACCAATTAAACTGTTTCGCTCGAACAAATAAAGATCGAGGGACCCTAAGATATTCGTCTTGGTGAAACCTTCCCATTTTATTATTTCGAGGCGCCTGCCTGCAAATATTGACTCTGAAGTTTCAACTAACTTTCTATCGTTCGTAATATCCGAATATCACTCTGTTAGTGCAAATACCGGGCTTGACGTCGTCTCACCGCCGTTATTAAACGATGTCATTTAGCGTCCTTACAGTTGTTTGTAGGGGGCTTACTATTAGCTTCGGAGGCTGCCACTGGTCGGCGGATGATTCCGGCAAACGTGCATTGCGGGCCGTTTTATTCCCCCCCCCAGAGGGTGTACGCGATTTTCCAGACCTTTCTTTTCGCAACGTCCACTTGTGCACGCAGCCGGCGACATTGTTACTATTTGCATAGACTGACACCTCATCGTCAAGTCTTTGACAATTTTATTTAAAACGTGGTATAGACTGGTATGGCTTTTGCACTCCTGCAGGCCAGAAAGTGACTGGAAGTTGCACATGATAATGAGGTTGATGATAGAAACTGCACGCCTTATGTTATTAATAATAATGTGTACTAACGATAAATGTGGTCTTAAACTAAGCAAAAGAATTATTTAGGTCTTCCAGCTGTATCTGCAGTGAGCTCTGTCTGAGAAAGCTTGCCAAAAAATATGGCTTTGCTTCTTTTTATGTGTGTGAATTTTGATTTCTTTTCAAGATATAAAATTTCTTGTTGTTTTTTAATTGTCCATATATGATAGTCTTTGATACCTTAATTATTTTATCTGAATTTTGACTTATCGGTATTTTAATTTGATCGGAAAGCTCTTTTTTCTTTTTTTGCTCAAAAGTGATTGAAGTTGCAATCGATGATACGTCTCATGTAAACCGCACGCCATAATTGTTTAGAGGACGTCCAGCGGTCGAAATTGACAGAATTCATTAAATTTTTAGTTAAACGTTATTGAGGTTCTTTTGTCAAAGAGTATACCTCTATATCATTAAAATCATTTTTTTGAATTTTGGTCGCCATTACAGCTGAGCGTGACAAATACGTCATTATGCATTAATTTTCGAATTATTTGAAAAAACGAACGATAGGAAAATGAGATATAGCTTGGTTGCCATCATTTAAAAAACAATTACGCGTTTTTTGACATTTTGAGTTTTTTTTTGCTATACTGGCGTTTGCACAAGGCTACAGTTAATTTGCCTATATTTTTCAAATTATATAAAATTTAAATAAAAATAAGAGTTTTTTATAAATAATCTAAATAAATTCCTTCTTAGAGGATTTACCTGCAAGGGATTAAATCATACAATCCATTCCTGCATAAGCTCCTCAAGGGAGGCCAGACCCAAGGAACAACCAGGGAACCAAGAGTAGCTTGCAACAACATCGACGTAGTGCAAGTCGATAGAATCCGAATCCAACGATCACAACTCCGAAAACCGGCACACAGCCACAAAATGGTGAAAATCACCATACGTTTCTAGCATTACATAAATTTTATCTTTCTGCATTCCTTCTCCATGAACTTTAACTATGCTAAATCTCATACTCCTCCGTCGCAATGTGCTTAAAAAAGGGGTAAAAGTTTTCTCTTCACGTATTAATATATAGATTAAGTAACTAAAGATTTGTGCCTGCTCAAGAGGGCATTTAGCTTGCCAGACAATAGACAAAATTTACTAACGAAAGCAAGTCTGAAGAAAATAAATATCATGCCAGATTGCTTAACAAATAAAACCAGCGGAGTGGTCTCCCTAAACTTTCTCGTATATCTCTCGAAAAGGTGCTTGCTTCTCCCCCGGATAAAAAAATTCGAACCTATGTTGGATACCTAACCAGGATCCAATGACTATCAGAAAATATTCAGGTAAAAAATCATGAAGAGATGCGTCCGATTAATGAATACGATTTCTACTCTTTCTGCTCAGAGGTTCCTTCCGCGTGCAGATTGTTACAGTACGATGCGCATGGAGAATCGATGCCAAGCAGCAGTCAATATATCGTGCACAGAGATGTAATTGTCATCGCATGTGTGAGATAGACTCGTTGGAGCGCTTATACAAACCGACAGACGTCAAACCGTTGCACGTAGTACTTTACTGGACCTACATTCATGACGATAAAATCGTGACCAAATTTTATCATATCTATTCAAGTTTTTTTGTTAGAGTGTTCGTATGACTTCGGACATGTAAGACAGACAGACTTCCCTTTGACGGATTTTGCAATTTCAGAACTCTGAAATATGTTTAAAGAACCAAATTTCAATCCCTCGTACTATAATAGTTTTTAGTTATCGTAACAGACAGATTGTAAAACACAGACAGACACACAGACATACCCCAAAATTGTGTTTTCGGACTCAGGAGGTCTAATACGGGTGTCGTCCAAGATCTCACGTTCTTGACGATTATTAACATTTCTTTAGTACTCGCGTTTATATCAAAAGCAGAAAAAACAGAACCAATGAATCAATTGACACTAACTTCGTTTTTCCGAGAAAATAATACAAAAATTCACAAACAGAAAAAAATGCATTCTAAAATAAAAAAGATGAATTCAAAACTCTGCGTGGGCCCTTTTCAGAAGAACGGTTAGAATGTTCTCGAGACATAACAGAGCTCTAGATAAATGAATCTATGCTTGCCGAGGATATCTTGAATACAACGTCCAATGAATAATGCGCCACTCAATGGTTGTCAGAAAATTCTGAGAAAATATATCACTTGACTGAAAATATTTAATTTCAGTCTAGCAGCATTTACATTTTGTGAATTACTATATCATCATTAATTAATTCTTTATTCTTTATTATTTTACGATTTCAGGTTATCAGTTTTTCGGTTTGAAAATCAGAAGTCACAAGCGGAATACATAGTCGAAAACAATAAAATGCATTTAAAAAAGGTATAAATTCTATTATCGAATAGCTATTTAGATTGAATTTCTTGATATTTATTTAATGGCATTTATTTTTTTTCCTAGTTCTCAAGTTGGTACCAAAATATATCGAACTAATGCAAGCGGTGAATTTTTTTAACAATAAAGGCAGGAGTGATTACAATGTAATATTTTTCACCACCATTCTATGTGGTATCTGTAAACGGCACCGGGATAAGTCACCCTCTCGCTCACCTGACTTTAAAAGTGACAATAAAGTAGCATTTTGTCACTATAGCCAGTGGCGTGGAGAGTTAGTGGCTCGGGTTACAATGTAATATTACCTCCCCTCATCGGTTAGCTAAACAGCAAAAGGCGTCCGGAATTGTATTTTCACCTTCAACCTGACTGACTTAAAAGTAACAGCAGCATTTTGCCACTAAATGGCGGCGTGGAGAGGGTGATCATGCCCGGGTTACAATATTTTCATTCCTTCCCTTCATCGCGGTTTATTGCATATGGCGTCTCGGTATTAGATTATTACCGTATTGACTTGCAAGTGATTTCGTTACTATAGCTAGTGGCGGAGATGCCTGGAAACATAATGCCACCAATGTATTAATGAAATAAAGTATGATTACTTATGTCAGTGGCGTGGAGAGTTGAGTGGCGCCTGGTTACACGTATATTGTTCTCCCCTGGTCATCAGTGGTTGTGCATATGTCCGGGCATTGCCACCTTCACCGCATTTGACTTCAAAAGCACAATAAAGCAGCATTTTGCCACCATAGCCGTATGGAGAGGGTGAGTATGCCCGGTTACAATATTACCCTCTTTCCCTCATCGCGGTTTAGTTGCATACAGTGTCCGGGGTATTGTATTTTTCGCCACCGTATTTGACTTTAAAAGTGACAACAAGTAAAGATTTGCCACTCATAACCATGCGGAGAGTGCCGAGCGGCCCGGTTAAATGTAATATTTTTCACCCTCCCCTCATCATCAGGAAGTTTAGTGCCAGTAAATCGAACAGGTATTGTATTTTTCATTCTTTCACGGGAGCTTGGATTCTTGTGCAGATAGTGAAGATTTGCCACTATAGCTAGTGGCGGAGCTGGAGGCGCCTGGTTACAATAGTCTCCTCACATCATCAGTGGCTTGCTGCGTAACGGCGTCAGGGTATTGTATTTTTCACCTTCCTCACCGTATTTTGACTTTAAAAAAGTGACAATGCCATTTTTTTTTTGCCACTATAGCTGCGAGTGGAGAGGTTGAGTTACCGATGCCATCAGTGGGAAGTTATTGTAGTATGTCCGGGTATTGCATTTTCACCTTCCTTCTCACCGTATCGACTTTAAAAAAAGTGACAATAAAGTAGCATTTCTGCCACTATAGCCAGTGGCGTGGAGAGGTGAGTGGCGCTCAATACACGTAATATTTTGTTCCCTCCCCTCATCATCAGCGGCTTTACGCATACGGCGTCCGGGGTATTGCATTTTCACCTTCACCGTATTCTGACTTAAAATAACAGACAGTAGTATTTTGTTACTCAGTATTGAGAGGCTGAGGGTTTGAAAAGCCAATGTATATTCTTCCTCATCAGGAAAGTAGTTAGTATGTCCATGATACCTTTCACTGCATTTGACTTTAAAAGACAATAAAGTGAAGATTTGCCACTGAGTAAAGCTGCGGCGATATCAAGATATTCTCTTCATCGTATTAGTTAGTCTGGGTATTAGGTTTTTTCACCTTCACCGTATTGACTTAAATGCGATAAAGTGAAGACACTATATTGCGGCGTGGAGAGGAGAGAGTTGCCGTCGCACATTTCACCCCTTCCTGTTGCGGCGTCCGGGGGGGTATTGCATTTTTTTCATCTTCACCCGCATTTGACTTTAAAAAAAGGACAATAAAGTACATTTTGGTTATGGCGGAGTTGATATGCCTGGGTTACAATGTAATATTACCTAAAGTTACAATATTTTCATCAGAGTTTGTTTTAAAGTGATATTAAAGTATATTTGCCACTATTAGTGGCGTGAGAAGATATTTCACCTCTTCCTCATTATCAGTGGCAGTTAAAGATGGTTCGCGCTTTTTTCCACGTATGCCAATTTAAAAGCACAAGTACATTTACCATCATATGCAGTTGAGGCGCCTGTTACAATGTAATATTACTTCTCCTCATCATGGGCGTCCGGGGCACAACCAAACTAAATACCACGCCGAACTCCGCCCACCAGCGGGTTTAGCCGCGACGGGAAATGGGACTAAAGTGTCGGCGGGGAACTGATATATCTCGGCCCCAACGGAACAGATTTATTGAGTCAAACTACGAATCACAAGCATTACTCAACAACAAGGCAGTAATTAAAAAAAACATAAGAACAAATCAATAAAATGACAACATTAATTACGCCAACAGGCGAAAGGCAGACAATATACGTACTGTATTGGCTGTCTGGGGTGGCAGGTAAAAAAGCACAGCAAAATAAATTTATCAAAAATGACTGAAAAGATAAAAGTCAGAGAAGGCTGTACCAGTAATAAGCGGGGCATCATTCAAATACAGTATAAAATAAATGCTGGGTAAAACACTATTAAACGGGTATTGTGCAGGCATGCTGTATATAGTTCACATAGGCCAATATCAAATTTGCACAAGGCACAAATAAAGACAAATAATAAAAACAACAATTAAAATTACAAAAAAAACAAGGGAAGAATCTGGCTGATGCAAATCTGATCAGTGCGGCAACATATAAAGAAAACCCACAAATTAAAGTTAAAAGAGCTGATGAAATGCATTATTTTACAGGATGATTGGAGCGAAGACAGCTTGATGAAAGCACAAGCCAAGAATAAGCATTCTATCCATATTAATAAAAGTTTGCATAATTCGCAAAGAGGTTCAAAACTTCAGCCCGTCAACAGGTCTCACCATTTCAATGATATCAGTCCGTGCTCGTATAATAAGATAATCCATATATGTTCATTAGCTTTGAAGTCACATTATTATTCAGTGTTCCAGAAATATCGTGTCGAAGAAACTTATTAATAATATTCATTGTTTAAACTGTAATACAAATAAAAAAAAAACTGCAAGTACCTAACAATACCCAAATTCCACCTTTAAAAAATCAAATAAGTGTAAAAATAACATACACAATACCAATATTAAAAACTCTTTACAAAAGAAGACGCTTCATACCCGGCCGTATAATCACCACAGAACAAAAAACTGTGCTACAACGCCAAAATCAAACTGCATCTCCAAACCCCGACTCCTACATATAAACAAATAAAATAGGTAACAACACAATAATAGTATAATATCATTAATAATAATAACAAAGTGAATACTGTTATTTGATTGAATTGGCAACAAGACAGACAAGAGTTAAAGCCGTGTGAAGTAACAGCGCAGCGTATAAACTGGCTCTGAAAACATGCTAGATAGTAAAGTAATACTTAAATATTAATAAACAATTAAAGTTGTGTCTCAAACCCTGTTATCAAGGATAGATTAGTGCTCTGGGTTTATGCCTGAGATACTCATCTAATGAGAAGACGGGAAAGTGTTATAGCATCAGTCTTACGGAATAATGTTGAAAACGCAACGTATCCGTGTCCGGAGAGTTGTTATCATCGTGTGCTATTCCCATATTTACATCTGTGCGTCATCGAAATGCAACATCAATAAAAAATTTCACAAAGATGATAATTTAATGAAATTACGTAAATATACAAACGGAATGGCGAGCAGAATGTTACCGAGTAAAAAGCGATTGGTGGCAGAAGAAAGAACTCAGACCAATATTCTTAAAGTCGTTAGGCAAAATGGCTCAAAAGTAAATTAAAACAGTAAAGGGGTAGTGGACATCATCATTGTCAAAATCTGTATCTGGTCGACAGTCCCCAGAGTTTGTCAGTGTATTGGCATATTTCAAAACTAATTAACGACCTTTAATATTCGATACCGTTTATCATTGGCTTCGTTTGAAAACCACGTTTCAGCGTCTCGTGGTTTCACGTTTAAGTGATCGAGCGGGGCGTAGTGGCGCAAGTAGGAGAACAAGCTTTTAAAACGAGGATAAAGGGAGTGATCAAAGAAAATAAAAATTTTATTATGCACAAAGGTTAACCGCACCAATATACCTTCTTCGCTCTCTATATTCCAGTTACCACCCAGTGTAATATTGCCTGCGGTAGTTCACCATCATGCCGCAAACGCAGCCGCATCACTTTCTCGCCTAAATTGGCCTTTACCACGTTACAGTCCGCCACCCCAAATTTCATACCGTGCCGCAGCCTGCCGTAGTCTTGTTCTAGCCCTTGAAACCGCCCTCGCAGCCGGTGAGCGTATTCGACACCATCGCGCCCTCGTGCCCCTCGGGCGTTAACCGCCGAATAAGCGTGCCCGGTCTCGCCTCTATTCAAAGCCGGGATTTCTTCTGCTGGCGAGATGCCTGAATTTTGACGAGAACTGAGGCCTGATACCACAGACCCTGACTATTCATAAAAATTGATGTTGAAAAATTTGAATACTTATGTCTGGAACATGATCAAGATCAGGTCATCGGCAAATTCGTCTGAAGCATTATTAGTTCGTTATCACTTATCAATATCGAGCACCAAACTTCATATGGTCGAGATTTGCACAGTGGCAGAGTTGTTTTGGGAAACAGATGAGCTGAGTTCTCGATATCATTCCGACCCTGTTTCCACGTTTATTGATAGTCAAACCGCTCGTATATACCATTCATTACAGTGCAAAATTGAAGTTCTGAGCGTAGGCGCATCACGATCTCGGGGACACTGAAACACGTTCAGATATATTAAAAATGTCATTTACATAAAAACTTCACGTTCGGGAGTTCGCATTTAGCAATACAGTTCATACATGAAGTTGGCAGATTTGATCTGCGAGATGAAAGGTACGAGAGGCACTTCACTTGTGTGATGGTTGAGCGTCTCTTCAAAATGAATTGCTTTACGCTTGTCATTTCATCTGTGTCTATTGAATTTATTAAAATAGCCTCGACGGGCTTGTGAAAGTTATAAAGAAGCAAAACCGGTTGCAAGAAGTTGAGATTCTTCCATGCCTAATAATCCGTTATTTCATAGTACTGAATTTAAAACAGTACAGCAAGTCAGCATAAAATTATTCGCTCTCCACATACGATACCCATTGGCCCGAAATGCCTCAATTCGTCAGTCATCTGAGGTTCAAGACTCGCAGGGCTTCGTGGGCGACTGCATAGTATATACCAAGATGCTCCCTCAGCACGGGCCCGAAAATCTTCCACGATGAGCTGGCCGGTTTGTTTTATTTGTTAAATTGGGATCGGGCCAGACGTTGCCGGCTGAATTCAAAAACAGCCAGTCTCCAGCCATTATACTTCAAGGTGTCAGTTAAGCCTTCCTGCGCTCGGGCCTATGATGAGGTTGCTCCAGATCGGCGTCGACAACCCGCTCAGAGTTTACTGCGTAATACTTAAATATTAATTCACTCGAAGAGCTGGCGATGTCTTTCATCTGGCAGTTTAGTTTTCGGTTGTGCTTTTTCGAGTGGGTTTTGGTGCCGCCTTTATCGCCCATTAAATCATCGGTGCGGGGTTTCACGAAATATTTGCCTTTAAAGAAGTCAATGCAAAGCCAATAAAACGTTCACTGGCTTACTGGAAAGAGTCGCTTCGAATATTATCGGTAACTATTTCGAAAATGTCGAGAAGCTTGTCACTATGAGTCTGTGACTCGGCTTTATCAAAATTGATGAGCATTATTTGTTTAAAGCGTAAGATTGCGGCACCCCTGGATTACCAGTGTTTACAATCTCGTAATATTAAATACGTAGGAATATAATCACCGAACTCTATAAATTGTTTAATCACGGTAATGTCGGACGTAGCTCCCACCGCAGTGATTCATTATCCTCACCAGAGGTAAAATTATTAAAATATGTCTCTGGGGCTCCTCCGTACCATATCTATATCCTCGCGGGGAAATAGTTGCAATGCCGAGTTATCAAAAAATTTGCTGTACCGTTACCACGACTGGTGCTACTTAAAAAGGAGTTAAATTTTATTGCAACATAGCGATACGCCTTGCCAACTTATTGCAAAGTCGCAAAGCTGTTCCACAAGCCCCTACCGGTGGGTATATCGAGTTGGAGTATCTCTTCGCGAAACACATGCTCTTCGAATAGCTGCAAGACACGATTTATCATTACTCTGGATAATATAACATAAGTCGCCCCGTGAATAACTGTACCTTTTACTAATATGTTTGTTAGTCAACCAGACATCAGTTTTATGGTTAGTTCTTACCTTTCTGCTCGATCATCATAATTAGACACAAAAATGCCTTCTCAATATTGGTCACAGAGTTGTTTATTTTTGAATCAACCCCGAAAAGCTCAAAGCGACATTTATCACCGTGCCTATTCTGAGAATTTGTTGTTTCTCACTTTCATTTCTTGAAATTTGATTGGAACGATCCTTGTCTCGAACAGAGAACTCTGCCAATGAAATATTGTTATCGTCAAGAAAATATTCTTTTGTCAATTGGCAAGTCGTTAGCTCTGCTTTCTCGTATTATATGTCAGTATTGGGAAGTTATCAATCAGTTTTACGACCTCCATAAAAGCTCACTAGGGTAGCTTTTTAATGGCTGGAAATAGTCGAAGTGAGTTGTTCCTCACTCAAAGATTTTAATCGCTGCAGCTGTAATAGTTCAATAGGTCTTCCGATTTCAACAAAATCTCAATTGCTTCCTCCTTGCCTTCACCTTCAGCCTCTATTAACGTGTAGAGAAACTTCGCTCGGTTTATCTTTGCTAGGCAGACCTCGGCGCTAGGTCAACCTCTGTTCCTTTCCTGGAATTCCGTCACTGCCTTTATCAACCGTTTTCAGTGAGATTGTTTTGGCAGTCGCCTGTTTCACTGTCAGAGGTCTCCCGAGTTTCTTTGCGACATACCTTCACATCGTCAAATCAAGGCATCAAACTTTACTGTGAAAGAATATCTCGAATTAACCCTGTTCGGAGGCATTCTCTTCCTCCAGGGTCCATACTGCTTATACCAGCGTCAAAGAGTCTCTCTTCAGTTCCTGAATAGGCAAAGTTCTCTCGTAAAGTGATCAATATGCATGATTTTCCTTATTGTGTTAATCCCGCACAGTTTGTCGGGCTGAAATTTCTTCCAATTCGACCACCAGGCCGGAAAAGTACTTAATAGTCAGTCGTTGAGATTGTCAATCGCAAATTTTGTTGCCAATATTTTGTCGGCATATTCTCCCCACTTTTATTTCCTTACCCATACAAACACAGCAAGCCCAAGGAGACACTGTACGTAACACCAGTAAAAATGGCTGTGCTCAAAAGTTGGGAATCAATAAAGATCAATCATTGTCATTAAGACAATAATAAAGTTAATGGGCACTATACCAACATAAAATAGACACGCTGAATACTACCAACAAATAAAGATCACCAGCCAGTGTATTCCAAACACAATCACGAAAAGTTATTCGTTGATGAATGTCAACATAAGCAGTCAATATCAATGCCAGCACTGTAAAAGTTAATACTCGAATATGTTGTGTCGACAGCCACGATGTTTATCAGCGACGAAGCTTTACGCTGCAGTCAATGCTGCCAGCACTGCACCTTCAAGTTATCATCGAAACTACGAGGCTGAAGTCGCCGTCAGATGTTATTGATCGGTGAGCATCCAGAACTGCCAGTCAACAGTACTCATTGTCGACAGACCAGTTTGGGCAGCCCCTCGAGATACAGAAAACTCAGTTTTCGCCGGCAGATTTATATGGGTACAGCAAAACCGCTACAGTCAATAAAATTACCGTGTTCTCTCATTTTTTTTCAGTTCAAAAAAATATTAAATAATGAGTTAAAAATCAGTCTCCCTCAAGTCTTCGTGGGGCGTACCAGATAATAAAACCACTGGAAAAAATTTGGGTAATCATTCCAAACGGGAAATATGGAAATGGCAGAAACACAATTTTCACTGCGACTGAAAGAGCGTCCGGGGCACAGAGCCGTCGTATTTGATCTCTTTAAAAGACAGCCAGTAATTAGCACAAGTGGCGCGAGTAGTCGAGTATTCGGCACAATGTAATATCATTCTCCCCTGTCCTGGTTAGTTAAAATGGCGTCCGGGTAGAGCTCGTCAGTATTTGACTTTAAAAGATCAGTAAAAGCAGCATTTCAGCCACCATAAGCCGCGGCGCGGGAGAGGGTGAGTATCGGCGCCAATGAGTCTCTTCCCCATCATCGCGGGGGGGTAATAGTCAGCATGGCGTCCAAAGGTCATTTTTCACCTTCCACTGCGCTGACTTGCGCGATCAATAAGCATTGTCATTCATATCAGCGGCGTGAGAGAAGGAAGCGGTCTGTCGTAATATTTTCACTTCCTCCCTCACCAGCTGGCAACGGCGTTCCGCACAGTTTTCACCTTCCTGTCGAGTCTACCTGTGCGACACTGCGCTAGCATCTGCTCATACGCGGCGAGGCGAGGCGTTCGGCGTCGGCGTACTTTCCAGCGGATGTTTGTCCTTTCACTCCGTCGGTTTCGACTTAGCGGCGCGGAGAGCTGATATGCCTGGAAACACAATGCAATATTTTCACCAACGTATTAACTTTGCGCATCATAAAGTATATTTCAAACACTATAAATGATGGCTCGGAACAACGGTCATTACCCCTCATCGCATTAACTTAAAAAGTATCAGCAGTTGTTTTGTTCACTACAGTCAGTGGCGAGGTTATCTGAACAATGCGATTATTTTTTACCACCGTGACGACATAGCCGTCATATTGCTGCGCAACAAAAATTTGTCGTACCATATGCTCACACCGAAAGCCCATGTTCGAGTTTCTGGAGACAAAGTCACGCCGAAGCACGGGCAAAAAAAGTTTAAAGCTCGTACCTCTGAATTTGGGTAAGAATTGAAGTTCTTCAGTTAACTTATGTCAATAAAGTTGACAATCATGTTAATGATATCAACAAATAAAATCATCGAAATCTTTAAATTGGCTTTATTTTCATTCGGCTGGGTTTCCACGCCGCTCGAAGCAGTTAGCATAAGAAAAAAAGAGTAAATCAGCCCTGAATTTAAAATTAGCCGTAAAGACGTTACCAGCCGAAGTTCTTCAGTGTTTGTCTTGTTTTCGTTCCACAGTAGCTGAACTTGGTTAAGTTGGTTATCGGGGTCAAAATCATCGAAACTTTCTTTAACCGTTTATTTCTATCTTCACTAAGCTTCAGCGTTGTCCGTTCAAAACAATGTCAACCACTTCCACGTCACTGAGGCAACGACGATCAGAATTTCAGTTCTTCATCGCCGAGTTCACGGAAAATTCGTCGTAGCCCTAACATAAATCACTTCAATCGGTGCGTAGGTACTGAGGAAGCGGATCGGTCTATTCCCCATCATCGCCTTCTTTCATGTCAGCGTCCATAAAGAGACAGGTCGCGCGAGAAAGAATAAAAGCCAGAAGTCGCCGAGTCGTTATCTCACCGTTATCATTGGCAGCCACTACTGTTAAGCGGCGTTGCCGTTTGGCATGTCGGATTTCAGAAATTTCAAAAGTTGGGATGGGCGTAGCTGACGTCCGTTTGACGCAAACGTGCTCATTGTTTCAGTCGCTCCCTCACTTACACCACCATTTTCAAACCAGTGCAGTTTTTTGCAATGCCGCACCGCTTAATGTGAAAAGTCGTTGGGCCGCAGCTGACGTCACGTTTCCACTAATTCTATATCATCGTGTTTCGTTTAAAAGTGAAAGTCATCGATTGCGCAGATCTCATGCAAAAACAGCCGCATTGTTTGTATTAGATAGTTATTGAAGAGGTCTAGTGAGATTATGTATATATGAAATGGTTTCTTAGTAATTGTTAGAGGAAGATATTACACTAAATAAAAAAATTAAAATTACCACAAGTTTTGACCAAAAAACAAAACATAATAGCAGGATTAGGTGAATTTAATTTTTTGTTTAGTGTAGCAATTATAATACATCTAACTTGTTGCTTTAAAATTGTTTCACTATGTACGTACATTCATATTTCGTTTTCTTATTAATATCATTACAGATGTGATGCGAAGAAATATATTTTTTGCCAAATTTGTTTTTGCGAGAATATGATGAGAGTCTTTTCTTAAAAATTAAGTCTGTAATCGATATTTCCTTTCGCTTAGAAATTTTATTGATAAATTAATTAAACTTGTGGCCGATTCATTAAATACGTCAGTCGCTTTTTTTTCTATCTCCTAAGAAATTTTCTTTTAACTTCTATTTTCACATTAAATAAATTGCGAACATTCTTAAATACACTGGTTTAGGAAAATGATTAGCTGCATTATAGAGGCAAGTGGCTGAAATTAAGTGACACGACGTTGCTAAAAGTATCTAGAAACGGACCTGCGCAGGTCCGAAAAAAACTACGCCATCCCAACTTGAAATTTCTAGAACTGACATTCTGGAAACAACAACCGCCCTTAACGCAAGTAGAATTGAAAACACCAATATTAGCGGCGACTCGAGATAACGACTCGAAAGACTTCACAACTCTTTTTTTTAATCTTCCTCGCGACTTCTTTCTCTCCCCATCTGGACCTTGGCCTGAAGAGGAATGATAAGTCGAAAATAAATTGATCCACTTCCTCATTGGCCCCACACACCGATTGAGATGTGATTTATATTTTAAATTTCCCCGCAGAAGTGGTGGAATTTTCCATGGAACCGGCGGGTGGAAAGATTGAAATTTGACGTGCCTGAGAACTCGTTGCACGTCTGGAAGTGACTCATTGAGTGGTTGTTTACATTGGTTTTGGGCTTAGTTGCTGGCTTAGTGGAGAATACAATTTAAGTTTTGAATATTTTATTTATTTGATATCGTATCATTAGCCTTGTTAATGCTGCTCAGAACTGCTGTGACGAAAATAGGACAACTAGAGAACTTCTTAGCATCTTTACGTATTTTTAAATTCAGAATACGGTTTATAAACTTTTTTTTGCCCATTAATAAATTTCAGTGGCGTGGGCTTAGTTGCTGGCTTAGTGGAGAATAAAGCAGCAATTTAAAAGTTTCTGATGAGTTTTATTTGTTTGATATCATATCATTAGCCTTGTTAATGCCAAGTTCAGAAACTGCTGTGACGAAAAAAATAGATTAACTAGAGAACTTCAACAATTCTAGCATCTTTACGTATTTTTAAATCTTGTATTTAATATAAACTTTTTTGCCCATATTGTACTTTATGCAGTGGCAACCAACAAATGGGGTATAATGCCCTCGCCAGTTGTAGGGGCGCCATGGACTGAAAACATTAATGTATTTTTGTTACTTTTTAAGCAAAATATGACGAGGAAACGCATAAAAAAAATCACGATTGGGGTAAAAAATAAATCACATTATTCCCAGATGTCACTTACCTCTCTACGCCACTGGCTATAGTGAACAAAATGCTACTTGTATTGTCACTCAGTGCCATCACACTGAGGGGTGAGACACACTGGTAAACTGGGCGCCAATCCAATCAATATCAATTTGCCACTGATTACATCAGAACCCGGCGCCATCATCGATAGTTGAAAGCAAAACGTTAATTTATCGTCACCTTGCAACATATGAGAAGGTGAAAACATAATACCCCGGACGCCGTATATACACAGCTGGGTTTCACTGATGATGAGGGGAAGGGTGAAAATATTACATTGTAACCCGGGCGCCACTACACCTCCACACCGGCTATAGTGGCAAAATGCTACTTTATTGTCACTTTAAAGTCAAATACGGGTGAGAAGGTGAAAATACAATACCCCTGACGCCGTTTTGCACAGCTAAGCCACTGATGATGAGGGGAGGGGGTGAAATATTACATTGTAAACCCGGGCGCCAATTAACCTCCACGCCACTGGCTATAGTGGCAAAGCACGACATTTTAAAGTCAAATACAGAGAGAAGGTGAAAAAATACACACCCCGGACGCCGTACCAGCTAAGCCACTGATGATGAGGGGAAGGTGAAAATATTACATTGTAAACCCGGGCGCCACTCACACCCTCCACACGCCACTGGCTAGTGGCAAAATGCTACTTTATTGTCACTTTTAAAAGTCAACATGAGAAGGTGAAAAAATATAATACCCTGACGCCGTTTGCACAGCTAAGCCACTGATGATGAGGGGAGGGGTGAAAATATTACATTAAATCTGGCGCCACTAACTCTCCACGCCACTGGCTATAGTGGCAAATGCTACTTTTATTGTCACTTTAAAGTCAACATGGTGAGAAGGTGAAAAAATACAATACCCCGGACGCCTTCTTCCGTTGAATCGCGAGCGTGAGGTTGTGTTTCTGCAGAGTCTGCTAATTTCCCGATTTTAACGTTGATAATTACCCAATCAATCAAATTTTAGTGGATTTTATCGGTGCACCCTGAGCTGAGGGGAGTCAGAACTTTGATTTTAACTCATTATTTTAATATTTTTTTGACTTTGAAAAATGAGAAATTTATGTGTTTTAACTACGAAGATTTTATTATTTCTGCTTGTTTTAACACTGGGGTATTAGACCCTCCCATCTACTACCCATGAAATTTTAAGTTTTTCTGGCTATCTGGGGAGCTAAGCAGGCCCCTTGAAGTTTTGCTGGGTTAGGGTCTGTCGGCAATGGGAGTCTGTTGCTGGTTGTTCTGATACGCCCACCGTATCACTTTCTGTCCGCCATCTTTGGGAGAGCATCCAACGTCATCGTCTTATTCTGGCCTTGGACTTCGCCCTCAGTGAGTTTCCATTGGTGCTTAGGAGGTTAAGAAGTACAACATTGGCTACAACATCGCCAGAAACATCTTGTCCTTGTCAACATCGTGGCCAACATCATCGTGTGACTTTTGTGTATATTCGATGTGCTTTTCTACAGTGATCTAACTTTGATCTTGGTACGTTATTCTTCATGTGTGCTGACCTGAACTGTATATTTGACATTCATCTAGTAGTGCTTGTGATTGGTGGCTCTTATCACCCTTGAACTTTGGGCAACGCTTCCGGAGGGTGTACATAATTGAGGTGATCTTTTGCCCATTTTAATTTAATTGTATTCAACATTGTCTATTTTATATTGGTGTTTTAAGTGATTCTATTCTTGTGAGACTGTTTAAAAAAATCTGTGGTGTGATCCGATTTTATTGATTCCAACTTTGGGCTGTTTTAGTGCATTTTACTGGTGTTTGCATTTTAGTGTCCTCCCTTGAGGCACTTTGTACTGTTTATTGTGGTAAAAAGGAGCTTCTCAAAAAGGGTGATTCGGGAGAGTTCGTCGCAAGTGTCTAATGCCGGGATAAATACGCTAATGACTTAAAAAATTTTGATTGACAATCTCAACCCCGATACGATTATACTGAGAGTGCTTTTCCCGTTATTTTAGAGTGTTCAAGGAATTGGCAGTTTCAACCGATATGGTAACTGCGATTAACGGAAAAATCATGCGTAACAACTTTGTCAAATTACAGGGAACTTTTGCCTATTATACAGGAACTTTGTTTTGAAATTAAGAAGAGAGACCAGATCTCTTTGACCTTAAGTTGTCTCTTTGCTGAGTCCGAAACACTCTTTATTAAAGCAAAAGGTATGGACCCTGAGGTGGACATCGCCTCCGGGCCAACCAGAGTTGAATCTCGGATATTTCTTCCCACAATTAAGGATTTGATGCCTTGGTGGATGTGATCTATGAACATAGTACCGTGTTTTAAAGAGGAACTTCCTCTATTATTAAACAGGCGGCCTGCCCGAACAAATCCTCACTAGAAACGGTTAATCGCGAAATAGTGGCTGAGGTTAAGAGGAATAGGGTTGAGGCCAGGCCCCAGGTCGCCTTACAAGCTAAAAGATCGTAAACAGGGGTTTCTCCTACGTTATCTCAAAGGAGCTGGAAGGTATTCTTTTGGTGAAACCTAAGAGAATGAATTAAAGATTTTGAGTTAACCGAAGATTATATTGGACCTATTGCAAACTCATAGCCCTGAGGCAAGACTAAGAGGGGTTGTTAAAATCTTTGGGGTGGGTTGGCTAATTGTTGCCTCACCTGATTTTAGCCATTAAAAATACCCTAATTGAACATGGAGAGAAGGAGGCTCGCGGACAATGATTTGATAACCCCAATAGACGCCTCCCCAATTTATACTTCCTGTATAATGTCCCCAAGGAAGTAGAGGCAGATTCACTGAAAGGTCTGTTGGCCAAGAATATTTTCTTGGCCGATGGCACACAAACCGCACTTTAAGCTAGAGTTCCCTATTCCGGTCGGGATCGGCGTTCCAACCACTGGTCATGTCTATAAATCCTAAAAAAAGTATGAGGATTTTCTAAGTAAAGAAGGGCTGTATTTTCAATTCACCGTTTAAGACTAGCTGAATTCATCTCACTAAACAGTGTTTCAATGTTACGCTTTTAAGTATACTAACAGGGTTGCGACCCCTAAAATAAACAACTCTGTGATAAGTGTGGAGACAAGGAGGAAAATCATCGCTGCAAGGGTTACAACTGTATCAATTGTAGTGAATCGAATAGAAGATTAAGAACTAACTATAAAACTGATCATATTGTCTTCAGTAATTGTAAAACCCTTATTAGACAAAAAAAGATTTAGTTATTCAAAGGACTGACTATGGGCTATAATTCCTCTTAGGGGAGGCTAAATTAATGTCAATCATTGTCTTGGTAGCTCATTCGGGGCCTTCGTATCGCGAGGATTCCAACTCGATTTCTTAGAAGAGGACCCTTATATTTATACAAAGGGGAACCCCTAAACGGACTTCGGCTGCAGGATTCCTTTGTCACGGATAGCAAAAAAGGGCTATCCTTTATATTTTAATAAAAATTTTAACTCCTTTTAAATTTAGCACCACCAATTCGGTGGTGCATGAATTGCATTTTAAATGATTTTGTCTTCAACATTTTAACTGTTATTTCCAATGAGGATGTTAGATATGATTTTGGAGGAATTCTAAGGATTATAATTTTAATAACAGTTTTAACCTCCTGGTGGGGGGACTTTAATTGTAGATCCTGTAGTTGGGGCCACACCCGACACACGTGGTCGTAGGTTGTCGGAGTTCGTGGTCTCCAATTCTCACATGTTTGTAATATTACGGATTATGGCCTAAACTTTGTTAATCCAACTCGGGTTCCTGATCTTACGCTAATAAACATCTATATCGAATTTATTAAAATAGTTCTGGACACGGAATCCTTACAGTGATCACAAATATATTTATTTTCAAATAGTTACTGATAATATTCCAGAAGCTTGACTTCTTTTTAAATCTTAAATATGGAATGGGGCGTTTTATCACTCTTGTGAAAAGCACATTGGTTCTTTTAAAAGAAACTTAAGAATATTTCCTTGACAAATTTACCTGAATGTTTTATCAAGGATTTAATAGACATGATACAAAGAGCAGCTTTTAAAACCCTCAAGAAAGTTTTTTTTCCGTAAAATTTGCTCAAAGATTCAGCTTCTGGAATGAAGGCCTGTAATGCTCGAAATAATAAATTATTTAAATTATACACGAAGTTCAAATCTGGGCAAGCATAGTGTTGACATGGTCCAGTCTGCCGGAATAGCCTATCGTACAGGGCCGATTACAAAAAACTTCTTTTGTCAACTAAGAGAAAGGCCTGGAGATGTATTGCTTAAATTATAATGATTTGGTATTTTGTTCAAAAGGTATTTAACAAATTTGAAGTAAATAATCAATAAAGGCAAATCCTGACAACGATCCCAATTTAACCATCAGAGATAAGATATTACGTATCATGGAAGATTTTTTCCCGGGCCAATTCTTTGGGAGCATTTGATTATTCTCCCACAGTCGGCCCTGTAGACCCCCCCTTAATTTTGAAGACCTCGAGATTATTTTGGTAATTTAAAAGGTGGAAGGCTCCTGGCTGAACTGGAATAGATTATCGTATGTGAGAGCGGTTTTTAACTTAGATAAAGATTTTATACTTGACCTTTTTTAACCTTTGTTTTAAATTCATTTCCACTTTGAGTCCAGAAATGCCAGATTTTCTTCCTATTAAAAGATGGAAGGATCCTGGCTTAACTTCTGTCTTACTGGCCGGTTTTGCCTTGGCCAACCTCTCTAGGTAAAATTGTCGAAAGGCTATTTTTAATAAAATTCAATAGATGGCTAGAAATCGAAATAATATTTTGTCAAAACCACCCGGCTTTTAGAGGGCAAAAAAGCTGCGATCTAGCCATCACACAAATTGTAGGAGATTATAAAAAACTCGAAGACCTCTCGAACACCTTGCCCTCATCTCCTTAGATATCAAATCTGCCTTCGACAATATGAACTGGCCGGTTTTTTTTTTAAGATTTTAAATACATATGGACCTCCCAGAATTTTTTACCAACTTTATTTTACTATTTGGATAATAGGAAAGCTTTTTTATGTAAATGCTTTAATATATCTAGACGGTGTTTTGTGGGGTGTCCCTAGGATCAGTGATTATTTACACTCTGGAACTTGCACATTAATTTTGCGCTTTTAATAATGAATCAATTTATATACAAGTGGACGACCTGGCACTTAATTGGTAGGAGGTCGTAATGGCCAGAGATCTGAGAAGAATACCACCCTAGCTCTGGCTAAAATTTCCACTCATCTTGACTCAAAATTATCTCTCTCGATACATAAGTTGTGGCCGTGGTCTATAGAGTATCTCATCTCAAAAGTTTTCTAGGCGCAATTCAACAATCTTGAGTAAGAAAACCTACTTTAAGATTAATAATACTGATAAAGCAATGATAGCCTGAAAATCTTGGGTATATATATCGACCAAAAGCTTTCTTGACCGCCCACATTAATTCTAAAGATTTTAACGCTTACATCCAATTTTAATAGAATAGTCAAGACTGAATGGAGTGTAAAGTTCTCATACACCTGGTATCTCACCACCACAGAAAGTCCTGCTCTATGGCGCTAGCGTCTGGGCGGGCTTAACTAAAACTGGTGCAGAGACTGCACTCTATTCAACGAGTCTTTTATTGAAATTTACAAGGCTACTGTACCACCTCTACAAATGTTTTAAATGTATTATCAGGTATCTCCCCACTCACATAACTGCAGAGAGTTTAAAAAATTCCAGATCTGGGTGCGGCGCTCTAACCATTTTAACAATAATATAATTGGATTCAGTGCCTTAGACTATAATATTAACATTAAAAATATCGCTTCTGGGACATTAAACTTATATCTCCGCCTGAAACAACTTAAACCCAGATTTGAGGTATACATGACGGGTCCAGGATGGAAGACAGGTGGGACTCGCCGTGTGTACCTTCTTAATAAATAGTCAAACATGGATAACTTTTTTATTTAAACTAAATGAATACAACCTGTTTTCAGGCAGAACTGGCGGCTATTCAATATGCCGCAAATTGGCCGCCAGTACAATAAAAGGATGTTTTTTTTCTGATAGTTTGTCATCTATTGCGGCACCGAAGAGCGCCCATTCCCAGATCTAACTTCGTTAATTCTGCCAAACAGATTTTATTTTCAGTTAAAGATCTACCTGGCCTTCCTGGTCAAGCCCGGGCATCCCAGGAATGAATGGGCCGACCAATTAGGCAAAACTTCATATTACTATCGGCGAGAAATTGGAAATCCTGTGCCCCGTTCCTTATAAATCGTAAAATTAAAGCTTTTATTTTGCAACCTGAATAATTACTGGAACAGTTATAACTCGGTCTCGGGGATCGGGTAAGGGAATATATTGCGCGGTTAGCCCAAAGTTTTAATCCAGCCTCTTTTATTTTCTTTTTGAGTGGGCACGGTCCTTTCCCTTTTATCTACATCAGTTTTAAAGCTTGATTCTCCTGCTCTCCTGCGTCTGTGGGCAGGTATGACGCTGACCACTACACTACGTTCGATCACCCAAAACTATCATTTATTAAACCCAGACGCACACAAAAAAAGAGCATGGTTTTTAAATCCTTAAATAGTAATAAACAGGCTATCGAAAATGCCTGACAAATCGTTCAAGATTAGTTTTGAAATATGTAATAATTGACAAACTCTGGGTGACTTTAATGTTAAGATTTTAAGATTTTTTATTGTAGTGTGTCTTTACTACCCCTTTTACTATTTTTAATTTACTTTTGTAATTTACTTGACTAAGTGTGGATATAGGTTCTTTCCTTCTACCATCCGCTTTTTATACTCAGTACTCATTTCATTCTCATATATATATATTCCATTTTACATTTTGCATAGTATTCATATTATCATCTTTTATTATTAAATTTTTATTGGATGTTTAACTTTCATTTTACTTGACTGTTGTTTTTACGTAAATACTTAAATTATTTTACATTGGTAGCCGCTCTCCAGTTTTAGTTATAGACCCTGGGTTTTCTATGTCAGTTCTTTCCTGTCCAGCTAAGACGATTCACTCTTAACACTTTCCCGTGATCCCCTCTCATTTAGGTGGTATGCTCAGACATGACCCGGGGCGCTGTCCATCCTTCTGTCCTTGGGGACTTGCTTTAAGCAATTTGGTTTTAAATACTATTAATATTTTAAAATTGTTACTTTTTTATATCTAGCATGTTTGATAAATTGGGATTTGTACGTTGAGTTTCTAGCTGTTGCGCTCTCCTTTCTTCACGGCTTGCGACTTTTGGCTTTTAACTTTGTCTATTGTCTTGTTGCCAATTCAGTCTTTGTCTTTTTAATCTATTCCTTTTGTTGTGTGTGTGATGTTGTCTGTGTGTGTGTGTTGTGTGTTACGTATTTTATTTGTTTATATGTAGGGAGTCAGGGTTTGAGGTCTGGTTGATTTTATGAACTGGTGCCCTTTCGGATTTTATTCTATGGTGATGCTCCTCATTGAGTATGGTTTGATCTTCTTTAATAAAAGTTTTTTTAATATTGGTGTGTGTATATTATTTTACACTTATTTGATTTTTAAAGGTGGAATTTGGTGTATTGTTCGTGCCAGTGGCAGTTTTTATTAGCGATTTTGACCAGTTTTAAATAATTAGATATTATTAATAAGTTTCACCCATTTTGATATTTTTTCTGAGCACTACTTGGAGTAATAGTATGACTAAAGCATGGAACTATATATATGGATTCTATCTTATTATACGAACACGGACTGATGACTAAAATGGTGAGACCCTGTGTGGGCTAAGTTTGGTGCCCTTTTGCAGATTATACAAACTTTATTACTATGGATAGTGTGAGGCTCTTGGCTACAAGTGTTTTAACTTTGTGCTTTATCAAATGTCTTTCGTCTCCATTTGTCTTTCGCTCCACTCATCTGTAAATATGCATTTCATCATTCTTTTAACTTGAATTTTATGGGTTTTTTTTTCTTTATATATTTTGCCACTGATCAAGTTTGCATCAGCCAGATTCTTCTCCTTGGCTGTTTTGTAATTTTAATTGTTGTTTTTATTATTTGTCTTTATTTGTGTACCTTTGTACTTGCAAATTTGATTATTATGATATATGAATATATACAGCTCCTTTACTGGCTGTGCCTGTATGGAGGTTTTACTCAGGACCTGTTTTTATGCATTACTTATTTTATACTGTTTAATTGATGCCCTTGTTATCAAGTACAGTATGTACAGTTTTTCTTTCTTCAATCATTTTGATATAAATTTATTTTGTTGTGCTTTTACCTGCCATTGTTGGCATAGCGTACAGGTACATGTGTTCATCTTTCCGCCTGTTGGCGTAGTGTTTGTCATTTTTATTGATTGTTCTTATGTTTTTTTAATTACTACCCTATTATTGGGTAATGCTTAGAAATTCCACTTGGACTTAATAAATCTGTTCCGTTAGCTGGGGCCTGTCGTTCCGCCGACGTTTGGGGTCCCGCCTCCCTCGCCGTCCCTTTTGGCCCTAAACCCTTTGGTGGGCGGGTCTGGCGGGTATTTAGTTTAATAATTCCCCGGACGCCGCTTCAGACAGCTAAGTTACTGGATGATGAGGGGAGGGGTGAAAATATTACATTGTAACCCGGCGCACTAACCTCTCCACGCCACTGGCTATAGTGGCAAATGGTACTTTATTGTCACTTTTAAAGTCAAATACGGTGAGAAGGTGAAAAAATACACACTCGGACGCTGCATGCACAGCTAAGCCACTGATGATGAGGGGGGAGGGGTGAAAATATTACATTGTAACCAAGCTAATTAACCTTCCTCCACGCCACTGGCTATAGTGGCAAAATGCTACTTATTGCTTTTAAAGTCAAATACGGTGAGAAGGTGAAAAACACATACCCCGGACGCCGCTCTGTACACAGCTGCTTCACTGATGATGAGGTGAAAATATTAGCATTGTAAACCCGGCGCCACTAACCCTCTCCACGCCACTGGTTATAGTGGCAAATGCTAATTTTATTGTCATCTCTTTAAAGTCAAATACGGTGAGAAGGTGAAAAAAATATAATACCCCTGACGCCGTACGCATTGAAGCTAAGCCACTGATGATGAGGGGAAGGGTGAAAAGACAACCCGGGCGCCACTAATCTCTCCACGCCACTGGCTTATAGTGGCAAATGCTACTTTATTGTCACTTTTAAAGTCAAATACGGTGAGAAGGCAGTAACATAATACCCCGGACGCCGTATGCACAGCTGCTTCACTGATGATGAGGGGAGGGGGGTGAAAATATTACATTGTAACCCGGGCGCCACTAACCTCTCCACGCCACCGGCTATAGTGGCAAAATGCTACTTTATTGTCACTTTTTAAAGTCAAATACGGTGAGAAGGTGAAAATACAATACCCCGGACGCCGTTTGCACAGCTAAGCCACTGAGGATGAGGGGTGAAAATATTTACATTGTAACCCTGGGCGCCACTCAACTTCCACGCCATCATTGGCAGTGGCAAATGCTACTGCATTGTCATCACTTTTAAACAAATACGGTGAGAAGGTGAAAAAATACACTCCGGACGCCGCATGCACAGCTTGCCACTGATGATGAGGGGAAGGGTGAAAATATTACATTGTAACCCGCCATCACTCATCTCTCCACGCCACTGGCTATAGTGGCAAAATGCTACTTCATTGTCACTTTTAAAGTCAAATACGGTGAGAAGGTGTAACATATCACCCCGGACGCCGTTTGCATAAGCCACTGATGATGAGGGGAGGGGGGTGAAAATATTACATTGTAACCTGGGCGCCACTCACCCTTCCACGCCACTGGCTATAGTGGCAAGTTACTTTATTGTCATTTTAAAGTCAAATGATGGTGAGAAGGCGAAAAATGGTATCACCCCGGACGCCGTTTGCACAGCTGTCGATGATGAGGAGGGGCGTACATTACATTGTAACCCGGGTGCCACTAACCTCTCCACGCTACTGGCTATAGTGGCAAAATGCTACTTTATTGTCACTTTTAAAGTCAAATACGGTGAGAAGGTGAAAAATACAATACCCCGGACACCGTTTGCACAGCTAAGCTTCACTGATGATGAGGGGAGGTGAAAATATTACATTGTAACCTGGCGCCACTAACCTCTCCACTAATTGGTTATAGTGGCAAAATGCTACTTTATTGTCACTTTTAAAGTCAAATACGGTGAGAAGTTAAAAAAAATACACACTCGGACGCTGCATGCACAGCTAAGCTTCACTGATGATGAGGGGAAGGGGTGAAAATATTACATTGTAACCCGCTGGGCGCCACTAATCTCCACGCCACTGGCTATAGTGGCAAAATGCTACTTTATTGTCACTTTTAAAAAAGTCAATCACGGTGGAGAAGGTGAAAATACACCACCCCGGACGCCGTATGCACAGCTAAGCCACTGATGATGAGGTAAGAAAATATTACATTGTAACCGGGCGCCAATTAACCTCTCCACGCCACTGCTATAGGTGGCAAAATGCTATTTATTGTCACTTTTAAAGTTAATACATTGAGGGGTGGGGAAATATTACATTGTAACCCGGGTCGCCACTTACTCCACGCCACTGGCATAGTAGCAAAATAGTTACTTTATTGTCACTTTTAAAGTCAACATACGGTGAGAAGGTGAAAAATATTACCACCCTGGACGCGCGTATAGCAGCCAGCTGTCAATTGACTGAGGGGGAAGGTGAAAATATTACATTGTAACCAATGGCCACACCCTTCCACGCCACTGGCTATAGTGAAATGCTACTTTATTGTCAGTTTTAGTCAAATACGGTGAGAAGGTGAAAAATACACATCTGGACGCCGTTTGTACCAGCTAAGCCACTGATGCGGGAGGGGTGAAAAGAATATTACATTGTAACCCGGGCGCCACTCAACCTCTCCACGCCACTGGCTATAGTGGCAAAATGCTACTTTATTGTCACTTTTTAGAGTCAAATACGGTGAGGGGTTGAAAAAATACAATATCCCGGGTGCCGTTTACACAGATAAGCCACAGATGATGGGGTGGTGGTGAAAATATTACATTGTAATCACTCCTGCACCTTTTATTGTTAAAAAAATTCACCGTTTCATATTAGTTCGGATAATTTGGTACAACTTGAGAACTGAAGGTAAAAAAATAAATAGCCATTGATTAATTATAAATATCAAGAAATTCAATCTAAATTAGCTATTCAGTAAATATGAATTATAATTTTTTAAATACATTTTATTGTTTTCGACTATGTATTCCGCTTGTGACTCTGATAATTTCAAACCGAAAAAATTTTGATAACCCCGAAATCGTAAAATAAATAAAAGAAAAAAGAATTAATTAATGATAGATAAAAGTAAATTCAATTTAAATGTAATGCTTGCTAAATTAGACTGAAATTAAATATTTTCAGTCAAGATGATTTTCTCATTGAAATTTTCTGACAAATATTGCATTGAACAAATTGGCGCGACAAAAATTCATTGCGAGATTGTATTCAAGATATCGAGCATATCCGGCGAAATTTCGTTTTATCAAAGAACACAGCAAATACGTCTCTATTTGAGATCTCTCTGTTCCAATGTTCTTAGGAACATTCCTTAACCGTTCTTACACTGAAAAGGGCCCATTTTACTTAGAGTTTTGAATTCATCATTTTTTTATTTTATATTTGGTAATGCATTTTTTTCTGTTTGTGAATTTTGTATTATTTTTTCTCGGAAAAAACGAAAGTTAGTGTCAATTGATTCATTAGTTCTGTTTTTCGTGCTTTTTACTTTCTCGTATACGGAGTATACAAAGAGAAAGTATTGTAATCGTCAAAAAATTCGAACTTGAGATTTTGACGAATCTCCACGTTTTAGATCTCCCTCAGTCCGAAAAACACAATTTTGGAATTATGTCTGTGTGTCTGTCTGTGTTTGTGTGTGTGTCTGTCTGTGAACACGATAACTCAAAAACTATTATAGCTACGGGGATGAAATTTGGTATGTGGTCTTTAAACATAATTTGTAGGTTTCTATCAAATTTTGGACAAAATCCGTCAAAGGGAAGTCTGTCTGTCTGTATGTCCGAAGTCATGCGAACACTCTAACTCAAAAACTTGAATAGCTATATGGATAAAATTTGGTACACAGTTTTATCGTCATGAATATAGGTCCGTATAAAATTTTGGGCCACATCCGTGAACGGGTTGACTGTCTGTCGGTTTGTATAAGCGCATCTCCAACGAGTCCGCTATCTCCACGCACATGCGTATTGAACGCAATCTTCTGTGCACGATATTTATTGACTCCTGCTTGGCGCTTTTTTTCATCCGATTCTCCATGCGCATGCGTACTTGGTAACAATCTGTGCACGCGGAAGGATTGCCCTTGAGCCAAGAAAGAGTAGAAATCGGTATTCATTTAATCGGGACGCATCTCTTCGAATTTGATTTTTTACCTGAATATTTTCTGATAGTCATTGGATACTGGGTTAGGTATCCAATATAGGTTCGAATTTTTTTATCCGCGCGGGGGGGAGGGGAAACAGCACCTTTTTCGAGAAGTATACGAGAAAGTTTAGGGGAGACCACTCCCGCTGGTTTTATTTGTTAAGCAATCTGCATGATATTTTCTTCAACGACTTTCGTTAGTAAATTTGTGACAATTATATCTATTGTTGGCAAGCTAAATGCCCTCTTAGACGGGCACAAATCTTCTAGTTACTTAATCTATATATTAATACGTGAAGAGAAAACTTTCTAACCCTTTTTAAGCACATTGTGCACGGAGGAGTATGAGATTTAGCATAGTTAAAGTTCATATGGAGAAGGAGTGCAGAAAGATAAAATTTATGTAATGCTGATAGAACGTATAGGTGATTTTCACCATTTTGTGGCTGTGTGCCGGTTTTTCGGAGTTTGTTGATCGTTGGATTCGGATGTCTATCGACTTGCACTACGTCGATGTTGTTGCAAGCTGCACTCGCTGGTTCCTGGTTGTTCCTGGGTCTGGCCTCCCTTGAGGAGCTTATGCGGAGTGGATGATTTGTAATTGATTTAATCCCCTTGCAGTGAAATCCACTCCAAGAAGGAATTTATTTAGATTATTTATAAAAAACTCTTATTTTTTATTTAAATTTTATATAATTTGAAAAATATAGGCAAATTAACTGTGTAGCCTTTGCGAAACCGGGCCGGTATAGCAATAAAAAAAAACTCCAAGGAAATGTCAAAAAACGCGTAATTGTTTTTTAAATATGACTTAGCCAAGCTATATCTCATTTTTCCTATCGTTCGTATTTTTCAAATAATTCGAAAATTAATGCATAATGACGTATTTGTACACGCTCGCAGCTGACGTAATAGACCAAAATTCAAAAAAATGATTTGCAATGATTATAGAGGTATACTCTTTGACAAAAGAACCTCAATAACGTTTAAACTTAAAAATTTAATGAATTACTGTCGAATTTCGACCGCTGGACGTCCTCTAGTAACAATTATGGCGTGCAGTTTTACATGAGACCGTATCATCGATTGCAACTTCCAATCACTTTTTGAGCAAAAAAAGAAAAAAAGAGCTTTCCGATCAAATTAAAATACCGATAAGTCAAAATTCGAATAAAAATAATTAAGGTATCAAAGACTATCATATATGGCAATTAAAAAAACAACTGAAAATTTTATATCTTGAAAAGAAATCAAAATTCACACACATAAAAAGAAGCAAAGCCATATTTTTTGGCAAAGCTTTCTCAGACAGGAAGCTCACTGCAGATACAGCTGGAAGACCTAAAAATATCTTTCAGTTTCACAAGACCACATTTATCGTTAACTAGCAATTATTACTTAATAACAATTAAGGCGTGCAGTTTTACATCAAACCTTATCATTGATTGCAACTTCCAGTCACTTTCTGAGCCAGGAATGCGCAAAAATACGCCACCCAGTCTATATCACGCTTTCTAAATAATTGTCAAGACTTGACGATGAGGTGTCAGTCTATGCAAATAGCAACTTAATGTCGCCGGCTGCGACACAAGTGGGAAACGGTTGCGAAAAGGCGTCTGGAAAATCGCGGGCAGACACCTCTAGGGGGCGCCGATAAAAACGGCCCGCAATTGCCGAACGTTTGCCGAATCATCCGGCCCGAAACAGCGGCCTCCGAACCTTATTACGTAAGCGCCCAAACCCCCACAAACAACTTAAGGACGCTAAATGACACCGTTTAATAACGGCCGGTGAGACGTGTCAAGCCCCGGTATTTGCACTAACGAGTGGATATTCCGGATATTGCGAACGATAACAGAAAAGTTAGTTTTGAAACTTTCCAGAGTCAATATTTGGCGGCAGGGCGCCTTCGAAATAATAAAATGGGAAGGTTTCACCGGGCGACAATATTTAGGTCCCCGATCTTTATTTGTTCGAGCGAAAACGGGTGTTTAATTGGTAGTTTTTCTTAATTTTGAACATCGTTCGAGAGCTTGAGTGGAGGATTAATTAGTTAAAATTCCTTTTTTCCTCCTCCAGGTTGGAATATTAGTGATAAGATTTTAATTATCGCTGAATTTATAGTTAGAAAAACAATCTCGCACTTCAGAGGTTGAAGGGTTAGGTTTTCTTATGCGATAGCATATTACTTTAAAACTTACATTTTTTTTCACTTATTATAGTTGTTCATCATATGTCAACATGATGTTTCTTCGAAGTACAAGATAAGTGGCAGTGCAGTCGCAAAATAAGCAGTGCCGGGACGCTCTAACCCGGGTGACCCAAATCAGGCTTTTTTAAAGACTTTTTCACAATTTTTTTCTTTTTTCTCGTAAAAAAAGCAGTGCAGGAAGAGCGTTCCAGCGCCACTACATCCCTGATTAACGTTCCCTTTTCAAGCAGCATGTGGCTATTTCGGGACGGATTTCACAATTCTGAACCGTGGTCGAATGACAAGGGTGACAACAGAGTTGAGACCCTCCTCTCCAAATTTCTGCCTCACACCACAAAGACAACATTTGCTCCTTGTCGTCAGATTTAAGTGGATGAGGCCGACATACACGGCGAAGCTTTCGGGGGAATCGGGTTTCGAACCTGGATCTATTTCCGAGTGAAACTATCTGGCGACCCAAGAATACTGTAGGCTCGTATGTGGTCATAACAATGTTCCAAACGTGTTTCACTCGCTTGTTTACGCGTGTTGAGTTTCACGAATTTTGTCGAATTATGAGCATACATTTAAATTCATCATAACAGCCTGGATCTCGCCTCATGCGATTTCTCGAAGATAACAATTTGTAATTTCGTCGTCAATTTGCAACTTATGTTGAAGTCGGTGATTCAGTGCAGTCTTTCATTAAAAGCGTACCCGAAGAAAGATTGAGAAAGACTGCGCCAACCATATAGTAAGAAGGAAGCGCGTGTCGAATGCTTATAAGGTGCTTTGATGAGGAGCAGAAATGTAATGATTCTGTGAGCGATGCCAAATAATCGTTGTAAATTTACTCGTAAGATAATTTAGTTATATATTAACGTCCCGTTTTGAAGCAACACGAGGGCTGTTTTTTTGGACGGACCTCGCAATTTTGAACTTCGGTTAGATGACGAGGAAGACACTTGAGATGGCACCCCCTCTTCAAAGTTCCGCACCACACCAACGGGAGGACGTTTGGCCCCCTACGTATGATTTAGCATGCAGCAGGTCCAATACACGACGGATTTTCAGTGAAACCAACCCGATTTCACTATCAAATCGGTAAAGAATCGGTAAATCCGCCGGACCCAAAGCCAAGACATTACCACTAGGCCACCGCGGCCTCTACTCGTAAGATAAATCTATGGTTAAATTTGTGTGCTTTTATTTAAAAAACTTCTCTGTTTTACCTCTTTTTTCTTTTGTGTGAACTACCTGGTACTCCGCTTTATTGTTAGCTAATGAGTTAAACTACATGTCTACATCGTGGTCCGATGGACGGTTGAAATCTAGAAGTTGGTACATACTCTTAAAATGGCGCCAAGTCGCCAAAGTTAATGCAGGTAATCCCTGCATATGGCTCTGGCGACTTGGCTCCAGTGATATGAAGCGGTAAACGTCTTGCATTGGCGATTTGGCAGCGTTTTAAGAGTGAGTACCAACTTCTAGATTTCAACCCGATGGACATATAGCATTATTCGGAAATATGAAGATGACAGACAGTCGTTTTGGTGCAGCCAATATCGATTCGAGATTTGCCAAATCCCCTACTTATATTGACATTTAAAAAGTTATCTACAGCATGCTTAAAAGAGGCAAGGTGACCAGATGTCCCAGATCAGCCGAGTCAACCCGAATTTGGACTCTTGTCGAGGACTGGAAAAAAGTCCCTTATTTGCATTAAATTTCATGGATTGTCCCGTTTCAAACTCATTAACTAGATTTAATTGAAAAAAGTAAGTTTCTGGGGAATTCTTTTTTCCGACTTTTACTATACGTAGAATAGGGTCTCCTTAATATGAACAATGGGTATTAATCAGTTTGACAGAAAAATAGTAAATTAATTGCAAAATATTTTATTTGTGCTTCTTTAACTATTCCTACTTTTTTTCAATTTTTTTTTCATTTATCAACACCCAGCGTCCTCATTTGAAGGCAGTTAGATTTTCACATCTAGGGCTGAAACGATCACATTCCATTGTTTCTTTTTTACTTTATCTAGCAAGTCAATGTGTATTTCCAAACCTAAACATTTTTCAACTGGTATATACTGTCTGTCCGGCACGAGAACTCTGCTCGCCAAGCTGTCTCGTTGACGGCGGTCGCTATAGCAACTGGTTATGTGAGGGAAGATCCATTTCAAATAGGAGGAATCCGATGGAATTCGGGATTTTATTTTATTCTTGGCGCCAGTTTCTGGTGGTAAAAAGAGTACATTATTCGTGAACTTCCACCTACTCGAAATGGATTCCTCCTACGATAACCTGTTTTTATAGCTACCACCGTCAACGAGACAACATGGCGGGCAGAGTTCTAGTGCCTGACAGTACCACCAATTAGCCAAATTTGAAGCTAAATTGTCACCATTTTGAATTTTCTTCCCCTTGATTTATTTTCGAGGTAGCGCAAGGAATTCGAAAACCATCTTTATTTTTGATATTTTACTATGTTTTAAATATCTTTTGATATGTATCTGTAAAAAAGCTTTTAAATGACTTTCTATTGATTTTTCGATAATTGTTTCTTAAAAAAAAGACTCCCCACCGTATTTTTTTTTCGGAATTTAATTTTTCTTCACACCCATCTTAACCTTCATGTTTCTCACATTATTTAAAAGAGTTTACTGAAATTTATGCTTTAAATTAATTTGGTCGTTAACGGGTTAACTATTTTATTATTTCAGATTTTGATTTTTAAAAATTTTGTTCCTGCCTTCTTCTCATCATCAACATGCTGGGTTGAAATTTTAAAAAATGTGATCATTTTAAAAGAACGCTAAAGAAGCCACAATAATTGTAATAATTTTTTACCGCAATAATATTAAAATTATTTTGCTAAAAATTATTAACAATATTTTTGAAATGAAATGGTATCGAGTTTCAAGGATTCGAATTTTTCTCAATAAATAGTAGCTTTGACCTATTTTCAATAATTCATTTCTCAATTTTTCAATTCTCAATTTTTCCATCCAATTCTCAATTTTTCTCAATAAATATTAGTTTTTATATAATATTTTAATTAGAAGGGAAAAGAACAAAGCATTTTTCTGACCACAATAACATTAAATTAAAATGGCGGCTTACTCCAGTTCCAGAAGAAGAAGAAAAAACGAATAAAAGCGAGTCAGATAACGACGTTAGTTGGCGTTATTACACACATTACATTCTGAACGGTTGAAGGAACATAAAGAAAGGACTACAGCACTAGCAAAGAAATAAACTTGGTATTTTAGTACGAAAACTATTTCTTACAGAATCATTAAAAAAAAGAAGACGAGGAAACGTTTTTCTTACGGTGACAAAATAAGACAAGAAAATAAGTTCCTCTTTTGACTGTGATGTTGGGATAATTCCACCTAAATGAGACACGTCGTCTAAGAATTTTAATTCCAACGTTGAAAAAAAAAATTTTTACTCCATTTAATAGAAGTAAACTTTTTCCTTTTTTCTTCAATAACTCAAACTCTAGGCATGGAAAAAATGTCTCATGGGTTTTACTGGAAGGAAAACTCCTTCTCTAAATTGTCTTTCGAACCTTGAAGAATTTTAATTAAATTTTTCTCGCTTCGTTTTTGTTTTTAGAAGGAAATATTTTATCTTTCTTATTAGCATGTGTCAGTTATAATTACGTAAAAACGTATTTTTCCCTTAAGTAAAGCAAAATTTTTGGCAAAAGCTTGTATGTTGTAGATCGCTGTTAAAAGAAATTTAAAAAAAAATAAGATAGAATGTAAGGGATGAAAAAATTAAATAAAATTAGTCTCGAAATTCCGTTTCGTTAAATTTTGGATTGTTTTCATATATATTCGATCAGATAACATTTTCTTCGATGAATATTTTCTTTTGTAGTGGGAAAGAGATTCTTATGATAATTTATCTGGAAGGTATTTCTTTTAGGGTAACTATTTTATCAGATCCGAGAAGAGTAATAAATTCCCTTACTTTAAATTTTTGCTCTTGAGAAACGCATGATTTTAAGCATGGAACATTTAATGCAGGTTAATATTAGGAAATATTTCAAATAATGTTTATATAAAAATAAGAAGATGCTATGATTTATTTTTTTTTAAATTATCTAAAATATTTTTAATTGTTATAAAACATTTTTTTCGGAAAGCTTCTTACAAACTATTTGAAGAATATTATACGTATAGAATGAATGTGTTTTGATATCAATAAAGCCACCGAATTAAAAAGAGCACATCATGAAAAATAAAAAGAATGAAACACTGTAACTTTACAGAGTGGAAAAAACGGAACATTACACATGATACACAAAATATAAAGAGTAAAATAAGTGAAATGCAATTAACAAATCAGACAAATTCAAAAAAACATTACAAAATTATTACAATGTTTTAGTAGCGCGCGATATGCCGCTGCATACAAAAACTAAGGAAGATAAAAACCATTCCAAATAAGCATAAAGACAAAGAAATTCAACCTGAAAAAACTGTAGCAAAATGACAAAGAATCCATTCCAGCATACGTTCTCAAGGGTTACATGCTCGGCATGGATTAAAAAAACTTGGGGAATTTTTCTGTAAAAAGCTTGACTTTCATCGAAGGAAGCTTCTTGTAACCCGAAAGATCCCAAGGGAAGAAGAAAAAGGCGAGGAATAATCATAATTTTTTTTGTAAACAAAAAATTGAGAACGCCAATAAGATTTATTTAAAAACAATTTAAAGAAAAATCACCAGCCATCGGGCACAGAATGCCGTCATAAAAACAAAACATTAGTTGAAGAAAATGTATTCGACTCACCCTAGACGAAGAGAGAAAGCAAAATGTCCCTAAAAGCCTAAACAGAATGATTTTCCCGCTTAAGAAATTCAAAGAAATCCGCTATATCCCCACTCGAAAGGGAAACGATCAAAGATTCTTGCGTCATCTATTAATCGCAAAGGAAAACAGAGATAAAGGAACGAAGGGTAACTCAAGGCTAAGAGAATAAATTACTGTTTAAAATTAAAAAAAAAGCCCTAAAAAATCTTAGGGTTTTTGCTCGGCATGGATTCAAAAAACAAGGAAATTTTTCTGTAAGAAGCTTGACTTTCGTCAAAGGATGTCAATGTATTGGACAGGGCCGGATTTATACATTTCTACGCCTTGGGCCAAATCACTTAATTCTCTCACCTCTCCTCTTGTGTACACACCATAATTATAGAGATAGGCAGCGTAAATGTGCCACCAGTTTATTTAATGTGCATGGATGTGCCTAAAAATAATATTTTATATGGACTTTTTTAAAAGAATACTGAAATATGTAAATATTTTATTGTAATTTCTTTTATATTTGCTCACTCCGATCGCTGCGGCCTAGGCCATGGCCTAGGTTGATTCAATGGGAAATTTGATCCTGGTATTGGAATGAAATAAAAAACAATCGCAGTGCTCAGCACGCTCGTAAAGCTTTCAATATATTGAAACAAGAGTACAATTTCAAGATTTCTATTTACCAAGGATTTTGTTCAAGATTCGCAAAAACGTGATGAATATCCACGTTTTAGACCTCCCCGAGTCCGAAAAACACAATTTTGGAATTACGTCTGCCTGTCTGTGTGTCTGCGAATACGATAACTCAAAAACTATTAAAGCTACAGGAATGAAATTTGGTAGGTGGTCTTTACATATGATTTGTGGGTTTCTATCAATTTGTGGACAAAATTCGTACACGGGAAGTCTGTCTGCCCGTCTTCATGGGAACACGATAATTCAAAAACTTAAACCGCTAAATGGATAAAATTTAGTACACAGTTTTATCATCAGGAATGTAGGTTTGTATCAAATTTTTTTTACCAAATCCGTCAACGCGTTGACTGTCTGTCGGTCTGTATAATCGTATGCTTCTGAACGCCATAACTCCTAAATGCAACGATTTATATGAATGAAATTTAGTATGTGATTTTTTAACCCTAATGGTATATCTGTGTCCAATTTTAGTTTCAATCGGTTAAAAAAAGGCATTCAATTTGCATATTCGATTTCCATTATATTACAATGAAGCAAAGCCATATTATGGCTCAGGTTTCTTTATTTTACTTCCCCTTTTGCCTTGCTGCGCGAGGGAAACTCGTGGTATGCCGTTCGCCTTATTTTTTCTCCACCAGTGTTAGGGACGTTTGGCGCCTTTTATTGCCATTTCACTTATTTTTTCTCCACATGTGTTAGGAAGTATACGAGAAAGTTTAGGGGAGACCACTCCTGCTGGGTTTTCTATAAAGAATGTTTGGAAGTCACATATTAAGGCAAAAACACAAGAAATAGACATAAATTGCTACCTTACAACAGAGGATTCCAACCTGTGGTACGCGCACCCTGGGGATACGTGGTGGACCAGTTAAGGGTACGTGAAAGTAATTTTGGTAATGGCGGAAACCACAAAATGTAAGGTATTAAAATGAAACAAAAAAGTTCTAGAATTTTGTTTTCCCGAGTTCGCGTAAAAAGTGAAAGTCAAGCAAATCCGAAAGCATACTGGGTGCCTGTAAAAGAAAAGAACTAGGAACTCGATGTTAAAACAATAAAATATTCAATACCTTTCACCAACACAGAGTTTGTGGAAAGAGCACACTGGTCCTATGTGTCTATTAAAATCATATACTGTTACAAAAATCGTCTGGTGGATGTACGTTAATGTTGTCCAACAAGCAGGATAAAAAAAAAATAAAGCCTTATTCCACGAAGATTTCAGCAAGACACTAATCATAATTATCAAAACATAACAACACAGATCACCAATAAATTCCAGTACAGAACTTTCTATAAACCCAATGTCTATTGGCAAATTTCATTTATTTAGGTAGTTACTTTTTTTTGCTCGTCACGTAAGATTCTTTTTAACTAAGTCATTAACCTTCGTTAATCTTACTGTAGAGTCAAACCTATCTATGAAAACGTATCACGTATTAAATTAGGCGTAGACATTACCAAACACAAAACTGAAATTATGCGACGAGATTTGAATTTATTCCTTTGTTGGAAATACCCCCCACAATTATTGTATATAATACAATATCCTGCCTCAATAAAATCCTAGATATTATACAGCGAAACCACAGGGAAAAAATTACTATCCCCTAACATGAAAAAAACTCTCCCCTAAACATGCGCCATCATACCGTTGGAAACAGAGGTAACAAATTTGGCGTATAATTACTTCTTGGGTAACAGATCCTAACTAAGAAAGGGTTTTTCAAAATTTTGATAAGCTTTTTAATTAATAAAAAATAAATCGAAATTTCAACGTTTTCCCTCAACTACCTTGGAGCATACCAACACATGTTATCACACAAAAAACATGTTTACACCATTTTAAAATATAAAAAAATTACTTTTCTGTGATACTAATTTAATTTCTGAGCAATTTTTTCTCTAATTTTAATCATTTTTTTCAAAATTAATTTTAAACACAATTTCTTACAATACTTTTATTGTTGTAATTAAATTGAAACAAAATTTAATGTTTCGTCAAATCTTTCGCTCGAGTACTTTTGCCTATGTTAAAGTTATGATAAAAGAAATTGCATTCTTTGGGCATTAAGCCCAAAGCAGAATTTGCACTTCCGCTTTTAATAACATGAAAATGTTTCCTGGCTAGCATCCTTTCTCTAAATTGCTTGATATTGTTACGAACACGGCTTCCAGCAATGTTAGTCTAATTGTGGGAAAAGAGTTCTACAGGGGTACGTATGGGAATGCCGGGGAAATGGAGTCATCAATCCCTGACCTTGGCGACAAACTTTGCGACCATTTTGGCGACTTAGCGATAAATTTGGAGACTTTGGCGACGAAATTTGGGATCTCAAAAGTACTGGAATTTTCTTGATATCTCTATTTGGGGCCGAGATCCGGATTTATCCCGATAATTCCATCTGACGTCAAGGCCTGTCGGAGAGACTATAAAAGGGCCGTTCTCGGATCACAGAGTAATAGTGTGTGTTGGTCGACTTTGAACATGTTGATCGACTGGGATCGCCTTTGAAGTGCGAACGTCTTCGGAATCTCACTTTAGGAGTTTTATCCGCTGTGCGAGCTAGTAAGCTGTCAGACGCCGAGCGGGAAGTACTGTTGCTGTTCTTATTAGTGAATTGTTGTCTGTTTTTGTTCCTAGTCTGTGGAAGTGCTGTTTTTTCTGTTACCTGCGCTTCGTGTTTTCCAGAATATTCGAGAATGAAATGTCATTCTCCGTTACCTGCTTGTTGGACTGTTTACATCGTACACACACAGAACGATTTTCGTAACAATATTAAAATAGTTACGCCCAGAATGCAACGGCGGATGTAATCAATCGATACAAAGACAAGGCAGGAGAATCAAGCTAAAACATTATCGTGCTACGATGTTTCGGACGAGAAGTTTGAAATTTAAGGAAAAGTATTTAATTTATTATTGGTAATTTGCCATAAATATTACTAGGGATGGGGAAAACCTACCGGTTTAAACCGAAAGCCATTTTTTCGGTTAACCGGTTTTTCGGTTATTTTTTGTCCCCGTTATAACCGGTTATTTATTTTAAATCCAATAACCGGATAAAAAAATACCGGCAAAATCAGCTATCAAAAATGATCGACTCGATTTTAGGTTCGAGTTATGAAGTTGTGAATTTCATAATCTTAGGCCCAATCAACGGCCACTGCTTCCTCGAGGCGGACATTGAAATGATCTAAAATAGTCATAGTCGATTAGTTTCGGTCGCAGAAGAGTGGAAGATTTTGTTTCAAATTTTACTGTGCCGAATATATCTTAATAAATATGATTAATAGGACAGGGGGAATGTATAAAAATTTTTGACAGTTATTTTATATTATTATATATATAGACGCAAACAACACAAAATACGATTATTTTCATCTGCACTCTCTAATTTCTTTCTTTATTTGTCCACAATACTTACTTATTGTATTAATTACTCATTTATTATTCTTACTTATTGGTCACTTAAAAACCCTCAGATTCTCTCGTGGTGACAAGAAGTTCAATATCTCCACAAAGTTCAACATGATGGAGGCCACTCCGCAACATCTACTTGACTGTGTTGCCTTGGTGTATGATGACCTGCTTGAGCGACCGGATTTCGTGTTGGAGGTGATGAAGGCAAACGACCTCATGCATCTCATCCGATTCAGATCAGAAGGATTAGAGAAAAGAAGAAGACTTATTGTATTAATTACTTATTTATAATCATTACTTATTACATTAATAACTTATTTATTGATACTCCTTATTGTATTAATACTTACTTGTATATATTATTATTAATAAAAATTTTTATATGCAAACGTTGTTTCTTTTTTAAAAACCGAAAACCGGTTATTTCAAAAAATCAGTTATTTTGAGCGGTTTTAACCGCCCGGTTAAACCGGAGGTGAAAAAAACCGGTATAACCGAAAGCCGGTTGTTTTTGCAATAACCGTCATCCTTAAATATTACTCTCTAGATTTCATTATTCCATATTTAGAATCAGTGGCGAATCTAGGATTCGGATCCGGGGCGCGCCGCCGGAGGTCATAAAAACTTTGTATCGTCGTGATGAATGTCAAACCTCAAGGCTAAAGTAAACCAAAACTCTTTAACTTTACACACTTGACTCACCTGACAATAAGAATCATAAAACAAAATCATAAGAAACAGTAGAATCATAAATACAGTCAGACCTCTATTTAACGAACCTCTATTTTGAGAATTTCTCTATTTTACGAACTTTTTCTTGGAACCAAGAACATCTTGCGAATTTCTTCTTAAAATAACCTCCAAATAGCGAAGTGCATTCTCTATTTAACGAACTTTTTCTTGTGATCCAATTTTTTTTTCTCCCTATTTTTCAAAATATTTCTAAACATTTCAAACTTATTCCTTCTTTTAGCACATTTTATGGTGATCAACCACCTGGAAGCGGGAAAATGTCAAAGCGAAAGTGCTTGAGCATCAAAGAAAAAAATTTAATTCTTCATGAGGTGGATAAAGGCGTGAAAAAAAAGGATATTGCTGTAAAATTTGGTATTCCTCCAAACAGCTTATCAACCATAATAAAAAAATCGTGATAAGATACAAAATTATGTTTCATCGAATTCTTTTTCAAAACGTTTAAAAGTATGTGTCTATGAAGATGTGGATGAGGCAGTTTTGAAGTGGACAGTGTGAAAAATTAAAACAATACAGCAATGAATTGTGATGATGAAGATGGAAATGATCATGATGCAGAGATCAACAAACCTTCGTATGATGAAATGATAAAATTCATTAATTTTAATATAAAATTATTTTTTAATTGAAAATACAGTGTATTCCCGGACAATGTTTTGTTTTATTCTTGTTTTCCTTGTAGATTTCTTTTTGATGGGTAAAATATATAAAACAAATAGATATTAATTTACAAAATAAAGGTGTGATTAATTACTTTTTTAATAATATTTAGTGTTTATGAATTTAAAATCTGTTTTGTGTAGTTAAAAGTATTTTAAAAGGTGGATCTCTATTTAACGAATTTTCCATATAACGAACTTTTTTCCGGGATTTAGCGACTTCGTTAAATAGAGGTCCGACTGTACAATAATTTCGATAATTTAATAAAAATTACAATGAAATAACTAGCCAAAAAATGTCTTCGACAGCGTCAAAGCTACAAGTACAAGTGGAATGACTACAAAACTAGGAAAATTTTCGAGCCTGTCAAGCCAGAAGGTTATGTTGAAACGTTTTTATTATTTTTTAAAAAGAGGAAAATTAAGAAAAAACAGTTGTAATGATGTTAAATAAAATCAAGAATTATGGCTTGGCTCTGGGGGATGGGGCTGTAGCCCGATAGCCCCCCTAGATTCGCCACTGTTTAGAATGCAAAGGAAGGGAGTGGGGAGGGAAGATGTGATAGCAGATAAACAATTTATTTATTGTTTGTTTGTTTACTTTTTTCACACAGTTACTTTTATGCGTCGGATAGATTTCTTTTTAATAATAGGATGAAATAGAAATAAACTGAAATAAAAAAAGAACAGTGTAAGAATAACTTCGATTAACCGTCACTCGTTTAATCGCCAGTTTCTGAAATCCGCCATCGTAAAAAAAAAAATCTAATCCGTCATTTTTGTACATTACCAGTGTTATATTGAAGTTTATATTGATCGTTTTGTAAATTTAAATACAATATGTATGTATTATTCAGTTTACAATGTTTAATAATTTTTATTCTTTTATGTGTTAAGAATTTAGTGACTTTTATCTATGTAACCAGGGAGTTCTCTAAATGAGCCGGTTCTAGTAATGTTTAAATGTTTCATGTCATGTGATTTTTACATATGACAAAGTAATGTCCGCACAATTATATGGTAATATAGATTAAATAAACTAATTTTTAAATCTAGAGTCGTTCTTCATTCTTGTCGAGTGTCAATTTTTTGCTACTGTTTCAGACAGGCTGGCTTAATGTTATCTAGGGGATATTTGCATTGCTGGGATGTTTATTTCTTTACGATTCCTACCTGTTGAATCATTATGTAATGATATTATAAAAAAATTGACCAATGTAGTGACCAATAAATCTAGCATAACCTTTTTGAGTAGAATGATAATACCCTGATATAGTAAAAAATTGTCATGAAAACAGAATCGCAACATGCAATTGCAATGTGTGGAAACAACAAAGTCATTGGCTATATATGTATTGATCAATATGCTATATTTCATTACTTTTGTAACAGTAGCGTAAAGGAATCTACCTTTGCCTTCAAGCTTGCCGAAAAGAGATTTTATTTTATTTTAATTTCAAGAAATTTGTGATTTCACAGTGAAACCAATGAACGGTAACGGGCAATTTTTCCTCCGAATAAGTATGATCGAAATGCAATTTTAATTATGTATTTAATTTATAAGTATACTAGCTGTTACCCGCGACTTCGTGCGCGAAAAATTTGAATTATTCTTTTTTTTAATTCACGAATGTAAATGTTTTGTTGCATTTTGAAAAGGGAAAGGAAAAGTTCTGACGGTTGATAATACTTAATTGGACGGCTGACAGGAGTGTACTGTACATGTATGCTGATATAGTTATGTAAATTGTTTATCTATGATGATATACTTTTGTATACCACGTTATTTGCACGGATGTAGAGGTTGTGTGGGCTGTACACACGTGAACAAGCTACATATAGTTGCCCATGGAAAAAATATGGTTTTTCCAAATGTACGCCTGCCACTTTCAGTGTCTGGCCCTGAGCCTCGCAAAGGATATTTTTACAGGGATTTGTTACCTTTTCAACTGAGATGATAAATCCTTCGGTATTATGGGAAGGCGTGGAATTAAAACACTCTCTCTTCTCCCTATATCAGTCATAACAGTAGCTTTCGCGACGTTTGTACCTAGGTGCGTAATTTTTAACCGTGTGCCATTGCGCAGTCTCGGTATATCGAGGTTACGTATTAGGAGTACTGGCACACCGACTATCATTCTAGACTTGTCGGAAGGTGCCCCTGACAATTCTAAGATCTTGAAGAGCTCTACAGAATATGATGTTCCTTGTTAATGCCCATTACCGTATCTACAGAAGGATATTCTGTAATATCTCACTGTGAAAATTAAACAAAACATCGAGAGAATAATTCACTAACGTCATTGGATCACTGTGTAACCTTATTAAAAGCTGTAAATGCTACCTCAACAGGAAACCGGAAGTGTAAAGTCTCCGTTGTTGTTTATAGTCAAAGAAAGCAATATTTTCTTATATTAATTTTAACACTGGCAAAATCCCGCGTGCGAAACAGTAATTCGGCTTGAATTTATTTCCATAAGAATAAAAAGTATTGTTAGAAATTACGTTAAAAAATATTTTTAAAATTTTCAAAAATAAAAAATATTTTTTAAATAGATTTCAGAAGTTATTGGCAAAAAACGTCTAAGCATTAGGCTTAAAAGCGGCTAATGTTCGTTATTTAATTAAATATCTTAAGAACTAATTAACTCTGAAAGTTGAAAATAACACCTTTGACCTAAAAATATGCTCTAGAATGCCGTGTGTAAATTTCACGTCGCTACCATTCACCGTTTAGGAGGAGTTCTTGTGACCGACCGATCGACCGACAGACAGACAAATACATGTAAATTCTGCCTTATTTTATGGATACTTATAAATGTAAGCAAAATTTTCAGAAATAAAGGCAAATTAGTTCAAAGTCTAACCATTTCCTAGCAACTGAGTAGCTATAAATTTGCGTTATTTCAAAATCGTCTGCACGTAAAATTTAAAAAATTAATAAAAATTGAATGAAAAATGTCACAGAAATAAAATTGGTATCATTGAAAAGGTAAACTTTTTATCTTTTAGATGGTATAAAAATAATTTGTATCGAACAATTTGTTCGGAAGTTACAGCGGAAAAGCGGAAAACTGAAATATTTATTACACAACAATTATTTTTATGCCATTTTAAAGACCAGAAAATGATCTTTTTAATGCTATTAATTCCATTGCGATGAAATGTTTTCTCCGATTCCTATAAAGGTTTAAAAATATTTTTTAACGTAATTTCTAACAATACTTTTCATTCTTATAGAAATAAATTCAAGCCGAATTATTGTTTCGCGCGCGGGCTTTTGCCAGTGTTAAAATTAATATAAGAAAATATTGCTTTCTTTGACCATAAATAACAAAGGAGACTTTACACTTCCGGTTTCCTGTTGTCGTAGCATTTGCAGCTTTTAACGCGGTTACACAGTGATCCAATGACTTTAGTGAATTATTCTCTCGATGTTTTGTTTAACTTTCACAGTGAGGTATTACAGAATATCCATCTGTAGATACGGTAATGGGCATTAACAAGAAACATAATATACTGTAGAGCTCTTCAACATCTTAGAATTGTCAGGGCACCTTCCGACAAGCCTAGAATGATAGCCTGTGTGCCAGTACTACTAATACGCAACCTCGATATACCGAGACTGCGCAATGGCACACGGTCGTAAATTACACACCAAGGTCCAAACGTCTTGAAAGCTACTGTTATGACTGATATAGGGAGAAGAGAGAGTATTTTAATTCCACGCCTTCCGATAATACCGAAGGATTTATCATCTCAGTTCAGAAGGCTACAAATCCCTTTAAAAATGTCATTTGCCAGGCTCAGGGGCAGATACTGAAAGCGGCAGACGTACATTTGGAAAAACCATATTTTTCGCATGGGCAACTATGCATGGCGTGTTCACGTGTGTCCAGCCCACACTACCTGTCAATCCGTGCAAATAATATAGTATACAAAAGTATATTAGAATAGATAAAAAATTTACATAACTATATCAGCATACATGTAAAGTACACTCCTGTCGGCCGTCTAATTAAGTATTATCTCCGTCAGAACTTTTACTTTCGCCTTTCAAAATGCAACAAAACATTTACATTCGTGAATTAAAAAAAAAAAGAATAATTCAAATTCTTCGCGCACGAAGTCGCGGGTAACAGTTAGTTTAAAAATAAAAATTTTCATCGCGAATCGCGGAGTCAATGGGCTTTCTCTGTTAACTAATTTTAATCTGTAGTCAAAAATAATTAATTTAACGTGATTTCACCTAGCCTATGCCCGTTCTTGGGTTTGAAGCTACAACTCTGCCAATTTTCATCCAAATCGGTTTTGTGGTTTGGTCGTGAAAGCTTAACAAACAGACAGACAGACACACTTTCGCATTTATTATATTATTAAGGATTAAGGATGTGAGTATTCAGGACATTCAACCTTCATAAAATTCAGTATTTCTTTCGAAGATTCAGTTTTAAAAAATATCAAGAACCCTCATCATTTTGTTTCTCTTAGAGATCAAAAGCAATTTAGCTCTTGCAATGCCGATATCTTTGTGAATACTAACGGTATTGAACTGGAATTTTTATATAAGTTAGTCTATATATATATATGGCTCATAAGTTATGGAAGAAAAATTACGCCAAGTTTCGCCCATGAGCCGTAAAATAATTCTCAATGTGTGGTTTCACTGTGAAAATAACGAACACGAAAGGGTGAAAGGATGTTATTATCATTTTCGTCCCAAGCCAAAAGTGAAATCACGTTACTGTGCATATGTATTAAGAGATTTTTGTTATCCTTCTATTCGGTTATCCGTCAGAAACCTGGTCCGGGAGGTGACGGGTAATCGAAGTTTTACTTTATTTAAGGTTTATTAATTATTTATATTCCTATCAGTCAAAGAAAAAATGATAAACTTCTAAATGCATGATAGTGAAACGAATTCTCGATAAAACCAACAGCATTGTGAATAGGTTTTGAAAAATTATTCGGAAACTAATTGATTAGCTCTATTTTTATAAAGATTGTTTACAACCGTTATTTATCTGGAAAAAATCCGGTTTGTTGTTGTTTTTCTAAAATAACGAAAACTCCCAACGACTATTCTACAAACTGTCTAATGAAAATATGTAAAATATTGATACAAAACAATAGTTTTGTATTTTCTTCATCAATTCGATAAAATGCCTGAATTTCATCCATTGACAGAAAAAAAGGTATTGTACAGAGATCGTTATTATTTTTTTGAACGTTTTTAACGGAATATGTGAAGAATCGTTTAGTTTGAAAAATTTGACTTTTTTCAGTAATTATTTGCTTAAATTATCATTTGGCGATACAAGGGTTTCTTGCCTTACAAAATGGCGTTTGTGTGTAAACAATAAATAGGAGTCTGTTGCGTTTTTCCTTCCGAAGAGACATATTTCTATTATATTACAGTAAAATTTCGATTAATTGTTACCGTCCGGACCAGGACTGTTACGGATAACCGAATTGACGGATAATTGAAATCTCTCAATATATATGTACAGTAACGTGATTTCACTTTTAACTTGGGACGAAAATGAAAATAAAATCCTTTAAAAGTGAAAATACATACATGTTGTACATTGTACAAAACGTTTATATTGATCGTTTTGTGCCTTTTAGAAAACCATCAGTATTGTTCGATTGGGCCTTTCGAAAAAATGTGCAAATTCAAAGATATTCACATTTTTCGTCACTCCCCTATATTTCCTAGTATACTTACTGTCTTAGCGAACCTTCTATACAGATTTTACATATTTTTTTAAAATTTATCAAAATTAGAGAAAATTTTAGGGCAACTTAATTAATATCATTGAAAAGATAATTTTTTGAATTTTCCAGGTGGTGTAAAACTAATTTTTTTTTGCTATAATATTTTTGAAACATGTCAAATAAAACCTCCAAAATTTTGCTTAATTTTTAATTAACTAAGATTCTAATTAAAATTTGAAAACAAACCGCTAAGAGGTGCACATTTCCACCCTCCAAAGTATGTTTGTGCCTATAAATCGGTAATTCTAGGCTAAACAGTCTCCTTGTAGAGCGCCAACGCACATATATCGTCGCTTAAGAAGCACCACCACCTATCTCAATTTTTTGAAATTTCAAAGATGAAAAGGAATTGAATTTTTCGATACCAATAACGAATATTTCCGAATTTTTTAACATCGATATAAACATGACACCACGTGTTCCTACCAGTTGTAAAAAAAATTCGGAAATATTCGTTATTGGTTACGAAAAAATGAGTATTTTTTTCCTCTTTGAAATTTCAAAAAATTGAGATAGGTGGTGGTGCTTCTTAAGCGACGATATTCTCCTTTATAATTAGTGGAGATTATTATCATAGAAATAAAGATGTAGAATGATTTTCAAGCACAAGAGCGATTAAATATAACGTTTTAAACTCCATAATTTTATGCAATAATGATAAAATAATCCAATAATCCTGAAATAATGATAAAACAAACTTCAGCCTTTCTAACTGATATTATTGCTAACTTTATAACAGTGTATCATTTTCCAAAAGATATCGTATCCTTTGCATGTCCTCAACTGTCAAATTGGGCTACTTTTCCGACTAATGAACTAGTCTTGGGTTACTCACTCTTCAACGTAAGGTGAGGATTGAATTGCATGCTCTTCTGAGGTTTCCTTTATCCGTTAGTGGAACTGAAACTTCCACTAGAGGCATTGATTGCCAAACATTTAATGGTCGGTTTCATCCGACACGTAAGAGACCAGCGAACACGTGTGTTTGAATCATCTTTGCTAGACTGGTTGATTCGATGTGAACTGATGTATCGAATATGAACCGCACTCTGTACGATTTTTTAAATTTTTCAACCACAGTTGCATAACTAAGTATGAATGAGAGTAACGAATTTGGGAAAAAAGAAAATAATATGAATAAAAAATTTAAACTTAAAATTTCAAGGAAAATTAATTTTTTAAAGCATTGCAATTGTATAATTAGAGTATTAAAAATTAAATAATTGCTTTATTAAAAGCTTTCTAAATTGTAATGGGACGGATTCGATTTCCTCTATTCCTAAATGGAAAGTGATTTTGTTTCCACCATTCGCATGTATTAAAATTCGGAATAGGCAATTAATTATTGTAATGCACGATTTCCTTGACACAGGTTAACCTATTTCGCCTTACAATAAAATACCAAGTATTGCATATATTTGGTGATAAAAGAAGAAAGTCCCGTCAACTATGATAGTGTTACAAACATGGAAAGTCGCTTCCCAGCAATGTGAGTCTTATGGTTGGGAAGAGAGTTTTACAGGGATAAGTATGGGATGACTACCAGCAGCAGCCACGTCTAATTCCCCAACCTTGGCGACAAATTTGGCGACGAAATATGGGATCTCAAAGGTGCTGGAATCTTCCCGATATTTCCATTAGGAGATAAAATACGCTTGAATGTACTAGAAGATTCCATGTGACGTCACGGCCTGCCAGGAAAACTATATAAGGAGAGAGCTTAGATGACGGAGGGTGTGTTGATCGACTAGGATCGCCTTGGAGCGCGAACGTCTTTGGAGTTCTATCCGCTGTGCGAGATAGTAAGCTGTTAGACGCCGAGCTGTAGTAGTGTTGATCCATTGGGAACGACTTTAGAGCTTCGTCCGCAGTGCGAGCTAAAACGCTGGTGAGCTGAGCGCTATTGAAAGTGCAGTTATTGTCGTTACTAGTTATTTGCTGACTGTTTGTGTTGTTAGATAACAAAGTGCTGAACTGTTGTTACCTGTGAATTGTCGTCTGTTTACATTGGTAATCTGTACAAGGACTATTGTTTCCTGTACTTGTGCTACGTGTTTTCCTGCATATTTATAAATAAACCTTCAATCTCCATTATCCTGCGTGTTGGACTGTTTACACCATACACCCACAGTAAGATTTGTACAACAATAATTAATTAAATTTACATAAATTGAAACTATTTATTTACAGCTATTTGCAATTTTAAAAAAGACAACCATGTTGCCGATTCCAATGGCAAACTCCAGCAGCTACAGCATGTCTTAACCTGGCATTCGCGAGAGAGAAAGGCTAAGCCATTTGTCCGAACAAGTGGTTTGTTTTCCACTCATTTTAGTCGAAAAATTAGGCAAATCATTCAGGGATCTTCCAAAGTTTTTTTTGAGACAAGGTTCGAAGTCGCAGAATTCCTGCCACCCTTTATTCCTCTTCTCCCACACGGGCGATTTCGAATTTCATTTCTAGCCTCGACGCGAGGTCCCAATGTAGGCAGATCCTTTTTTCTACCGCTACCCTCGCATCGAGGTCCCAAATTGGAATCTGCGAATGAAGTTTTAGATTTTGAGTTCTTTAGAATTCCAACACTTCGAATCCATTTGCTCCAAATTTCATCGGTTTCTCACATTGATGAAAAGTTTTTCCTTCCCTTGTTCCAAAAATTCCAGATTGGAACAGCGGTGAATACCCCGCTTTAAACTCGGCGGAGAAATGGAAGGCAGCGTCACATGGTGGCATGACAGATAATTATATCTATTACATTATTAGTTATTGCTACACAGTATTTATGTTGCATTACACTTTATCAGAGTCTAAGTTTTCTGACATAAACGCGGATTGCTGATGTCAGGCAAGTGAAAATGTCGGGTTATTAGGAAAAGAAAAGAGGAAACGCTTTTTATGCATTGCTAAATGCCCTGTACCCTCTATTACAGTTATACAATATATTTTTTTATATTTTAATTTATATAATATATTCAACTATATTTCAAAATACAATAGAAAAATTATGTCAACAATAAACAAATAATTTACACTTACCTTGGTATGAAAAAGTAAAACAGATTCCTTGCATAGTTTAATGAATAGTTTAAATTATTTTGTAGCTGCTGAATCACGCCATCTCATGAAACCATAACATCCGTACATGAGGTCTCTTCTATTCTATGTATTTCAAGACAGTTTCAATAGTATTTATTCAAACTACATAATCCTATTATTATGCTATCCTATGAATGATACTATAGAATACTATAGTATCATTCATAGGATAGCATAATAATAGGACTATTCAATAGTATTATATTTTTTATTTATTTTAACATCACTGGCTGGCTTACTTCAAGCTCATCCAATAAAATGCAAAAACATGCAAGAAACTTACTTTGATGAAAGCTTAAAGACGACATTCGCTACCATGGCGATGTAGTCAGTTTGGAGACTCCAGCAAAATTATCCGTATGGCCATTCGGCATGTCCACCTGACTTAAAGCCTTACAAAAAGTGAAACAAATACACAATTAATAATCGACCAACACAACGACAGTGAAAAATACAATGTACTATTTATGATTTACAAATATTTAGATAGAGTATATGATAACTTAATTTTTTACAGATTTTAAGATTTACATAAATTCAATTACTATTCCTATACTCAATAAATGCGATTCAGAACCAATGCTGGTTAAAGATGAATATCAGATAACTAGACTCTATTGTACTCATATCATAATTGTGAGTTATATAATTTTGATGATAAAGCGTTTAAATTATTTAAAATAGATATAATTATAAAATACTTATATTTATATGTGAAAGATACTTACGTAGAAAGGAGTCAGTCATGTGTCTCTATCTCTAAAGGGCATATCCACACCGCTTTTCAAGATTACAAGGTCAGTACCTGTACCTTTCAAATAGTTCTCAAAACTGAACATCAATAGGGGAAAGTGGGGTAAAACCTGGTAGCTAAGGTTCGAAGGGCTGTTGGAGCTGAAATATTCGAGAGAGAGCTTGTCAAATTTTATTAAAATATTCATTGTTTATCGGAGTACAATATATCTTTCCAGAAAAGTCAACGTTTCATTGTTTTTTCATCAATGAGTTTTTTTATATAAAAAATTCAATGTACCCGATTTTAAAACCGGGTGCACATGTAAACGTTATGAGCAATTAGGAAAACTCGATTTTCAGTGGAAAAGTTGCAATCATTTTTATTTTATATGACAATTTAAGAATATTAGTTGCAAAATTCACTCGCGAAAAAAGGTGTCTTCTTCCTCCGTGCAACTGCAGCTTTCATGGGCGCAGCTAAGACAGTTTCTACATCTGATCCACCCTTCTTCATTATTTAAATTAGAAAATCCATCATTAAAATATAAACAACCAACGTCTGATGTGTTTTTATCGTCTTAATCGGAGGAATCATCAATACTGATTGTCCCGGTCTTAGCCACTTGGAGTACCCGGTTTTACCCCGGGTGCAAAGGTTATAAAAAACGAAATAGAACCGCGCAATTATTGGAGTATTATCCTTATTGTTTGATAGGGCAAAAATTCTTAGTAAACCTATAATAAGTTGGACTAAATACAGTTTTTATAACTGTTACGATTTTTAAGTAAGGACAGTTTAAAATCAAACGAACATTAGAGAGTTGACGTCTTAAAACATATAAACCTTTACAGATGTAGTGAATTCAACAGCTACAACACACCACTATGACTGTTCCTTTTTCTTGACTAGTAGAGTATAATTTAATAACTGTCTGCTATACAGGAAAAATAATAGCGCCAGAATCAAGGGTACCCAGTTTTACCCCTAAATCAAACCAAATCGAGTTTACATATTAAATTGAAAATGGTGAAGTTACCATAATCATTTTCATGCATTTAATGTTAAAAATATCTTTCATGTCGAACGAGATTTCCAACTCTAACTCCATTCACGATTAATTAACATTTTTTTTAATTTTGGAAATTAACACTGACAATAATAATTAAGCATTAAATGCCGCCATGAAAGGCGAACTGATTTAATCTAATCTTCAAAAAATGTATCGGAATAGAATTTCTTCCCATTACTAAATGTAAAATTCTAAGTAACAATTTTTTACTATGAATGTTAAACTAATTAATGTATTACTTTGTTAGGTATAAGAACGACAAATGAATATGGAGTAATTCATAAACTAAATAAACTCTGTAAACATTTAATAGACATAAATTTTATTGAAATTATGATGATATGCTGTGATATTACATTTGAGAAATAATTTATTTGGTTTCTTTAAACTCAGTTCTTAAAATATAGATTAGCAAAATAGATATTAAAATGATTTTGAATCGAAAATCCTACATTCTCTTTAAAAGATTAAAATGAAGGATTTTATAGTTTTATGTGTTATTGATTTTAATCTGCATATACCTCAATGAACAAAAAAATATAATTTATCTGCGATTTTAATTCATAATAAAAGCTATTTAAAAAAAATGCGATTTTCAAAGCTTTTTGTAATCTTCTCTCAAAGGCATTACGCTAATTAATTATTATGAAAGACATTTTATTCCACGAAAATTTTAAAGCAAATTCATTCTGGAAAATGTATTAATTTTTACTATTGTCTAGATGAATGTTAATGAAAATCTCTCTTGGTCAAAAAAAATAGTACTTTGCTTTATTTTTAAAAAGAGTCACACGACAATGTCAAGAGACATATAACAATATAGCCGCCATTTGAATCAGTGTTTAGAATCCACAATAAATTTCATTTTAATCCTCTGACTGCGTATCCCGATATTTCCCCGAGTACAAAGCACGTCTATTTTTTTGCTGCATCCTGCGATTTTCACAGGCTAATGTGTTTACTTAGTAATTTTATAGGGTTGGATCCTATTATACTAATAAAGCTTTGCGTATAAATAACAACTCGCTTGGCTCAACGGTATTTGAACACGTTTGCAAACCTTGCATTTAAATAGAGATTTAAAAAATTACATAGCCGGAGGTTAATAAGAATATTGATCAGTTTTCATACTGTCAAGTATAGCAATATTTTAATCACAATTAAGTTTGGTATTATTCGTTAGAAAAACCCTCTTCTCTAAGGCAAGAACAGTTAATCAGCCGCCCTTTCAAAACGACCTAGGGTATATGATTTTGTCTAACAATTAGTAATGAGGTGGGTTCACTTAATTTGAGATGATGTTTCGTATTTTTTCCTATGGTTAAAAGAAAACTAAATTGCAAAAATACCAATAAGGAATCATGACTGAGATGGAGATGAAGCCTCAGAAATATTATAAACTAGCCGTCTTTAGAGACCAGTTAGTTCGCCGGGAGTACTGGTTGTGTTTAATTTCAATTCAATCTCTTACGCATAATTTGATATTCATGGCTCATTCAACAGAGTAATTTTAAACATCAATTTGGTATTGACATTTTATCCATCTTATTTTAGCGGTGGTTGATAGCTCAGACTAAAATGAAATTTAAAAATCTTCAAGAGAAGACTCATTCAGTAGACTGTATGCTTTAATTATCACGACTTCTGTCTTGATGCTTCAGATGATGAGATGTCGCTTCATGGACGGAACAAGTGGCCTTACACCTGTTTTATTTATTGTATATATTACCGCTAAAGCTCGAAAGCCGTGAATGTGCACATTACCTAGCTAATCTGCAGAATAACTGATTTGCTCCGTTAACGTGCGGAATCAAGAGTTTTCCGCAATTTACCTAGGTAATGTGCACATTAACGGCTTCCCGTATCGTTCAAGTTCAAAAGTTTGTGTCTCTCATTTCCTTTCCCTTCACCTTCCCCCTCTCCCTCCACTTTTAGTTTGGTTTCGCCTGTTTCTCTCATTTCCATTCCCTAGGCCGTCCACCTCTCCCTCCTTGATTCTTTCTATTATAGTTTTTTAATTGATTGATGATTGATTCTATCAACTAATTTGTTGATTGTTTCACTGTTTTAACTTGATTCTTTAGATGTCGAAAAATAAATAAATAACATTATGTTAATTTAAGCGTACAGAAACGTTGCTGTTGTTCCAGCAAAGATCTTATTTTCACTTTAACGAGTGCCTAAAGGTAATGTGCAGATTATCTAGGTAATTTGAGAAATGAAACAATTTTCGGCACTTTAACGGATCACCCTATTTAATCTGCGCATTACCTAGATAATCTGTGGAATAACTGATTTCTGCATTTTAACGGTAACATATGCATGAACCTACCACGTGACTTGATACTAGAGGAATCAAGTCACGTGACGTCACAATCGTATGAAAAATGTAACTGTCCTCGTCATCTAACATTCAACTACACATTGTCTTACGCGATACTGTAACTACTATTTTTACTCTTAATGTAAAATGCGTAATTGATTGCGACAATAAAATGGTGAAGGGAATTTTGCCTGCGTAATTTTAGCACATTAACAACATGTTAGCTGGATTGAAACTTGCTGGTAAAAAATTAAAGAACAGCAAGTTCTGTAGAACCTCGATTATATGGGCCTCTATCAACTGAGGACTCATAATTTTTTGAGTTTTAGGTAGTGCAAAAGCTATATTTTTGCCATAATATCTTGGAAAGCTATTCTCCCCCCCCCCCAAAAAAAAATGCTTAATTTTGTCGTGTAGCTGCTATTTCCACTTTTCAAAAATACGTTTTTTGAAAGATTATGTGTCTGTTTGACCCTTTTAATATCTCACCGTCATAAATTGCATACTAGAACACATTGCCTAAACGCTTCGAATGCCATACAGTTTATATTTTAAATTTCGTTTTGACTAGATGCGACAGAAATCCACTTTTCTCAAAATATTTCTTATTTGGAGATAGTCACTTTTACAGCTACAATACAAAATTTTTTCTATAAAAATACTAATTAAAGTAAAAAAAAGCTCAAAATGTATGTTCCCACTCTCCAACATATATTTGTGGCGAATTTTAAAACTTTAGATCAAACGGTCTGCCCTGTCGAGCAACGCGCATACATTCGCTTTCATTATTAGTAGAGATAGAGATATAGAAGGTGCGCACTAAAGTACTGTATCCGTTCCTTCTTAACTTTAAAACGGTGAAAGCTATGGTCATAAAAGCGGTGTATAGGTTTAGTAAAGTGACAATGCATTATGAGATGACACCACTTACAGCACTATTTGGAAAAATTCAGAGCGTTCCTATCTCGAAAATATGCGGAAAAAGTCAAATACGGAGGTATCTCTTCATTCTCTCCATTATCGATAGAGAATGAAGAGATACCTTGTTCAAATTAGTGTTAAGAAGAGAACGCAGGAAACGTGCTTCATTTGTTCCCAATATCCGATTTTTAACAGATTTGTAAAGATCCTATAGTTGACTAGAATCCGGAATGTTATCTATTTGTCTGACGGAAAACACTCTCAACAAGAATAATAAATGAGCCTAATAACGAGTATGTTCTCCTATCTTCCAAGTTTCGTACCGCCAAATTTTGGAATTCGCGACCAAACAAATGCACATTTTACATGTTTTGACATAAATATTATTTTGCGCAAGGTGTCTTTCCTTACTAAATGGATGATGTCCTACAACTTTGTATCTGACTTTTTTCCCCGCATCTCATACCGTTTTCGAGATAAAAAAGCCCCACTAGCTCTGAATTTGGCCTCTAGGTGGCACTATAAGTGGTCTCATAGTGTAGCTTACTATACACACAAGCCACTTTTATGACTGTAGCTATCACTATTCTGAAATCAAGCGGGGCCTCGAGACTTTAATGCCATCCTGTATAAAAACAAATATTCAAAATAAGTATCAATACGTTAGAAATAATTAACACAATGAACAAAGCAATGTAAATAATAATTGGCTTAAAATACTGAGAAGAAATGTAAAAATCAAATAAATATATGTACCCACACTCAGAAAGTGTTTGAGTGAAATCCTATTCCAGGATGGCATGTTTTATGTGGATTATCCTCAATTCTCCTCAAACCATTTTGAACAGAAACCTTATTAAAGAAATCTCGTGGTATGTAGGATTTCCTGTTGTAATATAACATTGTAATGTTGTGGCCCAGTGTTACCGGGGTCTGGTCAAAGATCAACATACTTAAAGAAGTCACAGAATTCCAGCATTTTAAAATTTAATAAGAATCTTGAATAGATTGCTATTTTACAATGCTATATACGTGTAGTATATACAGTTTCAAGAACGAAGATAAACAAGTCCCGGATATAGATCGCGAGAGTCAATAACAAGCGTAACTTGACTTCGTCGAAGTTACTAACTGTGAGTATAATCGGAGATGCAACTTTATCTTAAAATTAATGGAACTATGAGAGTTCAGCAGTCTATAGTAACTCAGGGCGAGTTATGGAAAACACCGAGGATCGGTATATGACATCGAGGTAGTAAGAAAGCTCGACAGAATGCAGCAATCCATCACAGGGATGCTTCTAGCCAGGCCTGACTAATTAATACTCAGGATGAGAAGGAAAGATACCGAGGGTCGGTATATGACATCGAGGTCTTAATGGGCGCTCGATAGAATGTAACAGTCCACCAAAGGGACTAGTTCAGCCAAGGGTGTGGCTAACACGGGGTCAAAAATACGTCTTTTTCGTCTAAGTTTGCGGATCTCGAAATCAACAGAACGTAGTTAGTTCTCCGCGTGTTTACATTTCATCTCTAGCTAACTCTTCTCCCTTCTTAAACACCTTACCTTCAGAGGCCAGGGGAGTGGCTGATGAATTATTTCTCGGTGATTTGTCCTCCAGTTGGACAAATCACCCAACCGCAGTCGTGTGCCTTCCTCCATGGTGTTGATTGAAAGCGGTCAACTCTTGACCGGAGGTCTTTGTCGGCTACACGCGGGTGGCCTACTCAAACAGTACCGCATTCCCTGGACCCCTCTAGGCTTGCGTAAGACAGGACAGTTTCATTACCCACTTCGATCCTCTTGCGTTGCTCCGGGAACTTCGCTGTGTGGCCTTCTCTGTCGTGGGAAAGAGGTAGGGGAGACGTCACAACATACAAACAAAAAAACCTTCAAAATTAAATATTAAATTTTGGTGCAGAGAAGTGATATCTGCATTGTCATCATAATTGTTGCTTCATCGGTAGTTAGTATGAATGGTACAATAGTGAAAAACAAATAAACAAATTGGTTTCATACAAATACTTCACACTGTGTAACAAAACATTGACTTGCAAATGCGTAATTTAAAAATCAATGGAAAGTAAATAAATTTAGCAAATAAGTATTGATTCAAATATTTACGGAAACAAACATTTTCATTTATAATCAAATTGTAATCTAAAAATAAATTTCGTGTGCTGAACTCTTTCTTTTTTAACTTCTATTTGCTGTTGTTTATACTTTAGAAAACTTCTCTCTACAGATATTAATCAAGCCACATCGTTTGATTTGTCTTTTTTAAATTAACAAATACATACCTTTATTCTGACAGAGAGTCATGTATTAAAAAAAAAGTTAGGTGAGCCAAAGGTGGCCATAGTTAAGCTTTGAGGATTTTTCAAAATTTTTTGATTAGGTGTATGTGGCTGAATCTTTTTTTTTTTTTTTTGTAAACACATATCAAGTAGAATTTTCTTTGTAAAATAAAATTTAATTATTTTTATAATACAATTTCAATATTGTAGCTGGTGGGCCACCTTTGGCGCGTAGTGTTTCAAAGGTGGATCATATATTGAACTCACTTTTAAAATGTGAAAAAATACTCGGAAAACTATTTTTACATCTATAAGAGCATTATAATGTTCAATACTTTATGATTATACTTATAACAATAACTAGGCTAAGAATTAACAAAAGTTTCTTTTAGATTTTGTCAGATTTTTTTGATATGCAAATAAAATTATAACCACCATTCAATAATTAAATAAAAAATGCAACTTTTATTTTATAAATTTAACAATAAATGGTAATAAGTTTTTTTTAAGATATTTAAGTAGACATTTTGAAAATTACCCTTGCTACATTGATTTCCGTATTGGTTTCCTAAGGTGGCCCGACATCCGGGCCACCTTGGGAACATGCATATGATCGCCATTTGCACGACTTAAAACTATTAATATTGATAAATTTATTTGAATTGAAATAAATGTGGTTCAAGAGAAAGAAATAAGCTATCAGAAAACTTATCATAACTCAAAGTTCTAAGAATTTAAATGCGTGTAAATTAAAATAACGTCTTACCTGGAAATTAGAACGACTTCTCAAAAGTGAAATCACTGCATACCATGGAGGCCGATCAAGCTTATCTCTTCAAATTCAGCTACGTGCACCGCAGATAAATGATTTACAATGCAATAGCACCATGTTGTAATTAAAAATGAAATTAATTCTACTTTTGGGTGTGGACTACCTTAGGAACACTGGCCACTTTTGGCTCACCTACCTTATATAGGTGTGAAAAATATCGGGAAATATCCTTGTTGCTTTCTAGCAGAGTCTACGCGAATGAACCTTTCCTTGTTTTTACAGAATTTCACGACTATGAAAATTTATTGAAGTTTTATGATCAGTTAAATTAATTCTCGAAAAGAAATTAAAATTAAATTAAATAATAATAATTAAATTAGGAATTAAGCCTGTATATCAGGAGAAAATTATTAGTTAGTAGTTCAGAAAAACTAATTTTTAACCCGTTAACAGTGTAGTTTTCTGCGCTATCTTATTAGATGCCCCCCCCCTATGTTTTGAGGATGCGTTGCCATGTTGATTGAACTGTATTTCCATAAACACACTTGACATGTAAGCCCCTTTTTGGTCGAATTTTTTTTCAAATTTCCGCCCTTCCCCCAAAAAAGCCTTTTTTTT
>BGPR01000403.1:228452-259589 GCA_013235015.1 Araneus ventricosus | reverse complement strand
GTTGAACGTATGACTTGCGACGCCGACAGTACGGGCACAAAAAAGTTGAATGTATGACTTGCGACGCCGACAGTACGGGCACAAAATATTTGAACGTATGACTTGCGACGCCAACCAAGAAGGGGTTAAAGCTATATATAACTTATTTTTGTAAAAAAAATAAAGAACAGTTAGTGACCATCAAAGGAAAAACGGAATTATTGAACGAATAATGATTGAGCTGTGTTTGAGTTCAAGTGTCATTTTAAAATTAAAAATGGATATAATTAAAGTTTCCTTAATGAAATTTTAATGATTTTATTTTCCATTTGAAGAAAATTGAAAAATAAATAATTAAAATAGCAAAATAAATTAAGTTGGTTAAAAAATGAATGACGATATTTTCCGATTTGTTTGGATTCTTTATTTGGAGCTATGGAATAAATAAATTATATGAATCCTTACTTATAGCGCGTTTCATACTTTTAACTCATCATTAATATTTCGAAAATAATTATTTTTAACAATAATGAGCTCAGTAAGATTTGATTAGTTTGCATTAGAATGAATCGGGTTGTTTGTCTAATAATGTAGCAGTCCACATTTTGCATTGCTGTTAATTCGAAACATATTATTCTTTTGACAAAGAACAAAAAATAATTCTGCGTAATAGTTTAAAGTTATTGAAAATAAAATGTCAGAGGATTATTTCAAGATGTATAGAGGCAAGATATTCTTTATTAATACCACTAACAACAAAATAAATGAAAGTGGTAATTAAAATAAAACAAAGAAATTCGATCTTCTATGTCGAAACATAGTAAAAGAATTATTTTATCATCAATGTTTTTATACCATTTCACTTTCGTTCCTAGATCAAGATTACAAATTCATAAAATTGAATCAAAATAACACAAAATGCGAGATACTTCCATTAAATTAGAAACAGAAGTGCGCAAACAAGTCTTGAAAATTAAATCTTTTTGAGATTTAAATTTACCAATTTTTTGAATTAAAGGTATGCTGTGAAATCTGACTCCACAATTAAATCGGTTAATGAGCATTTCAATAGCAAATGCGTAGCAAAATCAATTACATTATCCGTTGCATAGTAAATTTTGAAAAATTTATTAAAAATGAAAAAAATTGCAGGAAATAAAGTCGATATCACTGAAAAGCCAACTTTTTAAATTTTCAAGTGGTGTAAAATTGGTTTTTGTGAGATAAAATGTTCCAAGGTTTGTGAGGAAAAACGTTAAATTTACGATTAGTTTTTAATTAAATAAAAATTCAATTAACGTTTTAAGAAACCTTTTCTTAGTGATCACCCACTACCCAAGAAGTAACTATGTGCCGAATTTGAAAGCTCTAAACCCAACGGTCTATCCTGTGGAGCAATGGTTCCCAACCAAAGGGCCGCGGCTAGCCTAGTAGTGGTCCACGGAACGCAAGTCACGAGTTAAAGTCAGGTCTGCTCTGTTATACTTATTAAAAAAAATAGTGACTCAATTACACTACCAGCGTATTAATAACTGTAAATGCATGAAAGAAAAATAGTTTTTAAGAAATCGAGGCCTTAAATACTACTGAAATCAAAATACCATTCCATATTCATAAACCAAACACTTTATCTTTTCAGACTTTACTCACCTGGAAATAAGAATCATAAAGAACAGTACAATACTTTCGATAATTTAATAAAAAAATAAAATGAAATAACTAGACAAAAAATTATTATCGACCCCCGTCAACGCTACAAGTGCAAGTGGAATGACTGGAAAAGTAGGAAAATTTTCGAGCCTGTTAAACCAAAAAGCAATGTTATCACGTTTTTATTATTTATTTTTAAAAAGGGAAATTAAGAACAAACAGTTGTAGTGATTTTGAATAAAATCAAGAATTCGGGTTTAGCTCTGGGGGCTGCAGCCCGATTGATAGCCCCCTCTGGCCTGGATAGCCTGGATTCGCCACTGCCAGACTCTAAAATCGTTTTTATGAACAACATCATTGGTCCCATATTGGATAAACGTGCGGCAACAGTATCCAGCAATTGCCAAACATACACTTCGGCATTTGATGGGTTCTCGACCACTTATTTGTGTTAACGTGCTTTTTCAACTTTAGATTTTTTGAAACACAAGTTCAGAAACAGACTGAATGTAGAAAGTGACTTGAGGCTGAAACTTTCAAGTTTGAATCCAGATATTGACTATCTCGTGGGGGACAAACAATGTCAAAAATCCCATTGAGCTTCTTTATATTAAATCTTGAACGTTTTTGAGTTTTCTTACATTAAGAATGCTAAGTAATAGCAATAAAGTTTTTTTCTTTATAAAAAATATATTTTTAATCTTTTTATAGTAAGCTTTACTAATTACTGACACAAACGTAAATAAAATGTCTATGTATTACATCTGTTCGTATGTTTTTACTTGTATATTTAGTAAGTGGGCCTCAAAATATTTTTTTTACAGAACAGGTGGTCCGCACAGCCGAAAAGGTTGGGAAACGCTGCTGTAGAGTGTTTTGAACGATTTTTGCATCATGCATCTCTCTGGTTGCCATAATTGACAAGCACTAATACGGGAGTTTAAGTGCTAAATAAATAAAACATGAAAAAAGTTGGGAGGTGTAAAAGTGGCAACAGGACATGGCCCATTTCCAAATTGCCTGAAAAGGTTTGAACTCCCTAACTCAGATCTATGTGCCTGTGGTAAAATAGGTACCCCCTAACACTTTGCGACGTCTTGTCACCTAACATCTTCGTGCCACTTCACTAAACCAAGAGAGGATTTAACATCTATTTGGTGGCAAAATCTACCAGGCAATAAATTATCAAGGATAGAAATCAGCAGATTAATATCTTTTCTAATCGAACATGAAAACCTTATCAAATTCCAGTATGACCAAAACAATGTTACGAATTATGACTCTTCCTCGGACTCAGAAACAGTCTCCCCCCCGCTCCAAAAAGACAAACAAAATCCCATTCGTCCTTGAATTCATGAGTTTAAATTTACTACGAGTTCACTACTACTTACGAGTTTAATTGTATTTTCTTAGGTCCGCAAAAGGCAAGATACATGATATAATCAAACAATCAATATGAAAATGTAAATAGTTTATAGTAAACTGTATAACAACCTCAAGGTTTGTCAGGAGGCTGCTACTGTAAATCGTTCCATGTATTTTTTAAATTCCTTTTTTATTGGAATCAATAAAGGTTCTACTTCGCACACCTACCCAAACTGCAAACCGGAGATCTCTATCTCTGGAGTCAGGGGTGTGTCGTAGAGTAAAGTAAAGTCGTATTTTAAAGTTGATTTTAATTTCTTAATTATATCATTTTCTTCTTTCACATAATTATAAAATTGGGCGCAAGTCGTTTTAAAACTATTATGACAAATCAAAATTTTTTCATGTGTCTCCACTGACAACTTGTCAGTGGCGTAGCGAGGGTAACTGGCGCCCGGGTCATAATATGATTCCCCCCCCTGTCATCATCAATGGCTTAACTTGGGTAAAAAGCGCCCTGGACATAGTATTTTTTTCACCCCCTCATCGAATTTAATTGTAAAAGTGACATATCGCACCATTTTGCCACTCCCCCTCATCGAATTTAATTGAAAAAGTGACATACTCGCACCATTTTGCCAACATCCCCTCGTCAAATTTGATTGAAAAAGTGCCATACCCGCACCATTTTGCTACCCCCTTCGTCGAATTTGATTGAAAAAGTGTCATACACGAACCGTTTTGCCACCATGGCCAGTGGCGTAGCGAGAACAGGTAGCGCCAGGGGATGAATATGATTTTTTTTACCGGTCATCAGTGGTTTAGCGACCGTAAATGGCACCCGGTATAATATAATAAGGAATTATTTTTTTACATCATTAAATTTTGGTTTAAAAAATGGAACAAATGCAATAATGTCTTGACTCCAGGCCGCCCTCTAAAACTAGCGGCCCGGGCATCTATACGCCCCTTGTCCCCGGGATGCTACGCCACTGCAAAATGTTTCTTTCGTCCAACCATTGAGTTGAAATTAGGGAAAATGTTCTCTCTACGTTTGCGTTGTGGGCTGGAATGGCGAAAACGTATGCGCATAGCTTTATTAGACACGACTTCTCATCAATATACGTCCAGTGTCCCAAAACGGGACAGAGTAGTAAAATACGGTGACAGACCCCAACCCTATGCATCTCGCAGTTCACAGAATGTATGACAGCCTAAAAACACCGTCCTATTAAATAAACAGATGGGATAAAATCCCGACTCTTCATTTAAAGGAAGAAAAGCGATTTTTCAGAATAAACTCGATACACTCTTTTTTCGCCTACGCATCGTTGATGACGTCATTGACTAAATGAGATTTCTTGAAAATGAATTAATTCCCATGAATTCAGCTGCTTTTCTCATTGAGTTCCACGAATTTCTTTTTATTTGTTCTATACTATTCGTTTTGTTGTTTCTTTTTTTTATTGAATTTCTCTCCAATGCAGCATCACACATACATATGATAAGATATTAAATGCAATACTGGGTGATCAAAAGGTCAGTAGGCATTTCAAAAATCATAAGAAATCGAAAAATGCTCGGATTGTGAAACGGTTTGAGGGGTAAGCATTCCATATGCATGGGTTTTTGTATTCCTTTTTTGGTAATAAAAATTAGTACAAAAGATACCCAGTAGGCGGCGCTGGAAAGATGACAATGGTGCTGGAATTAAGGGTTCTTAACCTCCGGACATTGCTATTGTTGAAGAAAAGCGGCATTGCAAATGCAGTTACATAGCAAATTTGGAGGTAATATATATACCATATCGACTTTCAAAATCAAAATAGTTAACTGATGCTTAATAAGTAGGATAAAAAATAATTAGGAGAAGAAAAGAGAGAGAAGTCTTCCAAATTTGTATTGTTGAATTTACATAATGGTAATGCACTGGCCATTCGTTTGGAAGTGCCATATTAGTTTATACAATCATAATAGTTAACAGTTGCTTAATATGTAGCATAAAAAAGTAATTAGGAGAAGAAAAGAGAGAGAGGAGAAGTCATCCAAATTTGTATTGTTGAATTTATATAATGGTAATGCATTGGTCATTTGGTTGGAAGTGCCATATTAATTTATGCAATCATAATAGTTAATATGTAGCATAAAAAAGTAATTAGGAGGAGAAAAGAGAGAGAAGTATTTCAAATTTGTATTGTTGAACTTACATAATGGTAATGCATTGGTCATTCGGTTTCGCTAAGGAGCCATATCAGTGTGCGCTAAAAAGAGTACTACGTTGGAAATATAAAAACTAAATTGTTGTTGTAGACCTATATGCAGTTCTAACATATTTGAACTCCCTGACCTGAGTTAGAGTAAATTGGCGCCCAACAGAACCGAAGTAGGAATTTGAGAGCCTATGATCCAACAAAAGTTGAGAAGTAGAATGTTTAATTGAGGAGCAAAGAAACGAGGCCGCGATGGCCTAGTGGTAAGCAGTGGCGGCGATTGGGTGGAAAAAGTGAGGGGGCAAAAAATTTATATACCCGGGCGTATAGGGAATAGACAACAAAATCTATAAATTTAGTTAAAGAATTAGCTAGTTTTTCCGAACACTATCGCTTTTTTGTAATTCCTAGTTTTAGGCAACTAAAATGAAAATTTCCCCTAAAAAACAGGGGAGCGACTGACCCCTCTCTCTCTCCCAGTCACCACTACTCGGAGCCGGAGGGCTCCAGGTTCGAAACCCTACTCCACTGAAGATCTGTTTCACCTTTTGTTTGGCGCAGCATGGCCAAAAAATGGCTCTTGCGCCATTAAAACCCATACAACCAACCAACCAACCTGAAGATCTGTCATGTATTGGGCCTATTGCACTTTAAATCATACGCAGGGGAGGAGCCAAACGTCCTTCCGATGGTGCTTTACGGAAGTTTAGAGGGGGGATGCCGGCTGAGGTGTCGTCTTCTTCATCTGACTGCGGTCCTGAAATAGCCCTCGTGTTGCTTCAAAACGGGACGTTAATATAACTAAACTAAATGAGGAGTAAAAGAAAAAAATCATTTGTTTCCTGCATAATGCCTTGCAATTAGGCAAATCGGCACCCATACAAAATAGGATTTTGCACGCCAGCTCCGTCATCCCTAATTGTTGACGGTTACATTATAATTATAAAATATATTCATACATTGGCATTGTAAGAATATTCTTGGATACACGTTTATGTAACATTACAAAATCGGTATCTGTCTATTGACAAGCCTTAGTCGTATTTTTACTTTTAATGTATTTAAACTCTAATTAAATAAAATTTTTGGTTCAAAATTGGAATAAATTCAGTATCGTGAATTTTTAGGTCCCCCTTGGATCAAAGGCACTCCTGCGCTATAACATAATTAACCCAATGGATAAGACGCTACTGCCTATATGACTCCGAAAATTCAATCATATGATTTCTCATTGGGAATACTGCGTGAAGAGTATGAAAAAACGTTAAGGTTCCGTCTTTAACCATCTGACTGTGTTATTTTTTAAAATCTTTATTTAGATTCAATGTTTGGAAACGTGTTCAAATACCGTTGAGCCAAGCGAGTTGTTATTTATATGCAAAGCTCTATTAGTGTGATATGATCCAACGCCATAAAAGTACTAAGTAAGCACATAAGCCCGTGAAAACCGCTGGATGTAGCAGAAAATAGATTTGCTTCCAACCCGCGGAAATCGCGGGATACGCAGTCAGAGGGTTAAAGGGAAAAGGATAGTTCTCTTCAACTTTCATGCAGGAAGGGGCAACAAGCCACTTTACAAATTCAATAAATTATTTCCTGAACAAGACCTCTGAGGAAGACAACATTAGCGGGCACTGCAAGTTCTCGATGGATGGAATTCTGATTGTGGGGGATGTTTGAAATCAGACTTGTATGGATCATGACCTTCGATTGAGTTGGAAATCAAAGATGCGATTCGCCGAAAAGTGTTGTTCGTGCACCCGAATATGCTGCAATCTTCTATCGTTACCTTTTTAACTCGTCTGTAGTATGTTGCGCCATGTGAGCGAGGTTATATCGGACACTTGTTCTATTAAAAGTGTTAAAATTGTCTTCATTTTGTGTTCCTATTCGTTCGCTTATATCAACTCTCCCTAACAGTGATTTTTTCTAATATTTTTCGTGCCAATGAATAGGTAGGCTGGGCCAAATATCGCTTACTAGGGTTTCTTCTTGATTTGTAATGGTATATGGCGGCTAAAACCGGAACAACGAAGCTTCCCACTTCAGTAGTTGTTTGAGGACGCCTCGCCGTTTGAACTTGTGATGTTTTTCATTTTCTGTAGGAATTTTCGCTGATTTTCGTGAGAATTAATAATCATGTTTCATTACTTTTAGTATAATCAGTAACGTTAAAGTCATAATGTTATATCATTTGAGGCATTGATAGCGACTATAATTGGCTACATTTTGGTGTAGTTTATTTTTTGGTTTGCTAACCGATTCCGAAGGGGGATGCCGCCATGTTTGAGGGTTAAGTTGTTCCCAATATCGCCCCCTTAAGTTTTCCCATTATTGTCCACTTGGGTATTCCTATTATCGTCCTAGTCCTTTGGGGGGGGGGGCACTATATTAAAAAAATTACCTTTAAAATACGTGGTTAATGTCCTATAAACTGGCATTGCTTCTAACTTCTTTTTTTATTTTGATATTTTATTTAGGTGAAAAGTTCTAAAAGTACAAAAAAGTTGTCTTGTATTACTTTCAATTTTGTTGTGCTTTGATATTTAATAAAGAACGTATGATTATAGCATAAATTACATTTTATTTCAATCCATTTCAGACATAGGCGACATTAGGAAAACTGTTCTCAGTACGAAAAATGTCGTTGTTGCAAAAAAATTTTGAGGCGTGGGGTGTCAAACTTATGCGTTAGAGTTGCAATTCAGTATATTTTTGGATGACAGTCCAAATAATATATCGAGACAATTTTTAGATAAATAGAAAATGAATTTTTCCTTTGATTAAAATAATAGCTTAAGTGAGAAAAACTATCTTAAATAAATAAATAAACCCATATGCATAGAATGCTTACCTAGCAAACCGTTTTTCAATTCGATCATTTTTCGATTTTTTTTATGACTCTTTGATCACCCAGTGCAACGTCTGGTGAGTACTCGGTAACTACAAATCAGTTGTTTCGATAATAACTCAAATGAATATTTTCTCCTTGACTATGACAGAATGTGAATCGATTTTTGAAAATTATAAGTAGCGCTTAGGGATTGTCTACAACGAGTTACCCAGTTATACCTCGTTGTGAGCTTAGCCCAGTGGTGCCTTTCTCCTTATTTATTCACATTTAGTCAATTTATAGTTACTTAAATATATTATTTACACCACGATACGAATTTAGGTTACGTAAATGTTGTTTACAGATGCCTCTTCAGTACGTCTTTCAACGGATCGCTTCTTTAAACCTCAAAAATAATTATCCATAATTATTTTTAGTAAGAAAAGATAAAAAATTATATACAATTTGTATTTCTGTTTATCGAAATTTCTATAAAAGAATTTTTTTAAAACGAACTTTCCTGTTCGATTAATACAGGTTCGATATATAGAGGTTTGAGAAATTAAAAGTAAGCGACGTTCTATCGAATATTTTCAACGATCGAATATCAATACTCGATACTATACATATAATTATTATACATATAATTACTATGCATGTAGGATATTAACCGTAAAGAATAATTTAATCTCTGTAAGAAAATGTAAGAGCTAGATTAATTAATTTGTTTGGCGATAGATGGAACCACAGTTCTGCCACAAGCAGCGCCATCTTTTTCCCTAACAAAACTAGACTGCACGCTGACAGCGAGCAGCAGCACACCGCAGGCAGCCGTCATGTAACCTCTCTCAATACCTCTGCTGACAGATCAATCTTGGCGCAATTAAGCCGCCCGATCTCCCGGTTGTAAGTAACTATGTCCGTCTAATTTTCCTTATGGCTCTCCAATCTGTTAATCTCTAACTCGTAACATCTATCCCTTATTAATCTGGCTCACCTAGTAAATATGACTTCATGTAAATTCTCAGCACTCTCATAAATTTTCTGTGTATATACCTTTTTTTTCCCCTGTAAATTCTCCCTATAGTACTTTAATAAATGATTTTGTATTTAACTTGAAGTCTACTCATTTATTCTTTGTAATATTTCGTTCTAAATTTAATGTAGTAAAACCCCTTAAATCCCTTAGACATAAACCCGAACTACATACCCCTTAAAGGTAACCCCTCCGTGGGCATTTTGTTTAATTGAACGGAATCCCACTTACATATAATTATTATACATATAATTACTATACATATAATTATTATTTATATTATACATATAATTATTTTACGCTCTATCAATACTATAGCCCTGCGAAGCTTTCAAGATTTATTTTTACATTGAAATTAATAGGAATGAATCGAGATAAAATCAAAACGACGTGCTAACGAGAACGACGTATAAACGAGTGACGCACAAAAGAGATTTCACTCTTACTGCATAATCTTAATTTTTTTAAAAATCATGCACAAAATTTTTATTGGTTTTTTTCTGTGCTTCTCGGGATGAAAGTTTTTCACTTCCCTAATTGTCTTACAACTTCTTCGAATAAAAATTTTTATGCTCGTCAAATATCATAAAACGACCAGATTTCTAAGAAACGGCTTAATTTTGTTCAGCAATACTTAAAGAAACGATCTTAACCTCCATAAATAACATTTCACATTAAAACTGTCACATTCTTTTTTTTTACACAATTCATATAACAAATCTTCCAGAATCCAATGTAAAAAAGTGAAAGCCATAAACCGTACAGAACTCATTTCCTTCCCTTTCCAACCACGCGAAATCCCATGAGATTGGCTGAGCAAACTAACAAATAAAAAGCTGAACCTGTCATGTGGCGATAGTAACTTATATCACCTGCTGTGACACTCTCTTACCTATCAGACCAAGGATTAACTTTACCGATAGACATCGCCACCAGCGAAGAAGATGCTTGGTGCTCAGAAGTTGAAAAACGGTCACCACCTGTTAACAGGCAATTAACAGGATGTTCGAACTAGTAATCGTTACACGTTTCGGTTCATATCTCTAGATTTTATTCTGATAATTTTATTTATCTATTTTTGCTTGTGTGCATGCTAGGAATATCATGGTTGTATTGGATTTAGTAGCTTCAATGCTTCGATAAATTCAACAGTATATTTTTATATCAATTAGTTGAATAAAACGGCAATAATTTTCTATATTTTAGTACACTATTAAAAGTATGTTTTTTATTCTTAACTATTTAATACTTTCTACTTTTATGCCTTTAATATATTTCATTATTATAATTAATAGGGAACCTTAAAATCTCTTTTCTCTCAAATTCACTAATAAATGGCTCTTTTATACGAAATCAAAATTTGATTTAGATCATTCTATCAACTGACTGGCCGTCTTCGGCGACTGGCTTGTTCGCTCATCATATTAATAGCAATAATTTAGTTTTCTCAACCAGCTTTAAAATTGTGAAACTTATTTAATTATCGGTAAGCTGAAAGCTTAAATTTTTTAAAAAGACCTATAAAATAATAAATAAAAAGTGCGCAGGAAATATTTAAGTATTTCAGATAAATTTTTACGCATACGTGAATGAAAATATACCGAAAATTTTGCATCTAATGAAGTCTATTCAATCTAATCAAACATCTGCGAATCTAATTCGAAGATTAACTGTTAAAATTGCTAGGCAGGATGATTCTAAAAATAATGATTTTGGAGATGCAGAGCTGCAGTACCATTTGTTTGAAAACTTTTTTTCGGAATATTTACAGACTTTTACTCACTGAGATTTCCGTAATATTACGCAATTTAATTGAAAAAACAACGATTCACAATAATAAACACAGCTTGATTATAATTTTTCGTTGTAGCCCAATTTTTGAGTTTGGTGGTATGGAAAATCAAAAATCGAAACTCATTGAGTGATTCCAATTCCTTATTTTATCTTCTTCGTCTTTTCCCCTTTCTCTATACGTTTATTTTCTTTGGTTTCACTAAAAGCTTTTATTTAGCTCTACTTGTTTCATGTTTGTAAAGATGAAAACTTGAAATCGAATTTTCATTCACTTCCTGATGAATTAGAGCTTTAAAATTTTGCACTGTTTTAATTTAATTTAGCACTGTAACAAAAAAATATATGTTTGTAGAATTATTAGTTCCAAAAGAATTATTAAAATATTTCAAGGAAAGAAATTAATTAGATAAAAAAATTGTTTTGCCATAAAAGAAATGAATTTTAAAATATCGTTTGGCACCAATTCTTTTCTAAAAGTTATAAAAATAGAGTGATAATGCCATATTTATCTTCAGTTAACGTTGCCTAGCAACGGAGAAGAAGAAATGTTATTAAGATAGAATTCGAAGTCAGTGAATGTAATGTGTGTGATGTACGTGTTTGTGTAAAATGTCTGTGTTGTGGAAATCGTCAAATAAATATCTTATTTTTTTAAAGAAGGCTCATCATTCTTCATGCAATGCTGTAGATGATTCAATACAATACACTTGTGTATTCTCGATGACAGTACGCTTTTCTAATATTTTCAGGACTTAATTATCAATTAAACAATTAATTTAATTAAGTTCTAATTCTATACCAATAGCGCCACCTGGTTGTGAACTTGAGAAAAACTGATTATGCAATTTCATAACATCTAGAAATGGTGAATTATAAATTAAAAAACCAAAAAGTAGAAAATAGTTAATTTTTTTTTTAAATTTCCACCTTTTAATATACTAACAATGCGTCTTAAAATATCAATAAAATAAATAAACGAGATAATATGTTTAAAAAACCTTTTCTTTAATATTTGCTCAGAGTTAACATTCATAAGTCTTGGTTTGACTTCAATTCCTGTTCATTAAATACATTAAATATAGTAAAACCTCGGTTCACCGAACTCGGGTTAGTCGAAACACGGGTTATCCGAAATACCTCTGAAATCGCAAATCGAAAAAACACGTACTGTAATGGACGGAAATAATCGCGAAGGAGAGACATTTTGTTACGATATCCCCACTTTTTTTCTTTTAAGCCTCCCCAAGATGGTCATTAATTAATTTTAGAATTCTAAAATTAAAACTAATGGGTAATAACAATGTTAATTACGATGTCAGGCACATTGCTACCGAACTGGAAGGTGCGAATATTGCGCTCGACGGAGAGTTAACTTTAATAAAGAACATAAGTGTCGCCACCAAAGAGAGTTTTGAATTCGTTTTGCACACAAACCCTTTCAGAATGATTAGATACAAAATAGCAATAGATGTGCATGGCTCAACCGAAAAAATCTTTATCCGAAATGGCTTCCCCCCCCTCTTTAGTTCGGTTAACCAGGGTTGTAGTATACCGTTAAAATACAGAAAATTTAGCATCTGATATTGAATACAGAATTTTGGCTTAACAGAAATCAACCCCGATTTCTAAAAAGGATCTTTCGTAGCACATCTTATTTTTAAGCTAACGAGCGGACAATGATAACTACTTAGTAGTGACTCAGTCAAAAGTCGACTCTCCTTTTCGACTTTCCAACTTCTAGCTGACTTGTAAAGCAGTCAGCGGAGATTAAAAATTAACCTTCGGCATTCTGTTTCGTCATGCATCGGAACTACAGAATTAGTATCATCATACTGATGCATTTGATTAAACGGAAATCCTTATTTTTTAGCTAACGAGCCGACAATGATAACTACTTAGTAGTGACTCAGTCAAAAGTCGACTCTCCTTTTCGACTTTCCAACTTCTAGCTGACTTGTAAAGCAGTCAGCGGAGATTAAAAATTAACCTTCGGCATTCTCTTTCGTCATGCATCGGAACTACAGAATTAGTATCATTATACTGATGCATTTGATTAAACGGAAATCCTTTTCGGTTGTCTATCGAAACTTCCGAATCTGCTTAGGAATTCACGCTCTCTTCGCTTAGTTCTAGTTTCAGGAATGGCAAAGCTGCTCCATCTTTTAGATAACCTGAAATTTCTGGTAGCATTTGATTTGTAGGCTTTAAAATTCATTCGGTAAACGCCGAAAGCTCATGCTTGAATCACGTTCGAATCCAACTTTCTCTTTCGTAGGAAATTGACCTCTTGATATTGATCAGAAAACTCAGTCGTCTCGCCCTGCCCTAGCATCCGGGTAAAACTGGACGACAGCCGCTTCAATATCTCGAGTACCGAGGCCAGAGTCCTAGTAACCATTACCAGACACGGCCAGTTCCCTCGCGAAGGAGGCACGTACTATCACCAGTGATGAGTAACTCGACCTCCACCATTACTGTACCTCCAGGAGAAGCGAAAACCCGCTTACTTATCAGGCAGCTTCTCATCCACGTGCTCGTGGTGCCCCCAGTTGGGAGTCCCTTGATAGTGATGCCCGAACTGAGCTCGGGCATCGAATTGAGGCATTTTTGCACTTATAATTTAAAATTAAGTTATTCATAGACGCTGTCATTCGATACAAAAATGACCGATAATTAATTAACATCTCAAGTGTTCTGTGGGCTCTTAGTTGAATCAATGCGACACCACTTTCCTAAGACAGAAGGGGGTCATCTAATTAGACAGTACAGAAAACTGCACTGTTAATAGGTTAATGAGAAGTCAATTACGACGAATTTTGCGGTAGTTTTGGTACCGGTATGATTGGAACAAATCTTTTCTGGTTTATTCTCAGGTTTCAAGGACTCAATTCCACCAAAGATTCGTCATATATGTGGATAAGCTTCACGTTAATACAGGGTGACAATAATTAGAGTTAGACTATTCAGAGATGCCTACATCCATGACCATTCATCAGTAAAGTGTGGAACTTTGTGGCTGATTTAATAAAGGGATGGAAAAAATTTTTTTCAAATATGGCCACCTTAGAAAATTCATTAATGCTACAATAATGCAGATTAAAAAGTACTGGAATGCTGTCATAAAACAAAAGGTATCGATATATTGGTCAATATTTGTCGCGTCGCCTTCAAAGTAATCTCCTCCGACTGCAATGCTTTTCTTCTAACGTTTTTTTCCAATCCTCAAAACATGACTTAAAGTCGTTTTCCTGAAACTCCTCTGGGCGTCGTAGAGAATTTTCTTTTATTGCATGAATAAACTCCAAATGGTAACCACATAGAGGCAGTTTTAACCGTGGAAATAAGTAAAAGTCACACAGTGCCAAATCAGGTGAATACGGTGCCATATTTGTAGACTTTTTGCCAAACATTCACGAATAATAATAATACTGTGAGAAATCGCATTATTGTGGTGCAAAACCCGTGAGTTTTCTCCATACAATTCAGGTCCTTTTCGACATTTTCGATGTAGCAACTTATTATTCGATAATGTCTCCAATTGTTAAACGACGTTAATTAAGCACCATTTCTCTGATATGATCGACGATTTGATGATTAGATTAAGTGGATGGTCTACCAGAGCGGATTCTGATTTATTTTCAACGATAATATGAAATTAAATAATGAGTGTTGTCACATATTTATATAAGTCATAAAAATATTTGATAAAAAAAATTGCAAACGTTTTCTTGCACCCACCCATCCCTTTCTTCGCATTTCGGACCTCATGTTCTACTACAAAAATGACTTATTTCTGTGTGCCTGGCCTACATTTAAAATTTGTAACCCCTGCACAATTTAAATGATTGTAATTTTAGTTCTTCTGGTACAGTAGACATGTCATTTGTTTCGAAAATAGTATTATGAATTTTTCCAATAACCGGTATACTTTTGAATTTAATAAAACATTTTGTAGCGCTTCGGGACTCCAGATCGCTTAACTTTACGGTTATCGCTCAGAGCTTGGCGACATTTCTTTTAATGCCCATGGATGGCATTACTCGGAGTACTGAACCCAGGGGTGCCTGTGACCTTCGTGGGTGACCGGTCACAGCAATCGAGGGAGACAGACAGATTTTTGGAGAGGAAGGGCAAGGTGATATTTCGGTTGCTCTGCGCGATAGATATTTTGGTACTCTATTTCTCGCTGAGGTGGATAGAACTACCTCTAAGATATGCAGGGTGAACCAAAAGTCTAGCCCTGATTATAAAAATTCATTACAAAATAACCGTTTAATACAATAATGTAACTTTTCTATCATTGGATAGGTCAGTTTTAGTATTTTTTATGCAATAGATGGCGCGAGTGCTCCTTCAAGAGTGACTCAGGGGAACATTTGTAAGGAAGACATCATTTTCGGCCGAAATGAACCGGCGTCGATTGAACAGGAAGCCCGATGTGTGCTTTGGTTTCACGAAACAAAATCGCCCATTAATGTTCAACGTGCATTTCGACGTTGTTATGGACGCAACCCTGATACAAAATCAATAACGCGATGGTATGAAAAGTTTAAAGAAACAGGCAGCGTTACTGATCTTCCCAGGAGTGGCAGGCCTAGTGTGAGTGAAGCAACTGTTGAACTCGTTAGGCAATCGTTTCAACGGAGTCCTACTAAATCAACTCGTCAAGCATTACGTGAACTTCAAATACCGCAAACAAGTTTGGTAAGAATTCTTCATAAAAGACTTAGGTTGCATGCTCATAAAGTTCAAATCGTTCAGGACTTGCAACCAAATGATTGTACGAGACGTGCAGAATTCGCAATTGAGATTCTGAACAGAATTGATATCAAAAACGATTACTTAAATCGCATTTGTTTTTCCGATGAATCCACCTTTCATGTCAGTGGAATTGTAAACAGGCATAATGTCCCTATATGAGGATCAGAGAATCCATATGTTTCTGCACAGTTACAGCTAGATAGCCCTAAAGTTTATGTCTGGTGCGGCCTCATGTATAACGAGGTTATTGGGCCGTTTTTTTTTTCAGGGAAAAAAGCATTACCGTTAACGTTTATTTAGACTTATTGCAAATGTTCATTGCACCGCAGTTAGAACAATTTCAACCATGGATAATGTTTCAGCAAGATGGAACACACCCGCACTGGGGTTCCTTAGTAAGTGATTTCGAAGACGAAACATTTCCAGATCGGTGGATTCGAAGGGAAGGACCAACACCCTGGCCTCCTGAAATTTACTGAGGTAAATGGTCTTATAAAAAAATTTATAACAGTGCTTACAATGTATCCAAGCAAACATATGTCTAATTATAATAGTATGAGCACAATAAATATTTATAATCAGGGCAAGACTTTTGGTTCACCCTGTAAATTTCTCGTTGAGGAGAATTGGAAATCATTTGTGGAAAATTCCATAACATTGAAGGAAGCCCGAATAAAGGATTTAGCTTACAATCCAGATTCTCCATTGCTTGAAACTAACCATCGAACACCACACACTTTCTGTATGTATAAAAAAATTTGAGAAATATAAGCATTTGAAAGTTACGATTACTACAATTAATCACGAATTTTGTACTTTAAACTTAATTTATGACTGTTTGCCAGTGGCGTACCTAAATAAAATGGCGCACAGGGCGAATACCGAAACTGCGCCCCTCCCTTTTTTTCTTTTAGGAATGTGTTCCTCATTTTCTTTTCGGAAACTTTATTCCGGGGAGTGCAAAAATTAAAAGTGCAAATAAATTTAAAAATTGACATATAAATAATTTTTGAGTTGATAGGATTTACAAACGAAATTTCGCTGAATTTTCACAGAAAACTTGGTACATTCTCACTTTAATCCTATAAATATGGCTGATATCAGAAAATCAAAGTTTTTTGTAACAAACTTTTGATATATTAGAAAAATATAAATAAAAGGTGAATTCCATTTATCTCGTATTTGAAAAATAATATAAAATGTGTAAAAATCTCTTAATCAATCGAAAAACACCCAACACATATACGAATAAAAATGAAAAAATTATATACATTATTTTTTTGCTCATAGACAGTATATAAAAACTCTAAACATTGAAGTAAATCTTTTTCTAACACAGATAAAATCGTACAAAAGCCTTCGTGACTAATATATTTAATAATATTCATAACATAATTCATCATATAATTCCATACATATCTTTAAATATATTAAATAAAATTTACAACTAATTAAGTTTAATAATGTTTTATCTAGCACCTTATGACAAAGTTGAAATTCATTGCATGAAATTAGGAGATAAGCTATTTCAGAGGAAACAAATGCCGATTCAAATATGAAATAAAATTACAATGTTATTAATTTGTCTATGACATGTAAAATCACACTTTCTTCTTATTTTAGTAGTCATTATTTATGTGCATAAAAAACGATACATTCTTTCTGAAAAATTTTGAAGGCTTTAGGGTATCCGAGATGTTATAAATTAACTTTTCTGGCTTTTAATAAAGCAAAAGTGTTTATAATTACAATACTTTAGTGCTTAAATATTTGTATATATACTTAGCATAAGGATTACAAACAAAAACAATTACTGCCATATTTACATATTTAAAAAATTATTTTATGTTGAGTATTGGTAGTTTAATTATTTGATAGTCAAGGCAAATTTTATTGTGTTTTTTAACAGTAAAATTAATTGGTGACAATAACTAACTCAACGAGGAAAGAAAACGCTTCACATCACGGCAGGAGTTGAATTTATCTTTTTTATGTATTGTTCTAGTTAATTATTAAAGAAACTGCTTTCATTTATCTTGATTTAAATGTCAATACAGACTGATAATTTTTACCAGAATTACAAAACTTTGTGCAGTCTTTTCTCTTTCTCAGTATTTTTTTGTTTGCTTTTGGCAGAAGAACAGCGTCTAGGTTTTGCGAAATAAAATTTAAAATAAACACTATCGCATTTTCCTCATACAAATTATGCAAATATTCAGCACTAAAAACAATGTAAAGATAGCGAACTTACGTCTTTTAAAGTTTCTAGAGTGCTAATACACTGCGCGAAAAATATGGAGGAATGTTTTCCATTCTTCACTCTTTGCTAATTGAAGATGGGAAGAACTTTGAACAATTTATCACCCATTTCCGAAGAAACTGATATCCAGTCAGTATGAATCAGGCATAACGTGGGAAACCATAGAAACCCTGCTGAAATAATCATCCTTAACCATCTTTCTTACCTCCTACCCCACAGAGACTCAAATTGAAAAGGGCCTTCCTTTTAAACGAGTTTTTAATTTCATTGATGTGAGTTTGGGTCGGCAAATCTCTGAAACATAATATTAGGTACTTATAATTTTGTCGCAGCTTGAGGCTTCCGGGTTGTAAAAATGACTGTATCATTAAGATTTTCCCACACTTTGTTGAAACCATTTCAATTTTTAAGAATCTTGGGAAAAAGAGCTTCAGAAAACCTACTTTTCTTTTAAATACAACCAATTGATTCCTTAATTTTGCGTCCCCTAGAAATTGCGCCCCACCCTAGTTACGCCACTGCTGTTCACCGTAGCAACAATTGTTGATAAGTGTTTTCTGTTGTTATCAATCAATTCATTTATGATAACAGCAATTTATCTGTTGGGTATTTCTGGCGAATTCTATTTATAGAAGATATGACAAAAGTAGGGCACGGCCATTTACTCAGGGCGTGATGCTATAAAAATATAAAACAAACCTTTCATTTGTTTATTTTGCTATTGCCGAGTTTGGTGATATTAAAGGAATATTTTTGAATGCTTGTAGATAGCCTTACTTTACAATATAAATTTTGAGTGGATTAAATTCAATTGCTTACCATCTTTCTCCAAAATCAAGTGGACATTTTTTTGATAAATTTATGTGTGTACATTTTGATATGTTATCCTTTCTTACTAAACTCCATCACGGTTTGATAAATCTTTTAACTGCCGCCCCCTTTCAGATAGAAAATTTAAAAAAAATAAAAAGTGTTCGAAAAACATGCTTTTGTACTAAAACGCAGGTAAAAAATTGTCAAATCAAAAATACTAAAAACTATTGAGGTCAGATCAAAAATACTAAAAACCGCAGGCGCTGATAGAAACACTTTTAAGAAAATAGGAATGTTCATAACTTATCATATTCGTTAATAATTATATTCATTATTAATCATATCATAATTTACTTTAATTTTTAATGAATGTTAAGGTATTATCTAATTTATTATATTCATTGTGACAGAATTTCCTTATCGTATTATTTTCAGAGGCTCTCGCTTTCACGATTTTTGATTTGACGTCCAGAATTTCGATCAAAAGTGTGTTTTCTACTTTTTAATACACTAATAAAAGTATATATTTCAAAAAACTTATGATTTTTTTTATTATTTTATACTTTTTAGTTGTTAATATATTTTATAATTCATTAATATAATCATTATAGAATCTTGTAAACATTGTTTTGGCAAATTCATTAGAAGATGACGCCTCTCATATAGAATCAAAATTATATTGAAACTAATAGTTCTGTGAGGTTACCTCGCGGCCAAAATAAAAATATTATATCTACTCTTCATTCAAATCTGTAAAGGTTTAGCCATTTTTTCTATGTAGACTTACGTCTCTCCATAGTGGTCTAATGGTGTGTCGGGAAAGGAAAAAATTATAACGCTTTTCGCGCTGAAGTAAAACGCTTATAGCTCCCCAACCAAATAACATAAAGAGTTGGTTTTAGATTCATTTAACAGAGAAAGGTGGACATTGAAGATTGCAAAGAGAATTTTAGAACTTGGAATTACAGTTTAGTCACAGTCGAGCTGCAAATTTGTTGAAAATCACGAAAAGGTTTGATGACGTCACAGCGACCGATGCGCGCGCAAGCAGACTAAGGCAATTCGTTCATCGATCGCGCGAAATATTACTCAAGAATTGTTGAATTACGTCAAATTTCGTGCTAAAGTTAAACGCTTATAGATCCGCAACCAAATAACATAGAGAGTTGATTTTAGTTTCATTTAACAGAGAAAGGTAGACATTGAAGATTGCAAAAATAATTTTAGAATTTGTAATTACGGTTTATCACAGTCGAGCTGCGAAGTTGGTGAAAATCACGAAGAATTTTACATAGATAGAGTCACATAGTCACACTAGACTAATAGTCATTATAGACTATAAAGTTAAAAGTCACATAGAGCTACTTTAGTCACAGAAAGTCACAGTTGAGTAAGTCTACGCCCCTCAATCCCAGCGGCCGTTTCACAGAGACAGCCTCCTGTCGATTTTTTTAAAAAAATTCTCCCTCTAAGAAAAGTGCATATAAATAGTAAAATAAAATAAATCTACAAAGGACAGTAGAACTTCGATTAATCGTCACCGTCCGGACCAGGTCTGTGACGGATAATCGAATAGATCGATAGCAGAAATCTTTTAACGCGTTTTCACTGCTTGTTGGGAGGAAAATGAAAATAAAATAATTTAAATGCGAATCATTCGTACTTATTGTATTTAATTTTACAAAACGATCAATATAAACTTCAATATAAGAGTAGTAATGTACAGATTTTACAGAACGATCAATATAAACTTCAATATAAGAGTAGTAATGTACAGATTTTACAGAACGATCAATATAAACTTCAATATAAGAGTAGTAATGTACAGCAATGCGTTGTTATACTATAAACCCACCTTACTTTAAAATAATCTGTCATCTTCTTCTGTGCCTTAGATTTTAGACAATGACGGATAAACGAGTGACGGTTAATCGAAGTTTTACTGTAGTGATAAACAAAGAGATAGGTGAAAACGATTTAAAAGATTCTAGTAAAACATGTTTAGGACAAAATTAAGTGTAAAATTTTACTGAAGAAATTTCAAGTCAACATATTCTATTCTTATTTACTTCAAGTATGTCGATCCTATTACATTTTTAATCTATTGTACATCATTCATTAGAAAAAATGGTAGAGTATGCAGTTAGATATTATATGACATACGCAATTACATTTGTCATCTTAATGCGAAGTTTTACCTTCTGAATATAACTTAAATATTTCATAGAAGTATAAAATCAAATAAAAGATATAAAAAATTCACTAATTGCTTGAAAATGGATAAATATATAAAATAAATATCGATAAAGAGTTTTGATCATCTCTAAACAAAAATTATGCGAACTTCAGGAGTCAAATTCAGTACAAATAATACACTAAATGGTTATTTTTGGCATATATGAATGGGCTGAAAATAATATATCACAAATATATAGAGAAAATTCCCTTTATACTTTGGACATCATCCCCAAATTCAAATAAAGAATATATATCTCAATATAAATGTGATCTATTTGAAATTTTATGATTCTTTTAAAAACAATTCCATGATATATTTTTATTTCAGCTTTTATCGAGTTTATAAATAATAATCGTCTTCGCAATATAATTCAGTTATTTTTTATGTTATTTGTACATCTTTTTCAAATGCTTCTCTTGAAGCATACAGATTTTTTTCTTCGCATACTTTTGAAATTCAATGTTTTTCATGCCACTAAATTAATTTATCGCTTGTTTTACACACACACACACACACACAACGTTTTTTTATGACAATGGTAAAAAATATATAAATAGTGAGCTTTAAATTATGGTTGCTAGTTAGCAAAAGAAACGATAGTTCAAAAATTTTTTGCCAAATAATCTGATCGTTCTAATAATCTTCTGTTTCTTCACATGCATTTTATTATTATGGATATTCTTTTTAAGCAAAAAGAAACATTGATATTTTTTAAATAAAAAATTGCCTATTAACATTAAGAGGCTGGTAACCGATAAACAACTCCTTAATTGAGTATTCCACCAATGTAAATTTTAACTACAAAAAAACAGCTTACACATTTAATTGAACGATAAATTGAAAACTAGACCAACAGAACTGTCTTTCAATTAGCCAAGCTTTCTAAGCATTGTTTTTGTTGCGTTCGAAACTGAAACGCAGATATGTATGTAAATGAACTGTTTATCACAAAATATGGTTTGACCTTTGCAGTGGAACTTCTCAACTCCGGTCCGAGCCGTGTAATAAATTCGGAGTTTTAACTAGTTCTTCTCGTCACCGTTTTGGAACAGGAATATGACCTCGGCATGTAGCGTGCTTAAATTTCCAATGCATGAAAGCTGCTCGAATTTTGAAATGTTGACATAAATTCATGTCAGTTTTGTTTCTTAAAGAAATAAAAAAAGGCTATTGTATAGAATTCGCGGGCCAATACAGTCAGTTTAAACTTTTTTATAATTAACAATTTAGTTTGAGAATATTAATAAATTATTTGTCGTAATCTTTTTTCAGACATTGCGCATGTGCGCATTATGCTATTATGAGTTTGAATATCGTAAAGAGGACGTCGTCAATTATTTATCTGTTGGTATTTTTGGCATAAAACATCAGCCAATCATTTGTTGGTATTTTTCAGAAATTGCGCATGTACAAAGTTATGCTATTATGAGGAAGGACGTCATAAAGATGAAGGTAATCTGATGATGTGATAAAGGATAAGGACATGAACACTTTGACAGCTACGCAACTTTCTATACGAAATTATATAAATAATTGTTCATATATTTTTTCACAGATGCATTTTGTTTTAACGTTCAAAAGTCCTATTTTTAAAAAATTGATTTTAAAATATTTTTTTTGAGCTCCATTTCTTGGATAAAACAAAGGATTGTGTTAAAAAGCTTGTTTTAAATATGGTTTATGGCTAAAAAACCGTTTGCTACCAACTGACAACACTGAACTTTGTTTCAATTTCTTCAAAATTTTCTTGATAAAACTCTATAATGTCAAACAAAGATAAATGTTAATAACTAATAATACGGATAAGGAATTTCCTTCAACAGTGTAGAACAAAATATGGTATTCTCAATCGTACAAACAAAGCTAAAAAGATGCAGCCTCAAGTGAAAAGCATCAATTTATTTTTATTTTTTTTATCAGCACTCAGACTGCCATCTATATGTTGTAAATGATTTAATAAAATTTTCAATATGTATCCTATTAGCCACAAGAGGCACTAGAGCTTCAGTCTTATTCTCAAGATTTTAGAAGAAAAAATTGGGCATGTTGCTTAGAGGCAGCACTGGGCCTTTAAAGGTTAAATTACCGTCTGTAAAGAAATAAAATGAATAAAAACTAACATAAAAACTATAGTGAATCTACGGTGTTTTCGCCATGCTAGATCCCGTGCCGGATTAAGCCCTCTAAGAGCTTATTGGCAAGACAAGCTTCGGGGGCCCCCTTTCCCTTACCCAACAAAACTAAATATATTTTTATGGGTTTTCATTTAATCTTTATACAAGCAGTTTTTAATTAAAAATATTAATACAAATTGAAAAGCAAAATATTTAACTGTGGGTCGCCTTCAGGAGAGTTCGTTTCAGTATCTCGCAAATAAAGAAGAAAAAAAATGTAAAATTTGAATTTAAAAGAAATTTTTTGAAAAAAAAATCGATGAAAAAATTACAAAACTGTTTTTATCACTATCTGAATAATCTAATACAAAGTTGGCCACGACTGTTGAGTCAGTCAGCCAACTGCAAAACAAACTGGACCACACTCAGGGTTGTAGTAGAGCCGGAACGCACCGGCACGCCGTTCCGGAACTGCTTTTCTTTCATGAGAAATAAATAAGAAAAAATTTTGAGAACGTCCTTAAAACAGAGCGATTTTTGTCGCCCAACTTAAAGCGTTCCTGCACTTCTTTTAGAGCTTCCCGGCACTTCTTTTAGAGCGTCCCGGCACTTCTTTTAGAGCGTCCCGGCACTTCTTTTAGGGCTTCGCGGCTCTTCTTTTAGAGCGTCCCGGTTCTTCTTTTAGAGTGTCCGGTGCTTCTTTTAGAGCTTCGCGGCACTTCTTTTAAAGCTTCGCGGTACTTCTTTTAGAGCTTCGTGGCACTTATTTAGAGCGTCCCTGCACGTCTTTTAGAGCTTCGCGGCACTTCTTTTAGAGCGTCCCGGCAGCATATAGACATTCTGTACTCGAGCAGAGCACCATTGTAACTTTGGAGGGCTCTGATTGAACAAGCGAATCAGACGTCACTCTTCTGCACATCGTATCAACAGTGAGACACGCGTATCTTGTTTATAGTTCTTACGACTCTAAATACTAATTTTTTCTCCAAGATATTGCCTAAATTTGTTTTCAAAAGAGGAATATTTCTTCTTCTTGATTTAATGTCGTTAGATTTGCTTTAAATTTTTTCTTTGTGAATATATTGTCATGTTTTTTTTTTTTTTTTGTTTTTTTTTTCTCTTTTGAATATCGTCATGTTTTAAAAATGTGTAACAAAAAAAACATCATGGCAGCACTGTAGCTTGCACTCGTGCTCGTAGATGCCTAATACATTTATACTTAATTCCTCCAATATTTTTTTTCTTTATACTCGTTCTAAAACTGCTTTGTAAATTCTTTCTAAATTTTACTTCAAAATTTAAATTTAATAACTTTTTACAAAATTCAATGTTAATTAAAAAATACTAAATTTTGCTTGAATCATTGAAATACGATTTCCAACCTTTTACTGAAATAAGACAATTTTTTTAACAACCTTCCTTTTTCATAAGTCGTAATCGAGAGTCATAATAAAAGGTTGTTTCAATTTACTTTTTTAACTCCTGTTAGAAAATCTTGATCGCACTCCTGTTAGAGATCTTGATAGCCATTCACTGTTTTGTATTTTTATCCATCTTAACCATGTAAACAATATTTAAAACACAAGTTTTATTTTTAAGCGTTTGCAAACATTGCAGTTGGTAATATTTTTTATCTGTTGCTGTATTAATGAGACAGTGAAATTATACTAAGTATTTCGTTTGCATGAGTTTGTGAGAGAGTCAAGAGAATACATAATTATCCATTATTGAAAATTAAATGAAATGGGATAAAATAAATTTATTTAAAGTTGTTTTACTCTGGAGCAAAAATCTTGTAAAGGTCATGTTAGAAATTACACTGCTAAAATTGTGTGAACATAAATCTAATATTCATAAATTTCCATAGGCTAATTGAGATTTGCAATAACAAGAGATTTGTCTTGCTGGTTTATGACAGAAAGATATCTTAATTAAATTTTAAAATATTGAGTTTTTGAAATAAAAATGTGAATAAAAAACTTTAATAATCATTTTTTAAAAAATTAAATTAATACAAAAAGCAATTTTACATCGAGTATAGACAAAAAGCAATGTAGTAAAACACATGAGAACCATGAATAATAAGGAATCAAAGAGATTTTAATTTAAAATACCAAATATTTTTTCAAATTTAAAAAAAGAGAAAAATTCCATTAGGTATACTTATGAATTAATACATTGTGTTACATAATATGCAGTATACTTTCCATACCTCAAAGTCAGAAAAAAAAATTTGAGATTGAAAGGTAACCGTCAGAACATAAAAATCACACAAAATAACATGATATGGAATGTTGCCAAAAAATTTAGGGTCATGATAGAGCAGAATGTCTGAAAACAGTAATGATTTAATTGATTTATACAAACAGTAATAAAATCCACTCATAATTGAGCTATTTCAATTTATGAATCAGGAATTGTATGATATATAAGGATGTTTTAGAAACTAGAAGATCACACGTCATCGTATGACGGGTGCAAATTGTCTCTTCTTTCAAGAGATTTCCCGTCAAATTTGACGTGTTTAAATAGATATATAGGCGAGAGAAATATTTAACATTGATTGAAAACAAATAAAATAAATATATGTTTTATGACGGGAAATATTTTTTTATTTACATATTATTTACATATTCCTTTATTTAAAAAAACCTCTTGGTAAACAACATTCCGTGTGAAGTATTTTTCGTTGTTTAACAATTTTATTATAATTCAATAACCATGAAATTCTCAGCTTGCCAAACGTAAGTCAAAAGTTAAAATTTCAAAGGAATTCTTTTTCGAAATTCAAATCAAAACAAATCACTTCTCTTCTTGTCAAACGTTGCCAGAATATAAAATGTAGTGTCCTCAGAATATAAAATGTAGAATTATAAATAAAAAAGAATAAAAATGTCCTTCTGTAAATTAAGCGATACTTGATATAATTTGAATAACTTCAACCACAAGACTCTTGTAAATCAAATGAAAGCACTAAATTAAATTGCTTTGCAAAAACAATATCATGAGGGGTCGGGGGGGGCAAAGTTGTGGAGCCCCTAGGCAGTTGTCTACTTTGCCTATGTGATTTTCCGGCCCTGGAAGGTCTATGGAAACAAGCGGAGAAATTATTAAAATAAGTCAACAAGAATTTTATTTTAAAAAACTAAACATTTCAATTGAAAGAATTTACTCAGTAATCCTCAGATCGCCTCGAAAAATTTGGTTACGTAAGTTTGGCTAAATAAACAAAAGCAAAGGAGCTCTACTCCTGAGACAGATGAAATATGAATTTTTAATTAATTATTACTTAATGTTTTATTAATTCTACTTGCTGTTTACAAAACTATTGAGATGGAAAAAATATTTTAATTTAAGTTTATTGTTTTATATTTTCAGTAAGAATATTTTCTTTTTGAGGTCACACTTTGAAGATAAACACAGAGAACAAACAATGAACTGGAATTTTGAAAACAGCCCTAAAACATTTCAAAAGTTATTTGCAAACTAGGTCTGGATTCCCAATGGACAAACATTGTGATATCGGTAAAATTCTGGTCTGCTTTAGAAAATATTTACATCAGGAATTATTGAGAGTTATCAGAAATAAAATTAATTATTAAAATACATCTTGTGAAAAAAAATTTCTAAATTCAAATTCTTAGATTTTCTGAACTTCATTTCGAGTCGCTCTTAATATTGAGGGGGTGGTGGTTAAGGCAGGCACAAAGAGTCAAAGTCCTGACAGAATGCGCTAATCCTGAATGTCATGTCATTTTACAATGTGTTCATGATGCATTCACGAGAAGGCTAGGCTATGCCATTTAACCCAAGACCGGTTTTTTTTCCCACCCATTCAAGTCGAAAGATTAGGCACGTCATTCACGGAGGCTCCAAAGTTTGTTTTGATAGAGTTGTCGCGGGGTTCCAATCTAGGCAGAACCTTTGTTTTCCCGCTACCCTCGCAGCGAGTTCCTCAAAAAGCCATGCGGCCGTTCCAATCAGTCTTCAAACTATTCGGAATTCCAAACAGCAATCCATTTGCCCCAATTTTCATCGGTTTCTCACACTGACGAAAGGTTTTCCCTTCCCGTGTTCAAAAAATCTCGGAATTGAACAGAAGTGAATGCCCCGCTTAGTAACATCACGAAATTGCACGTAACAGAAACAAATTATTTTCTTCAGGAGTTAAAATACGGCATTAGAATTATGCTCAAAGTAGGGTATAAAAATATACAAGGTGTCTTCTCTGGTCGTAGACCAATATCTAATTCCTAAACAGTTAGAGATAGCCATGCACTTCCAATTGGGAAAAATGCTTGAAATAAAGTAAAGAATTTTTTTGTTTGAGCCAATAAATGTACTGCTGAAAAATTTACGAAGTCCTCAGGTCCTATTAATCATCATATTTTGTTAAATAATTTCGACACATTAACATTTTGAACAGAAAAGGCTCCTCTCTTCTGCGTCCAAAACTGACCGAGTTATGAAGCTTGAATTTCATTATTTTAGACCATTTCAACGGCCGCCTCGATAAAGCTATTAATTCTAACCTTTTATAAGCTTCCTTATTGTCCTACGATGCGTATCCACTGCCTTCCAGAGATTATTCTACCTTTTATCAGAATCTGAGAGGTCATTCGAATGACCATCTCCATCCAACATTCAAAATGAAATTCAATTATCCAAATCTGCATTAGACAGTATTTAAAACGATGCGGACGAAAAATAAATTAAAAGTGAAGGAAGTAAGAAAAAAGATGCGGTGATAATATTTTCTATCAGACTTAAAATCACACAATCCAAAATAATTAGCATAACTTAATTATAATAAATGTTTAACCTATATTATAAAACCGAAAATACATGTGTTATGTCTAAAGTGACCATTTATTTTCTCCCTCAAAACGGGACATTTTTTAATGTTTAGTTAATATTATGTGAATTCAAGAAAACACATATTCCTTCACTTTTTTATTTATTAATGAAAAGATCAGGAATAAACACGTGAAAATAAATAACTAATGTGATCTTGCTTTTTTTGAAGAACACATTTTTGCTTCAGTATATTTTGTGTTGATTTAAGAAAAAGATGGCATGATTTCTTAAAATTTACTTTGATAATTAACGTTACTTTCTAAACTGCAACTTGCAACTGTATTTTCTAGCTCATCCCCAACTTATTCATAAGAAAAAAGTCCCTCTACGAGTGCGTTAATGCCGGGCAGACATAGAACATATTCAATAATTTTATGAAAATTCGCATGATTTGAATTATTAGCGTGAAAGTGTTTGAACAGTTCCACTCAACGACTTCGATTCAAATATTCCCAGTGTTTCATTCTGTCACTTCATGCGGTGTAATGAAGTTAGAACTAAGTGCGAGATAGGAGGCTTCTGACCAACGTACATATGTGTGACACGTATAGCACATGCTCCGTCATCACTGAGCAGCTATACATTCCCTTGAGATTTTTTTGATTTTTGGAGCCTTCTTGTTTGAAATTGTTATCGTGGGTTGCTCTTTTTCTGAAAACGGGACATTTGGGCGTCCTGAAGCTGCACTTGGGGACAACGGGACAGGCTACCTAAAAATGGGACTGTCCCATTCAAAACCGATGGTCAACTTAGTTATGTCACATCTCCTCCTAAGCGGTAAACAGTAGTAATGACATGAAATTTGCATATGCCATTCTGGGGTCCATTTCTACGTCAATTGAGTTATTTTCAATTTTCAAACTTAATTCATTCCTAAGATATTTAATTAAATAATAACAATTTACCCAAGCTCCGACATTTTTGACCATTTATTCGCCAGTAACTTCTGATATAATTTTCACGAAAAAATGATTTAGATACCATCTTAAAGAACAAAAATATTATCTTTTCAATGATGCCAATTTAACTGCCGTATATTTCCCCAATTTTAGTTAACTTTTTAAAATTTCATTTTAAACACAATTTGCAACAGTGCTTTCGATTGTGTAATTAAATTTAATGCGTTATAAGTACTTAGACTTGAAAATATTTTTAACCCGAGCAACGGTAATTTATGTAACTTCTTAATAAGTGTTGTAAAGTTAATTAAATCACTAAAAGTCAATTAGGACAATTAATTGTTGAATTCTAAGTTGTAAAGTTTAAGTGAGTTTCTGAATATCAATTAGAATATTTAATTGTTAAATGCTAAAAAGGAGTGAAAGTTACTGATTACTTCGTTTAATTACGTATTGCTGAGAACATAATGGCCCTACAAGACTAAAGAATAATTTTTTCCGCTCAAGTAATTCCAGATAAACCGCCACATCCCCTACTAGAAAGCAAAACAATCCCCAAGATTCCTGCGCCATCTAGTATATTCAAATTAAGTATATTCAGCACATTCTCTAAATAATAATCTTTACTGAAGCCGGTCATACGAATAACGCGGGCGTGAAATAGTTAGTTAGGAATCTCAATTGTTTCAAATAAATTTTCAGGAAAAAATAAACTGGTTAAAAAAATAAATGAATAATATGCATTTATAGCAGAGAAGGATATGTTCAGTCATAGCTTTTTATTAACTAAATGACGATGCTGTATAATACATGCTTTGCTAAAAGCATTACCAAATAAAATATTTTCTTGTAAACTAGTTCTTCTTACTAGGCTAGTAATAAAAAGTATTGTAATCGTGAAAAAATTCAATCTACATAATTGATTATCTTTCCATGTTTTAGGCTTGCCCAACACATTTTGGAATTATGTTTGTCTGTCTGTCCTTTGCACTTGACGGCATCAAAAAACGGAACGAGTCGACGAATGAAAAGTGGTGCGTGATCTTAAAATCAAAATTTTAGTTTCATTTCAGGCAAAATACATCAGCGGAAGGATATTCTGTCTACTGGATTGTATACATGAACACCATAACTCAAAATCTCGGCAAGCTAGATAGAATAAATCTACATATGGTTTGATCAGCAGGATTATAGATCTGTATTAAATCCGGACACTATCTACGTGTAGGAGGTGTCTGTCGGTTCCTCTGTTCGTGTTATTCAAAAACTCCAATAGGCTTGAGCGTGGTTCCCAACCATGGTGCGGGAGCCTGTCGTAGACCAGCGTATTAATAGGCCGCGAAATGCTAGTCAGGGAGTCGAAGTCAAGGGATTCAAAGAGTCATCACTCGTTTTATGCTTTATAAACATATTTTTTTATTCACTCACAGTAAGCTTCATACTTCTAGCTATAGGAGCATCTAATATACACAGTGTCCACACTCAGGGTCCAATAGCTAATTTCCTAAACCGTTAAGGTAGACAAAGGTAGTTCAAAATCGGAAAAAAATGCTTTAAATAAAGGGGAAGAATTATATTTATATGTTTTTTGAGTCATAAATATATTTCTGTATATGCAATTCTAACTTTTTATAGAGTTTCGCCAATCTATCAGTCATATTTAGTAAAATATTCTTGACACTTTAAAATTTTAAATGAAAAGTTTCACTCTTCAGAGAGATTATAGCAGGCGAGTTATGGAGCTTCGAATTTCATGATTTTTTACAAATCAGAGAGCGTCGTCAGCTAGCTGTTACGCATTGATTAAATCGTCGCAAGACGACTGTGTGGAATTGTGTAAAGTGCTCTAAGTGAGGTCTAAGTCAAGTGATATTCAAGCTCCATAACTCGGTTCAGTTTAGATCATACAAAAGATAGAGACTTTTTTTTTTGTTTAAATGATTTAAGAGCATCAAAAATATTTTTCTAAATATGATTCATAAGATCGGGGACTGCATAAGAAATTAAGCTTTCGTAACTTTACAGGAATATATTTACTTCATTAAAAGACATATATTATAATTCTTCCCTTCATTAGTATTCAATTAACTTTTATGTCTATCTCTAACAGTTTAAAATACAATAATGTGATCCGTATAATTGGCCTGTTCAATGATCATATATGTATATATTATATTGTGTTTGTGTGACTTATGTGTGTGTGTGTGCTATGTTATGTGCGTAGTGTGTGTTGTTTATTATATGTGTTGTTGTGTGTGTGTGTTTGTGTGTGTGTGTAGTATGTGTGTGTATTGTGTTGTGTGTGTGTGTGTGATTGGTAGTAGTAA
>BGPR01000403.1:166933-218110 GCA_013235015.1 Araneus ventricosus | reverse complement strand
CCGACTGTGTTCGGAGACATTTTTTTGAAAAATAACTTATACAGTGAAACCTCTTCGAACGGCCACCCCTGCATAGCGGCCACCCCTCTTAACGGCCAATTTTTCGTGGCACGGAGTTTTCGGCCCATAGACCTAATGTTAAAATAACCCCTAGCAACGGCCACCCAACCCCTCTGAACGGCCGCCGGGTGGGTTCGCCCATCCCATTTAACAAACGCATCGGTTAGAGATTTACCTTTTAAACTGAAAAACGAACTTGAAAAAATGGTTTTTTCCCGAGGAGGGTAAAAACTTAAAACGGTCACAAATTGTATCCTTTTTTCAAAAAATGTAAAAAATTATTAAATAAAGTACTATTTTCTCTTAGATAAGTCTCAAACTTCATTTTAAATAAGAAATACGTGTCAGACTTGTTTATATTATGTATTATAGCGATTATCTTGTAATTGTAACGAAAACCCTTCAGAGCGGCCACCCCCTCTGAGCGGCCAATTTTTCTCGGAACGGAAGGGCGGCCGCTCAAAGAGGTTTCACTGTATATATTTTTAATGTTATTTTTCAACTGCATATGTTGTAAAACTATGAAAATATTGTAAAATTAGTCTTTCAAAATAATACTTTTTTTAAAAAAACTGAGAAATTTGAAGAAAAATGACTAAAATATTTGCCTTACGCTAACAGCCATAGACAAAATCATATTCTAAATATACATAAATCCTTGTAGGAGTACATTTTTATGACAGTTATCTGTGTTATGTTCTAAAATATTTCTTGTACTCCAAAATAGTTTTGAGATATAGCTGAACATAGTTACTAAACTGGTAATTTTTCATAAAAAATGCTTTTCGTTTATATTTAAGTACTTAAAAATAATACTTGATTTTAAAATTGACCTTAGTTTTTAAAGGAAAACATCAAACCTATTACAGAAAACAAACTCAGAAAATTTCATATCAATACTTGAATAAGTTTTTGAGAAATCATTGTTGCAGTCGACAGTTTTCCTCAAAAATATCATTTCTCAGAGAACACATTTAAAGTTTTCATGAAACATAAAATAATGCTTACAGTTCGATAATAAAACAGCTGTAACTCCATTTGTAATTCACTTAAAGTAAAAAGTGAGACAGTTTTAGGAAGCTGGTTAAACAGGTTACAAAATTAAGTCATAAAAAGTTTTTTGATAATTTCATCAAAAACGACGATTTTAAAGCAGTCGGATACATTATTATGCAAAAAGCGGAAAATACATAAAATGCGAAACAATAATTTAAAGATTCAACAAATTCTTCCTAAAAATATTTTTTTTTGAGCAATATTATTATTATTATATACTTCATAAGAAATCTTTCAAAAACTGCATAATTTCCTAAATTTTAGTATCGCAGTTTGACTAGAGATTTAACTATTCAGAAAGTCTAAACTAAACAAACGTACAAGCACGATCATTATAACTTTTATAAACTTAGCTTGCTATAAACTATTGAAAAAAAATTTCGATGTCGAATTTTTTGGTGATTCGACTTCGTACGTGAAAATGTAAAAACGTCTAAAATACCAAACGATAATTTAAAGAATCAAGAAATGTTTTCCTAAAAGCATTTATTTTGAACGAAATTATTTGTTATTTAATTCATAACAAACAGTACAAAAACTATTCTCACTTTTTATATTTCAAGAATGCAATGACAAAAGAGATTTAATTTTCAGAAATTTAGTGTCGCACAAAAACAGGCACACAAAAAATGCACAAGCACGTTGGTTACAGCTTTTATAAATTTGACTTGGTCTAAAACATTGAACCAAAATATAGAGCTGGAAGTTTTTGGTGATTTGACTTAGTGTGTGCAAAACTGAAAATGCATGAAATACCAAACGATAAGTTAAAGAATGAATAAATGTTTCCTTAAAACATTTTCACCAACAAAATTATTTGCTATATTCCTCCGTAATAAATCGTTCAAAAGGTGCATTCCTATATTTCAGTATCGCAGTGACGCAAGAAATTTAACTTTTCAGAAATTCTGCCTGGCACTAAACAAACGCACCAGCACGATGATTACAACTTTCATAAAGTTGGGTTGGTCTTCGTGGCATCTCATAAATCATCTTTCTGAGTAACTGTATCGATCTTCAAGAAGTTCATAGAGAACCGTTTAGAAAATCCATTAACCAGGCATTTCTCGCATTTGTACCGACTCGTTGCCATAGTTACCCATGAATATTAAAGTGACAGTGTCAGTAAGAAATTTTCTAAAATCATTGGCTGTTTCCAAAGTTATAACAATTAAGATAATTCTCAAAATGCGTCTGACTTGTTCCTGCCCAACGCATGCAACTTAAATTGAAAGGTCATAAATATACATTTCACACTCAATCAATAGGATTTAACTTGTAGAATCATCTGAGGATCTTTAAAGCAAAATGGAATCTATCAAGTTCAAGATATTATTTTAAATTTAAGAATGATGGATATTTTATTGTTGTACTTATGGACGAATTTTCTTTTTTGTTTATTTCGGATCCACAAATCGTTTTCTGGGACCCTCCGATTTCTGCATCGCCAAATCCATTTGGATATTGTATTAAAGTTCTTTTTGTTCGTGTTCTTTGAGTTTGTTCCGCGTTCTTTGAGTTCGTTTAATTCTTTTTTATTTAACCCCTTTTAAGGCGGTGGGAAGTATACTTTTCACCAAATTCATCAATTTTTAAACGTACAAGGTAAGTTATTTTAAAGTTCTCACCAAATTTTTCGATGAAACAAAATCCTAGACGTTTCAATTTCTTTTCTCAAATCGTAAAAAAGTGTCTTGACCTTTTAATTAATTTAATTAATTAACAAAAAATTAATGTCATTCAATAAGCTATATAAATTAATTTCTTTTCTTAAATTGACCTCAATCCTAAGGTTATTTTACTAGACAAAAGTGGCCCTTGAAAAAGTTAAAACAGCTAAAAAACAGCTTTTAAAAAGGTTAAATTCCAAATGGAACTGTTGTAATTAGCTAAATCGTTTGGTTAAAAATTTAACTACCAATCATTATCTAAATCGTTTCGTAAAAATTTAATCACTAGTGATTATCTAACTCGTTTGGTAAAAATTTAACTGCCAAAAAGCCTTAGAAGTCGCCAAGAAGAGGTATAAAGTGCAATTATGGCAGCCTTTCCACAAAATGAAGCACTTATTTTAAGTAAAGATAGAGAACTACATCATTAAGAACATCAAATTTGATATTTTCAAGGTATCCTTAAGCCATAACGATAAAAAAATCCCATTTTAAACATTAATTAGCACCTTCAAACAGAGTGTTGAAATTTTGAAGATTCCCATTGACGAAGCATTACACCGGAAATTGGTCGGTGTTGCGTGAATTCTACATTACCCCATATAAACAAAACGGAAAATTCGCTCACATACAGGGTGTCCACTCTAATTGTGCTCCAATAACTAATTTCTAAACCCATAGAGACAAGCATGTATTTGGGATTGGAAAAATGATTTAAATGATGTAAAGAATTATATTTTTGGCCGTTAGAGACAGTAAATAAATGTGCTGCTGAAAAAAATGAGGAAGCCCCCCTCCGCCGGTGTTATGAGTCATATTGACACATCAACATTTTAAACAATAGAAGTTTCACTCTCCTGCGACTAAAATTGAATGCGTTATGCAGCTTTGAATTGCATAATTTTAAACCAATCAGCAGCCGCGTCGAGCGTTGATGGGAGGATCTTCCCCGAGGCAGCCATTGAAATTGTTTATAAATCGAGTTTATGAAATTATCTATAATCGAATTTGCCTATGATAGAGTTATGAAGCTTCGAATATAGCTGGTTTAGAGGATTTTAGACCATTTTCATGGCAGCCTTGAGGGGGATCTGCCAATCAACTACCGACTCTTGCTCGAGGCGGCCGTTAATTAGCTTTAAATCGCAGTTTTCAGTTTTAGTCGCAGAAGAGTGAAACTATTTTCTTTTAAAATGTTAGTATGTCAAGAACATTTTACTAAATACGACTAATAGGATCGGGGGGGAGGGACTGTATAAGACTTTAGACTTTGCATTTTTTATTTGGCAGCACAGTCATTGATTCAAACAACATAAAATATAATTATTTATGTCATTTAAAGCATTTTTCCGGTCATTTTTCCTATTTCTAACAGATTAGAAATTAGAGTGGACGCCCCATATATGGAGGAGTTTTCTGTTTGTTTATTTGCGGTAAAGTAGAACTTCCGCTATACCCACCGATTTTCGGTGCTAATGATATGTCAATGGAAATCTTTAAAATTTCCACATTCTGTTTGAAGATGTTAATTAATGTTTGAAATAGAGTTTTCTAATGTTATGGCTTAAGGATACTTAGAAAATATTAAATTCGATGTTCCTATTGCTGGAGCTCTCACCGTTTACTTAAAGTAAAAGCCTAATTTTGTGAACAGTCTGACATAATTGTTCGGTATTTTTTTTGGCGACTCCTAAGGCTTGTTTGGCACTTAATTTTTTAACCAAACGATTTAGCTAATTACATTCACTCGTTGCGTATAATAAATAGAGTTAGCCGTTTTAAGAGCTTTTTTTAAATCGATTTAAATAAAAAGGATTATATGAACTCAAACACAGAATTCAACGCTTTGTGTACTAAAGAAAGAACTGGTTCGAACTTGGCGCTTGATACAGTATCCAAATGGATTTGGCGATTGCTTAAATCGGAGGGTTACCGGAAAACGATCTGTGAATCCAAAATAAACAAACCAGAAAACTCGTCCATAGGTCTTCATGAAGCCGGCAAGAGTGTTCTTCTTTCGACTTTCTCATATACTTAAATAATTTACTGATTTTTTTGTTTTGCTTCGTAATATGGCGAAAATAATTGCGTATGCATTTTAGACTCCTTCCCATTGATCGACTCTAAAATTTCATACGGATATTTATTTTGGAGCCAAGACCACATACTAAATTTCACTTATCTTGCTTTTCGTGATCATCATTATCAGTCATCGTGTTCGCATGCGTACCGACGGATGAGAATTCAGTCTACCCGTAGAAAAGATTTAGACCAAAATTTGATACATATCTACAATTCTCTTAGACATTACATCTCGATTGTTCCAAATAGACAAGCGCAGGGCCGGCCGTCTTAACAAATGCGAGCGCCATGCGCTAGAGTAATTTTGCACCCCGCCAGAACCGTAACTAGAAATTTCAGAGCCTATGGCCCAACAAAAATGCCTTATGGAAAATTGGCAGCGATATTGGGATGACTCTGGTACCGGAGTCCTGGTGCGGGAGTATGTCCCCGAGGTTAATTTTAATCTATTTACTAATAACAGAACATTAATATTTTTTGTCTCTAGGCATAGTCGTTTCCTCAGTATTTAAAACGCTTTCACAAATTAAATTGTTCTACATGCATCTGCTGGGGTATGGGGGATGCAGACCACTTCGCATTTCACTGTATTCATACTAAATCTTTTCACCCCTCGCCAGACCCACTATCGTTAATTAACAGTTTTAGTTCGATAGAGTTCTGAAAACCCCTTATTCATTAGCTAAGCTCAAAAAATATTTTAAAAGGTATTTGTAACAAAATTAGGGCGGCAGAAGTAGGTAAGGTCCTCTGTTCTTTTTTTATTTCGTTTCTTCTTTTCCCCCCCCCCCCCTTCTTTTTATGCTTTAACATTTATTTATGGAATTGATTGTATTTACTTATTTTTTAATTGTCTTTCCCTTATTTTATATGTTTTAGTTTTTGGTCCCAGTCTGTGGTAGTTTTGGCTCTTACATCTTGCTCTTGGTTGTTTTGCTTTGACTTTGTCATTATGTAAACACATAGGCTGAAAATAAATTGTCATATAGGGCTTTGTATATATGTTCTTGATTGTGTATATAGTTGTATGTTGTGTGCGTGTTTTAATTGCACTTTTTTCCGTCTTGGTTCTTGACCCGTAATTTTCATATATTATTTTTTTCTCTCCTTGACTGTAAAAATCTACATACATTATGTAAACAATTTCCGCCCAAGTTGGCATTGATTGTAAGCTTTCAGGAATTTAAAATAAATACTGGCGAATTGGTTCTCTCTCCGGCGGCTTTACAGGCCTTACACCTTTCGGGTAGGCGGATAGCCGTGAGTTATGCCAACAAAAATACGTACATAATAAAATAATTGAGGAACCAAGAAAGACAGAAAGTCACCTGTTCGCTGATTAACGTCTTACAATTTTGCAAACAGGCGCCTTTCCAAAATAGTAATTTGCAAGCCATCTTCAGTAATGTAGGTAACTTCTATTACACGCATAATTTATATTTTCTCCCTGGTTGTCTCTGAATGAATATTTTCTCCCTGACTGTCTCTGAATTAATATGTTCTCCCTGATTGTCTCTGAATGAATATTTTCTCCCTGATTGTCTCTGAATGAATATTTTTTGAAATAATACGCATGCTAATGTAAAGTTGCAAAATCTGGCTGTCTAGTTGCATAATCATATTTTTACTTTTAACATATTTAAACTTATAATTAAACTAGCATATTACCCGATGTTGCCCAGTCATTTTCTTATGAAAACCTTGTGATAGAGAGCTCAAGGAAATTTTTTTAACTTTTAGTACTTTGTTTTATATGTTTTATCTTCATAAAATTTTTATTTGATTGGTCTATTTTCTTCGTTCAATAATATTTTAACAACTATCATTTTATTGCCATTCTGTGTAAAATAAATTTTAAATAAACAAAAATAGTACAGTGAAATCTGTGTATAACAATACTGTTTGTAACGATAAATCTACCTTCAGCGTTTTTTTCTTGCCTCCAAAGCTGGTACCATATTTCATCAAAATCGTCAAGCAAGTCGATCGGCCTATTTGTTAAATACATTTTGGAGACTTTGCCCCACCCTACCCTGAGGGACTGTGTTGGGACTTATTTACCCCTCCAGTACTTCAAGTGGGTTAATGAGGATCATGTGTATCAAATTTCATCAAAATCCCTTAAGTCGTTCGGAAGTGATGCTGGAACAAACATACATACGTTGAGTTTTATCTATAAAGATAAATTTCTTGCTTCAAAATTAAAACAAAATCAGTATAGTAAATTTCCAGGTGTCTTTGGGTGCTCCGCGGTGGCCTAGTGGTAAGGTCTCGGCCTCGGGGCCTGAGGGCTCCAGGTTCGAAATCCGATTCACTGAAGATGCGCCGTGTATGGGGCCTGTTGCACGCTAAATCATACGTAGTCGCCAAACGTTACCCCGCTGCTGTGGTGCGGAAGGTTGGAGAGGGGGTGCCAGCTTAGGTGTCGTCCTCGTCATCTGACCGTGGTTCAAAATTACGAGGTCCGTCCCAAAGTAGCCCTCGTGCTGCTTCAAAACGGGACGTTAATTTAACTAAACTAAACCAGATGCCTTTGGATTAACAGCGGCTATGGTCCAAAAAGAACATTGGATAAGACGGGCCTAGATAGACTGCCTCCTTCAGTTGTGCATTGCTTATCAATAATAATTCGAATCTTTGCAAAAGTGTTTGGATTTATTCGCACGTGTTTTTTAAACAGTGATTAAAAGAACACGACGAAAAAGGATTAAACGTCAAATTAGTAATATTTCTCCACAAATTTCGAATAAAAATTAAGGTCTTGGTTTCAAGATTTTTCTCTGAGTGTCCCAATACATTTATGAGTTACTTTGAAACACTTTATGAAGTTTAAATTTCGTAATTAAGTTTCCAGTATTTCAATTTTTAATTTAAAATATTTGAAACGCAACTTATTCCTAAAATTTTTCATAGAATCTTTGATCTGAATGGAAACATCGCGACATTATTGTCTATCAAAGGAGTTCCAAGTACTTTTTTTGAGTTGAAACTAATTGGGATAAATAGTGTTTTGAAACAGTGCTGTTTTCGAAATTGATTTCAGAAAAACGTTCTAATGTCACATTTTTCCAAAATTAATTATTACATTGTACGCAGTCGATTGCACGTTGGATTTATTGTGGTTCAGTTTTTATTAGTAAACTTGAATAGCACGTCTTATCACGTTCTCTACGTTATTCACGAAAATAACTATCACTATGAGTCACTATCAGCCACGTGGTTCACGAAGTAATCGTCTTAGCGCGTTCGTGGATGAGAATGCTATAGCATTAATTTTCATCCTGGTGCAAAATGACATGAATGAATGCTATGATATTCAAATTTGTAAGCCACAGTATCATGCACTCAATTCTATATAGCCTTAACTTTTTGAAATGTTTATGTACTTTAAAGTAATGGCTAACTGGTTCGTTTAGTATTTTCATTTTGTTTTATCTTTTTATTGCGTATTTAAAAATTTCTGCTAGATGGCACATTTCTTAAATGAGAAACGTAACACTTGAAATGAATGCCATAGAACAGTGTTTCCCTACGTGGGGCCCACCCCCTCAGGGGGCAATTTGAATGTTAAGGGGGGGGGTAATTCAAAATTGGATAAAAAGGAAAGGAAATCGGCTGGATATAATTCAATGGAGAGACTTCAGACTGAAGCTAACTAAATTGGAACCTAACATAAAATCTCTTTGCAGCAAGATCAACTATAAGGATCGCAGTAAATTTAAATAATTACTAATAATTAAAATAATATAGAAAAATCTTTCATTAAAATCACTTTATATTTGAATTTCAGTTCTCCAAAAAAGTTCTTCAGTTCGTTGAAAATTTACTGAGTTTCTCAACAATTTCCTAGCGACTACTTCCTAAGACGAGTTTCTTCAGTGAACAATTCAATTATTGAATATTAAAAATTATGTTACATAGGGGGAATACAAATTTTAGAAAGGCTTAGGTGGGACATGGCACAAAAAAGTTCGGGAACCGCTGCTATAGCATCTGAATTCAGTAGGCTTTTCATAGCTGGTTGCGATTAAAAGAGTAATTACTTTTAGCGTTTTTTCTTAGTCTGAAAATTTCCATTACCTGTACAAATGCTACTATAGGCAGAAAGTTACCAAATTTCTATCATTCCGATGTCAAGACTGTAAAAAAATCCACCATTCTGTCCCAGACAGTGCTTTCAACAGTGGTATATCCTTCCAGCAAATTAGAACTCTGTCGAGGCAGCGGTGTCCTAGTGGTAAGGTCTCGACTTCGGGGCCGGTAGGTTCCAAATTCGAAGCCCGATTCCGCTGAAGATCCGCCGTGTATGTGGGCCTGTTGCACGTTAAGTTATATATGATTAGGGGGCCGAACGTCCTCCCGCTGAAGTGATGTGAAAGTTTGGAGCGTGAGTTGCCAGGTCAGGTTTCGTCTTCGTTATCTGACCGCGGTTCAAAATGACGAGGTCCCTCCCAAAATAGCCCTCGTGTTGCTTCATAACGGGATGTTCATATGACTAAACTTAGCTAAGACAATTCTGTCGCAGAGTCTGATTAAATCTGGGTTAACATCTTTTCATTCAAATACTAAACCAATAAGTTTAGTATTTTATGTACCTATGAATTTAATTTCTTTGATTTTTTTATACAACATGGCCATCTAATTGTGGCCAATTGGAGGCGCCGCCCCCTCTCCAGCTTCAACTCCACACCAGAGGGAGGTCTTTTGATCTACCACGTCAGATTTAAGTGCCCAAGACACACATACACGTCGGTTTTTCTTGAGATCGAGTTTTGAATCTGGAGCCCTCCGAAGACCCGAAGCCGAGATCTTGGTCACCACGGCAAAACCGACCAAAATTTGATATAGACGTACAAGTTTGGTGAAAGGAATATGCACGCCAAATTTCTCTAGGTCGTTCTATCTTTTTATTTTCTCGTATACAAAGTATACAAAAAGAAAGTATTTCCATCACCAAAAAATTCGAACTCGAGATTTTGACGAATCTCCACGTTTTAGACCTCCCCGAGTCCGAAAAACACAACTTTCGAATTATGTCTGTCTGTCTGTGAACACGATAACTCAAAAACTATTATAACCACAGGGATGAAATTTGGTATGTGATCTTGACACATAATTTGTAGGTTTCTATAAAATTTTCGACAAAGTCCGTCTACGGGAAGCTTGTTTGTCCGCGTTCATGTGAACACTATATCTCAAAAACTTAAATATCTAAATGAATAAGATTTGGTACACAGTTTTATAATCAGGAATGTAGGTCCGTATCAAATTTTGGGTCAAATCCGTCAATGGGTTGACTGTCTGTCCGTCTGTATAATCGCATATTTCTGAAGACGATATCTTCTATAAGAAATTACTTAGATAAATGAAATTTCGTATGTGGTCTTGAAACCCTAATTGAAGATTTGTCTCCAATTTTCGTTTAAATCGGTTTTTAAAAAAAGTGTTGAAATTGCATATTCGTTTTTTTTCCCCCATTTTGCAACGCAAAAAAAAGGCGCGAACGCTGGAGCGAGCATTTTCCCCACCTTAGGAAATACAGCACATTTTCTGGCGCGCGGTGTATTTTTCCCCCCCACCCGTGTTAGGCGTATGCGAGAAAGTTTCGGGGAGGGCACTCCCGCTAGTTGTTATCGTGTTCATAGACAAACAAATCAAAATAGTTCCAAAAATGTCTTTGACGAACTCAGGAAGACGTAATCAATCTCAAGGTCGAATTTTTTAACGACATAAATTTTCAATTTTAAGGATTATTACTATAAGAAGATCAGACTAAGCATATTGTTGCTCATAATTTTAACCAATGTCATGAAAAAAACCGTCTTCGGCTTATTATCATCAAGCAAAGGTAAAAACGGCACAAACTGCTAAGAAACTGCTGTTATATATCATTCACTTCTGGCAGAGCCTTTGAAATCTAAATCTTTGGGTGGTGGATAAAAACATACCTTAACGGAATTAAACTTTTGTTTGTACTTTTTATTGCTTGTCTTCAGTCCGGAAAGCGCGGCGATGGATAAGTGAAGGACGAACAGTTACTCTCAAGGTAAGCTGTCCATTTTAATGCAATCTTTTTCGTTCTGCAATTTATCATTGCTGCTCCTAGACTTAGCTACAGAAGAATTTACAGTAGAAATTAGATTGTCAAAATTTTAATTGGCACTTAAACTAAACACTATTACCATAATTTGCTTTTAAATTAGTAGAATATATGCACGTTACAAGGTTTGAAAAAACATGAATAGTTGAAGGAAATTTCAATTTAATCTGCCAATTTGATTTCACCCTCAACGTTCTTTTTTCTGTTCTGTCTAGTTAGATCACACTTTCTATCGTGAGAATGTCTTGCCCAGTGACGGCTCGTGTTAAATCATCATGGGGATGCTGCAACGTAAAGTTCTATACTGCGTACTAATTATTTCTGCATATCTTTAATTAGGAATTCATTTTCAATAGTTTAAATACTTAGTTATTAAAAAAATATTATTATACTTTTGACTTGAAATTATTTTTAATAAAGAAATTTTAATTTATAAATTACTAATTTCTAACTAACAATAATTAAGACTTTTGAAAATAATTTTCACAGCTATTTTTGCCACGTCTATTACCCTTATTTATAAGGTTTAAGAGACTCGACTGAACATGAAAAAAATCGTTGAAAGATCCAAGTTAAAATGAATACATATAATGGAGATAAAAGCATTATTTATAGATATTAATAAAACTACTTAAAATAAAATCGGCTCTTCTGGTTTTATTTCGAGCGAAATGGCCAGTGACGTTTCCCACAATATTGATATCACCATCAAATGACATGAAGACGCTCACGGACAGGCAAAAAAACCTAGAATTTCTTTGATGAATATCGTCCAAAATTTGCTAGATTTACAAATTTGGTGTTGAGATTTCATCCTACGTTTCATTCCTCTAGCTGTTTCGGTTTTTGAATAATAATATTCATAAACACATGGACAGACAGGCATAGTTTCCATTTTTTTCAGTAGGAGGAAGAGGGAGACCTCGGGAGCTCTAAAACGTGCCGATTCCTCAAAATCTAGAGATCGAGCATTCTAGCAATTACAGTGCTTTCTTTTTGTATATAACGAATTCGAGAGAGAAAGAAAAAATGGTTAATTTATGGTATTATACCTACCTATGAGTAAGTCCTCATTGTGAATGTACTTACTGAAGCTCTTTGAGAAGATATATTCATTCAAACTTCTTACATTTCATTCTGAGACACAGACTCTAGAGCCGTTGTATTTGAAATTCTTTCAATATTTATGTTTCTTTAAGCCACCCCCTTAGGCAGAGTTTCTTTACGACAATAAATATATCGCACAGAATAAGCGTACCTATTTGTGATCATGTATTTGCGGATAATCGCATCACAACACATTTTCGATTTTCTAGCAGAAAAACAAATACTTTGAGATACAAGTGTGTTTATATTGTTCTATAATGTAAAAATCATATTCTTTCTATATGCATTATATTGTTAATTATATGTATTATATTGTGTTGTGTTGCTTATTTTGTTAATAACCTGTATTCTTAACAGCTTCATTTAATTCTCGTTGTTTGTCCCTCCAGCTGCAGGTTCCGCGATTTATGCCGGTTGGGATTTCTTCTCCCTACTGCACCCCGTGATTTCCGTGTTTTAGTATGTTTACCACATACCTTGGTAACATGTTAACATTGAATTAAGGTAGGGGTCCCAAATATCGCCCACTTAAGCCATTAATTTAATCAGAGGACTAATTCATGTGCAATATGTCTAAAAATTGTTCCAATCTATTACCTGGCTATTATCCAAAAACATACCGAATTATAACTCTAAAAAATAAGTTTAAGGCACCCCAAAAGATCTTTTTGTGACCTCATCATTTTTCCTACTAAAAACAATGGCCCTAATATCACCCACTACACATATCGCCTATGTCTAAAATGGGTTGAAATAAAGTGCAACTTATGTTATGATAATACTTTATTAAACATGAAAATTAAGACATAACAAAATTGAAAGTAACAAAAGACAGCATTTTTGTTTTTTAGGAATATAGACAAGTATTATTTTAACACGTTTCCCCTAAATAAAACATAAAAAAGAGGAGAATTGTCTGGTGATAGAGCATCAACAATGCATTTTTAAAGGTAAGTTTATTTAATATATTGTCCCTCAAAGGGATTCGGCGATAATGGGAATCCCCAAGAGGGCTATAATTGAGAAAACTCGAGTGGGCGATATTGGGAACAACATAACCCTCAAGCATCATCCCCCTTCAGAATCGGATCGCAAATCAAAAAGCAAATTACACCAAAATGAAGCCAATTATAGTCACAATAATTGCCTCAAATGGTATATTATGACTCGAACCTTACTGATTATGCTAAAAGTAATGAAACATGATTATTAACTCAACTAACACGGAAATTAGCAAAAATTCCAGAGAAAAGAAAAAACAACATAGGTTCAAATGACCTCCTCAAATAACTACTAAAGGGGGAAGCTTTGTAGTTCCGGTAATGGCCACCAACCTTTCGGTTAACAGCCGAACGCGCTAGCCGATTGCGGTTCGGAGGCACAATAAACAATTCCTGTAGTGGCCACCACAAAGCAAGAAAAAACCGTGGTAGGCGATATTTGGACCCACTACCTTACATTATATTACTCTAGTGTTGCATAAAAACAACAGTTCGCTTCATTTCAAAAGTACTTGGACTTAAATGTTGAATCTTAACAGTTATTTTTTTTTAAATTTTGCAGTTAGAATGTTAATTACTGTCTGTTTCAAAAGTATGGCAAACACTATTCTGCATGAGAGGTGGAGATATGAGACGAAAAGTGACTTTTTGAAATATTTTGGAAGTGAATAATTTTCAAGGAAAGTTCAGATACGTCTTCATCGTGTTCGTGACTCATTTCGACCTTCAAATTAACCTTAGAAAATAGGCGGAACTTTTATATCTTCTTTTTTGCTGATCCAAGCATTCCACGTCCTTCCATTTCACTCAATACCTGAGAGGTCTTTTTGCTTTCTCGAATGAGAAGTATAGAAGGACGGAATATTGAAATCAATAAGAAATCCGACCTCGAGATTTTGTTGAATAACCACGCTGCAGAAAACTCTCCAAATCCGAAAGATATTTGAAAATATGTTTGAACACGATAATTGCAAAACTGAAGCAGCAAGACGGAGGAAATTTGGTCTTTACACCAAACCTGCAGATCTGTATCAACTTTTGGGCGAAATCAGTCCAAGGGAAGTCTATCTGTACGTCCGTCGTTCTACGTGTGATCTCAATAACTCAATCGCAACGAGCTGGATGGGTAATATTTGGTATAAAGATTTATTACTAGAAATGTATATATATATATTAAAATCTGTATCTTTCTTTTGCTAAATCCATCAGCGGTAGAGTCAGTCTATGTTGGTGTGTCTATTCATGTGTATGCGATAAGCTAAATAAATGACAATTGGTATACCGTCTTAACACCAAAATTGTATCAAATTTTGAACTCAATCTGTCAACGGGAAGAGGTTCTTTTTCCCTATACGACGAAGCTAAATGCAAAACACGCCATATTATGGAAGTATACTTAATGTGACCATACGACCCGTTTCGATCGGGACAGTCCCGTTTTTCGGTAGCCTGTCCCTTTGGCCCCAAGCACAGCTTCGGGACGCCCAAATGTCCCGTTTTCAGAAAGAGAGCGACCCACGGTAACAATTTCAATCAAGAAGAGGCCAAAAATCAAAAACTCTTACAGCAATGTTTTGTAGCCCGGCGATGAAGGAGCATACACTACACTTGCCATACATATGAAAGTTGGTCAGAAGCCTGCTATCTCGCACTTAGTTCTAACTACATTACACTGCATGAAGTGACAGAATGAAACACCGGGAATATTTTAGGTAAAAGTCGTTGGGTGGAACTGTTCAAACACTTTCACGCCAATAATTTAAATCATACGAACTTTCGTATAATTATTGAATATATTCTATGTCTGCCCGGCACTAATGCACCCATGGAAAGAGTCTTTTTCTTATGAATAAGTTGTGGACGAGCTAGAAAACACAATTGCAAGTCGCAATTTATAAAGTAACGTTAATTACCAAAGTTAATTTTAAGAAATCCTGCAAAGAATGTTATTCTGTTTTTAAATCAACACCAAATATACTGAAGCAAAAGTGTGTTCTTCAGAAAAATGCTCGATCACAGGAATTATTTATTTTCACGTGTCTTTTCATTAATAAATAAAAACTGAAGAAATATGTGGTTTCTTGAATTCACATAATATTACCTAAAAATTTTAAAAATCTCCCGTTTTGAGGGAAAAAATAAACGGTCACTTTAAGTATACTAGAAAGAGAAGGGAAGAAACTCCTTTTGAGCCAAAAGGAGTTTCTTTACTGAAGATTTCAGTAAAGAATGCCGAAAGAGGATGATGAAGATTCGGACACATTTGACATTAAGACTGAAGCTCTAATGCCTGTCGTTGCCAATAGGATACATATTGAAAATTTTATTAAATCAATTTGCAACATACAGATGGCAGCCTGAGTGTTGATAAAAAAATATAAATAAATTGATGTTTTTAACTGGAAGCCGCATCTTTTTAGCTTTTTTTGTACGCTTGATAATACCAGATTTTATTCTAAACTATTGAAGGAAATTCCTTATCCGTATTATTAGTTATTAAAATTCATCTGTGTTTAATATTATAGAATTTTATCAAGGAATTCTTTTTCTGAAATAAAGCCCAGTGTTGTCATTTTGTAAACCATACTTAAAAATGGTATTTTTTAAAGTATCTTTCCTATGTTTTATCTAAGAAATGAAAGCCAAAAAACATTTTTAAATAAATTTTTAGAAAATCGGGCATTTAAGTGTTAAGTCCTTAATTTCAGTGCTCTGTTAGACCGAGGCACACACAAATTTCAAAACTCAGCTCAGTTTACAAACCAAAACCACAACTACCGTTATATAACCGTTTATATAACCGTTAACCTTGTTGGTGTTCGGGGCATTCAATCTTATTTTAGACAGCTATACTTACAGAGCCACAACTATGTTGTGTCTCTGTATAAATGGTTTCCTTTTTATATAGTTTTTTCTGCTTTTCTTAATGTGTTTGCATTGTGTTGATAGCATTCTTTGTTTCAATAACAGTTTTATGTCATTCATATGGATTGACATTCTTTCATTGTGTTTGGCAACATTTGTATGTAGTGTTCGGCATAAGAGTTTTATTTCATTATTTTCTTCAATATTTTATTTTTAATTTTTGTATTTCATTTCTCATTTGGCTTACTCTGTCTTGTATGCTCATAGTACAATGTTATGCACCAGGAACGATGTTTATTTAATCACTTCCATGTTTAACAATTTTATTGTTAAACTTTTAATTGGTTCAGCCTGATGGACAGCTTTATCCGACCCGTTGAAGAGGGGTGGCGCCAGTGGAAACAGCACCTTTTGGGGGAAGTATACGATAAAGTTTAGGGGAGACCACTCCCGCTGGTTTATGTCAATATAGGAAGACGATCAGACGGCTAAGCTTAGAGCGTCTTCCGCTGTCTCTTCCACTTCACATATCCATTATACTGTCTAAATAACCGCAAAGATTATAGTCACAGAAGCATGGAGTGGTGTAATGTTATGGCCTTTTGAACTTCACATTTCTCGAAAGTAATTAGATGTTTTATTATTTTTATGCCTTGACTTCATTTTATCAAGTGACATTATAATGTTGTTTCAGGGAGAAAGGCGGTGATTTCTACACGTGGACGATTGTGGCAAGAGGTGAAACCAGTTTCATTTCTAAGTGACTGCAGTCACTTAGATTCATGATTTTGGCGTTTTAATTTAAATTCATAATGCGCTGCAATATAAGCTGGAACGTTTTATAAATATTTCTACGTCAAATAGTTACATCGCTTGCTTTCTGAAATTTACTTTGCCCAGTCTAGTTTCTGATATGTGGCATACACTTAATACTTATCGCCACCGTAGAAACTCCAGGATGCAGAAAAATGAGTAGGCTGATTATAGGCTTTTAAATATGTTTAATAACATAGCAACATAATATTTACATATTTACATGTAACATCCAACGCTTAGCTTACGCTCGCCCAACAAACTCATTCTCGCCCCTCAGGCGCATGCGCCGCCAAAGACGGGGTGGTGAACCCATTATCAGAAATGGGGGAGAGAGCAGATGCAACAGATATAATAAGACATCTTAATACGTGATAAATCAGAAGCACTTTTCGTTACCAGCATAAATATTAAAAGATAAGATGAAAAGATTTGCTTCCAGAACTTTGCTTAAATTTGCTTCTCAATCCGAAAATGCATTGATATTAAACATATACTTCTTGATAATACTTTGGAGTTGTCAAATAGATAAGTTGCAGAGACCAGATCGATAGTTTGAAAGGTCAGCAGTTCAACGGACATTTCACATTATGGCGTATTTTTGGTTAGATTTTTTTAGAAATGCTACTTATTGCAATGGCTGTCGTGACACGGCTTCGAGAAAATTCTGCGCAGTTCTTCCGATTATGGTCTGTAACGTTTTTACCCTAGACTCCGGGGTTATTAATTTAGCACAGAAGGAGATGACGATACTGATGTAGCCGACAAAGACATGAGCTCGTGCAAGGGCATAATAATCAAAAGCAGGATGATGAGCGAGTACAATGTCCCAGCTACCAAGAACTCAGCACTTCACATTTTCCTAAACATGCCTACTTACTTCAGAAGGGTTTCGTCATGGCAACACAGTGCAGGTACACACAGAATAAGATGGCGACTCTAGAAGAAAAACATATTTAACATAACAACAATTAGATTAAAAACATAAATGAAACCATTACATCATATGACCACGCGCGCGGAGAGATGATAACAAAAGTGAGAGAGTGAACAGGTGGGAGCATTGCCCTCAAATAGTCCAGCGGCTTGCTTGCCCATGATCCACGGATGGCATCACCAAAATGGGCGGATTAGATCTGCATACAATTGCTGTTTACAACACGGCTGGAGCTGCCAGAGGTCCCCGGAACCCAAAACCACACCAGTAAATTCATAACTGTGCAACAATACAGTTGCATGAATAACAACACTATAAGTCCTACGTAGCGTGACAGACGTAATGGCAAGTAAGACGCAGTATCAACAACGAACCTTTGGAGTACTTAAGCAAGTGTTCAAAGGCCGTGCCATCTGTAGCTATACCTGCATAGCATGTTAATCAGAAAGGATCTAACCCCGTCCTGCTTAGGTATGCGGAGTCGTTGAATAACCGGCGTCGCGACAGCAATCGGGAACTAAGGTTGGAGTCCTAGTAGCCAGCACCGGCCGCGGGCCAACCCCTCCCTAAGGAGGTATGTCCCGTCATCGGAGTGGAGGAAACTCAACCCCACACCATTACTACTGTCCTGCCGCCACGAGAAAAACCCTGAACAGGGATGCCTCAAGCAGACGAGTCGAAGAAAGCAGAGAAAAGGTTATAAAATCAATCGCAACATTTGGCAAACTAAGCGCAATTCGTAAGGAGAGGAATTCGTTTTGGACCTAAGTACAAAACGAAATGAGACTTCCGCCGGTTCTATTTGTGCCAAATGAAATAAAGCCCGTTCCTTCACTCCCAAAATGCGGTGGAATATCCCGTTTCCACGACGACCGCCATCGGCATGTTTGGTGTCTAGGGTTTTTCGGTGGTAGGAAAGCACACCCTCCAGGATAAGCGAGAACCCGCTTGATTATCCGGAGGCTTCTCATTCACGAACTCGTGGTGCCCCCCAGGGAAGTTAATATTAGTGTGACTCTTCTGTTATGAATTTGGAATTTCTTACAATAATTCATTAGCCAGAGCGGTCAACCTTTGCGTTTGCGACCCCATGTTCTATTGTAAAAACGACTTGTCTCTGTAAGCCTAAATTTTTAAAACTAACTTTTGAAACACCCTGGGTCCCCATCGGGGGGGGGGCACAGCGAGTTCACGGATGAGAGGCTACCGTTTAAGTAAGCTGACTCTCGCCAACCCGATGGTACAATAATGGTGGTGTGGCTGTTTGGGCCCATCTCCGAAGACAGGTCGTACCCCGGTAAAACGGGGGTTTGTTGCATGAGCCGCTCGTAATGGGGGCTATAATGTGCCACTCGTAAAGGGAGCTATAATGTGCCACTCGTAATGGGGGCTATAATATAAATATGAAAGAATGTAATAAAATTTGATGCAAGATTATCTTGCAACGAATTCTGGGAATTTCACGAAATCAAAGCAATAGAAAAAGCAATGAAGCTAGCTTTGTTCAAGTTAAAACGGAATAAAAGTTTCAAGTGAAATTTCATTCTCTCAGAACCAGATCTTGCGTAAGGGAAGTGTTTTTACGCTGTTTTCAAACCAATAAATGTAAGCTTATTCCAACTTTTGAAATACGTAATAATAATGGTAATTGATTATATTTTTGCGAAAATTTCCTTTCCTCAACTAACGAAATATTTCATAGAATTAATGTTGCCTGCATTCTACAATTGCGTATGCTTTCGTTGGTTTTCATGGACATAACAGCAGGAATTCAATTTTAGTCAAAGAATTAATTCGTCGCAACGTTCAAACAAATTATTAAAAGGAAGTAATAATTGTCTTCTTAGATGATATATGTGGAGCTTTATAATAGCAGAAAAATGTTTTCAGGTCATAAAAGAGCTTGAAAATTGTGATTTAAGATTATTTTCTTTGATTTTACTTTTTTGGACAAGAAGTATATATTAAGTATGGTAATCGTCAAAGAATTCGATCTTAAGATTTTGATAAATTTTGACCCTCTGAGTCAAAAAAAAATATTACATTTGTGCGAGAGAAAGGATTATAGTCTTCAAACTTCAACCTCGAGGTTTTTGATGGATCGCCACGTTTTAAACCTTACTGAGTAAAAGAAAAAAAAACATCAAACTATGGCTGTCTAAATACGATAACTGTGTTGGTCTGTTCACACGATAAAAAGGAACAAGATAGACCAGAGATTCCCACCGTGAGGTACGCTAACCCCTGAAGATCTAGGGATACGCGAAAGTACTGTTCGAAATGATGGAAAACACAGAACATAAATTATCAAGATGAAAAAAAGAAAAATTAAAGAATTTTTATTTTATTTTATTTTATTTTAATTTTTATATTAAAAAATTCGTTAATATTTAAATTTCTTTAACAGACATAGACAAGTTCGTGTGAACTTGTCTATGTCTGTCTAAACACGATAACTGTGATGGTCTGTTCACACGATAACTCAAAATCGGAACAAGCTAGACCAGAGCTTCCCAACTCGAGGTACTCTAACCCCTGAGGATCTGAGGATACGCGAAAGTACTGTTGGTAATGGTGGAAAACACAAAACATAAATGATCAAGATGGAAAAAAAGAAAAAAAATGTTTCTCCATGCGAAGAGGGAAAGCTATGCAAGTCCGAAAGACTATGAGGTAGTAGTCAAAGAATAGTACTCATTGCTAAAACAATAAAATACTTAAAGACTTTCACGAAAATAGAATTTGTGCAGAGAATACTCGCTTTATGCGTATGTTAATAACAACAAATGAAGACAGCTTATCTGTCTTCTTTTGTTGTTATCTATCTTCTTTTGTCTTCTTCATTGGAACCTAATTAAAAAAACCTCAGCTCCATGAAACAGGCTCTAGTTGAACAGGTAACAGTTGATCATTATTGTGAGTAATTATTAGCATTTCTCGTAAGTTAATGCGAAAGTTCTACAAGTATTATTAAATTAATTCAAGTGGTTTGACTCTTAAGAAGTGGCGACTCGTCAGCTCAGATGCAAGCAGTGCTGTAAAAGTTGTATAGACCTAAGTTGTAGTTAATTTTGTGCTGATTAATTTGGTATATAATGATGATATACTAAAAATGGATAGTTTTTGAGTTACAAGCAAAAACGCAGGGGAATTTTTTTTTCCATGTTTTTGGCTATAACTAAATTTCCAACAAAAATTATTGGTGGAAAACCTCAGATTCGTAATCAGCAACCGAAAAGCATAAAGGAGCAAAAAATTACAACTCCACCAGAATTGGATTAAAAAAACTACTTAATGACTGAGAAAAAGCGAAAAAAAGCCAAATGAGGAAGTCGCGCCAATCGTGAGCTGGGAAAAATGCAGCTCAAATGAATGCAATTTTAAGCAAAGAAAGGGTTGCTTTTCTCCCATTTCGCGTTGATCATTGCGTTAATTTCGGATCCGGAGGAGGGGCGAAACTCTGCAGCTCTGGTCTGTATCTCTCTTAATTCGTGATTGATTTTCCGTCTTCCTTTTACACTTTTTATTACTTTTTTGCCATTTTCGTTGATCACTGAATTCTCAAAGTGGAAAAGTAATCCAATTAGAATAAAAACAAAAATACAATCTTTTAAAATAATTTCTGGGGGGACTGCAGCTCTGCAGTTCTTATGGACGAGCCGCTACTGCTCTTAAGCTACCCTAAGCTTTTAAGATTATTATTAAAAACGTCATGGCGGGAAATGTTGATGGGGGGGGCACGACAGTAGTAGGTAATCAAAATTAAAAAGACTAATTAATTACGTGAGCAAAAAGAGGTCAAGAACCGCTGAGTTAGACGAATAAAATTTGATTTTTGAACATAAATTGCAGATTTCTTTCAAATTTTAGACAGAATCCGTGAAAGGGAAGCCTGTCTATATTTCCAAGTGCATGTGAGCAGGATAACTCAAGAACTCAACGAGCTAGGAAGACGAAATTCGGCACATATTTGGAATTACAGTATAACTTCGATTAACCCTCACCGTCCGGATAAGGGCCATAACGAATAACAGAAATCTCTTGGTACGTATGTTGAATAACTTGCTTTCACTGCTGTTTTGGGATGAAAATGAAAATACAAGTGAATAATGCATACATATTGCATTTAACCGCTTAAGGACTGAGTTATTTTGTAACCTACGGAATTTAGTACGAGTTAACTCGGGTCATCTCCTTAAGCCGTTAATTTTACAAAACGATCCATATAAACTTTACTATAAGAGTAATAATGTACAGAAATGCATTGTATTACTATAAATCTACGTTTCTTTATACTTTATAGATGATGATGGATAACAGAAACTGGTGATTAAATACTTAATAATATTTAATACTAAAAAATACTTAATTTTTCGCAACTAATAAAGAATACTTCTGAATTTTTTTTCACACCAAACCACCTATCTCAATTTTTTTTAATTTCAAAGAGGGAGAAAATACTTAATTTTTCGCAACTAATAAAAAATATTTCTGAAATTTTTTCACACCAAACCAAACCACCTATCTCAATTTTTTTTTAATTTCAAAGGGGAAGAAAATACTTAATTTTTCGCCACTAATAAAAGAATATTTCTGAATTTTTTTCACATCTGATAGGAACATGCGGTCTGATGTTCACATCCGAAAAATGAATATTTATAAAAAATGTACCAAACTGTTAGTAAAAAACACAGTAATTGAAAATAAGAGTCAGTAGGAAGGCAGTTAATGTAAAAATTAAACTTGAGGTATTCGAAACACCTTAAGATTAATTTTATTAATGTCGATTTAAAAAAAGAACATTTGTTTGTTTGAGACGCAGGTATAATGATTATTTACTTTTAAGTGACATCAATGTGGGAAAATATTTGAAAAATTGGCAGTGAGAGCAATCTGGTTTTTTAAGAGAAGATCAGTTCCCTTATTTCCACGAAAGACAGGACTCCTATATATCCTATGCAGCAGAAACTCCTATATAATCCTTCTATCCGTGAAAATGATTCACAAAAATTTTCATGATTAAAATTTAACTCAAAACGAGTTTCATAATAAATTAACAATTTAATTAATTAAAATTATTTTTAAGAATCTCATAAAACTGAGTTTGGGCTTATATGTATGCTTGTGTGCGACACGTTGCCATGGCAACACGGACAATATGCCAGCGTTTAAACGTCAAAAGTTTTTAGCTATCATTTTATTTTTTCGACAACTTTTTGTTTTTTCTAGAATTAAGGGAGCGAAGTTTGCTAAACGAAAAATTAATTCGAGTTGTTTGACATTAACCAAAGATTTAATATTTTATTTTAGTGAAACAATATGCATCAATCCCTCTAATACTTCAAAGATAACTGATTATTGATACTGATGACTGAAAGATACCCTTTTATTTCCGTCCTGTTTTGCTATCAGTGGTCAGGTTTTCGATCTAAAAATATTCAGTTCTAATTTATACTTGAAAGATGATCTTGTGAATAGAAAACTGAATTAAAAAACTTGAATTATTAATTTCTTATACTAAGAATCAGTTTACGGAAAAAATATGAAATTTTCTGCATCCGGCGTTTTGAGTTCTTGTGTTTACAGACAGGCATAATTCCTGAAACTTTTGAAATTACTTTTGATGCTTAAACATTGGCATATCGTCCGTTTTGCCATGGCAGTCTTAGTGCAAAACAATGCAAACCTGAACTTGGTTTTTAACTCTCATCTCTCTATATTGTGCATATCAATCTGCTTTGTGGAATAAAATAATACCTTCCAGATTACCAACAGATCTGTCGAAAGTCTGCAAAGAAAATAGATCACAAAATTTAGATGTTCATACTTTTTCTGCTAAATTTCCTTTTTGCGTCATTTTGATTTCAATGCACTTTTCCCAAAGCAAATCAAAGTGTGAATTTTCCACCCATTCTTAGAAACCCTTTCTGCTCCAGAAAGAGCTCAACAAATGCCTGTTCCGCAATGACTCATTCTGTTTTCGCATTCAACCGAGCTCTAAGAGGACTTCTCCGTCTTCCCTTTCACACAACTCTTTAACATTTCATCCCCTTCGTTCTCAATCCCTTTTGAATCATCGCGTCTCTTTGTCACGGAGGAGGAAAGCGGGGATTGCGCCAAGCAACACTCCACCCTCACGAATCCCACGCAAGCCAAACGGAATTATGTGTCGGCACGAAGTGTGAAGATTTAATACACGTTTCAGTCGAAATTAGAAAAGTTTTTATCTGTGTGTCTGTCTTTCGGAGGATGGCAAAAGGGGTTGTTAGGAACAAGCGTCCCCTCCCTAAAGGAGAGTGTTTGCCTCCAAGATATTGATGTAAGACTTTACTGTTCCCGTGTTTCATAAGCTTCTGCGTTCTGCGGATGTGGAAGTGTTTTCAAAATTGAATTCTCGTGAATGCGAAAGGCGATTTGTGATCAGATTTCCTTTATGGAGAATTCGGCACATTTTTCGTACAAACAGATGATAGTTTTGAGTTTTCGGCACGGAATGCATCTAGTTTGTCAAAACTGAGGAGGTTGACAGAAAATTATCGGAGTTTCGCTGGCTTCTCGATGGGAAGTTCATTTTCTTCTTTGAAAAGAAGAAAATATGCAGTTTTAGAATGTCTTTCTGATTTTTCAAAAGAATTCCAGGTACTAGAATCTGATAAAAAGCGATGTCATGACAAACTAAATGAACTAAAACCAAATATTGTACGGAATATATATGAAAGGAAAAAACAATATAAAATGTCACATAGAAATTTATTTAACAGAATTTTTACTTTCTCGTAGGCGAAGTATGCAAAGATAAAGTGTTGTAAACGTCAAAAAAACTCGATATCCAAATTCTGATTAACCTCAACGTTTTAGACATCCCTGAGTAAAAAAAAAAAGATTTTGGTTTAGTCCGTGAATACGAGAACTAAAAAGCGTAACAAGCTAGAAGAATGAAATTTTGTATGCAGCCTTAAAACCAAAATTATAAATGAGAAGTCTGTCTGTCAGTCCTTGTGCTTGTGAACATGTTAATTTAAAACCACAATGTTTCGAACTGGAATTTTATAATGTGTATAGTTTTGGACCAAATGCGTTAAAAGTTATGCTGTCTGCTTGTTTGCCTGTTTATATGTACTTGAACACGATAAATCAAAAACACATCAAAGTAGATGATGAAAGTTGGTATGTAGTCTTGACACTGAAACTATTCATTTGCATTAAATGTTGAACACAATCGAACAACGGGAAGAGGTCGAAAAGTCACACTAGATTCTTTTCACTATAATACGAAGCTAAACATAAAACACACAGTACTGTGGATGCTGACGGGAAAATAGGTTCATTGATTTCAAATTAAATTGAGCTAATACTTTTTTAATGTGATCTAGTTACATATAAGTTAGATACGAGACCATCCGGGGAATTTAATAAAAATTCCGAATTGTCCCGAATAATTCAAGACATCTAGTTACCTTATTCAAATTGGGAATCATTCTGATTTCAATGAACTTTTAAACAAAAACATCCAAGTATGAGTATTAGACCCATTCTTAGAAACCCTTTCTGCTCCAGAAAGAGTTCAACAAATGCCTGTTCAGCAGTGACTCATTCTGTTTTCGCATTCAACCGAGCTCTAAGAGGACTTCTCCATCTTCTCTTTCACACAACTCTTTAACATTTCATCCCCTTCGTTCCGAATCCCTTTTGAATCATCGCGTCTCTTTGTAGAGAAAAGCGGGGATTGCGCCAAGCAACACTCTGCGCTCACGAATCCCACGCAAATCAAACGGAATTATGTATCGGCACGAAGTGTGAAGATTTAATGCATGTTTGAGCCGAAATTAGAAAACTTTGTCGTCTGTCTGTCTGTCTTTTGGAGGATGGCAAAAGGTTTTGTTAGGAACATGCGTCCTCTCCCTAAAGGAAAGTATTTGCCTCCAAGATATTGATGTAAGACTTTACTGTTCCCGTGTTTCATAAGTTTCTGTGTTCTACGGATGTGAAAGCGTTTTCAAAATTGAATTCCCGTGAATGCAAAAGGAGATTTGTGATAAGTTTTCCTTTATGGAGAATTCGGCACATTTTTCGTACAAACGGATGATAGTTTTGAATTTTCGTCTCAAAAGCTATCTAGTTTGTCAGAATTGAGAAGAATGACAGAAAATTATCACAGCTTTGCTGTCTTCTCGATGGGAAGTTCATCTTTGAAAAGAAAAAAATATACATTTTTGAAGTCTTTCTTATCTTTCAAGAGAATACTATGTGCAGGATTTTAATAAAATCAGCATCATTCAATTATCTAAAACAGGGGTTCCCAAACTTTTTTCCTTCACGTACCCCTTGATTAATCTTTATGTTTTCGCGTACCCCCTACTATAATATCCAAGTCCCCCCCCCAAAAAAAAACCCATCTGTCTAAGCAAAGAAGTTTTTATCCATAATGTTAAGGTTAGCTTAAAAGTGAAATGACTCGAATTACTAACATTTGCAGAATTCATTTTTGATGTTACATTTTATGCCATTTTTACAATAGTATTAGGTGAACGTCAAAGTAATGATACCAGTATTGATATTATTTCGTTTCAACATATAAGGATAGCTAAAAATTACACTTCGTAATATTAAACTATTCTAGTGATATAGTTATTAAATTGCACGAATTTACTTGGGAAAAAAATTCTCTAACTTTTTTAATCCCTTATGTTTCCGTGTTTCCGCCCATTAACAACTTTGATTTCGTGTACCCCCAAATGGTCCTTCGCGTAGCCCCAAGGGTATGCGTACCACAGGTTGAGAACCTCTGATCTAAAAGAACAAAGACATGATGTGTTATAGGAAAGAAAGAAGTGATATAAAGCGGTAGGAAGTGTTCTGCCCTCTACTTTCTCGAGTCTTTACACCAGTGGCGAATCTAGGATTCGGGTCTGGGGGGGGGATGCCGAGGTCATAAAAACTTTGTATCGCCGTGATGAATGTCAAACCTCAAGGCTAAAGTAAACCAGAACTCTTAATACTTTCGATAATTTAATAAAAATTACAATGAAATAACTAGCCAAAAAATGTCTTCGACAGCGTCAAAGCTACAAGTAGGAAAATTTTCGAGCCTGTCAAGCCAGAAAGTAATGTTGAAACGTTTTTATTATTTTTTGAAAAGAGGGAAATTAAGAAAAAACAGTTGTAATGATGTTAAATAAAAGCAAGAATTCTGGCTTGGCTCTGGGGGGGGGGGCTGTAGCCCGATAGTCTCCCCCTCCTGGATTCGCCACTGCTTTACACAATATGACGTGTTTTGTTCTTAGCTTTGAAGAATAGTGAAAAGAATGGACAATACATTTTTCTTCTATGATTAGAGGACAAGGATGCAACCTGTGCGTTAAGCCTGTGCGTTTCCTTCAGCTTTAGCAGAAATGTTAAAATTAAAAACACTTCCAATAAAATGATAGATAAATTTTGAAATTTTAGGTTTAAAAAAATCAGGTCCTTGCATCAATTATGCCTTACGGAGCAATAATGAATGAAATAAGAAAACAAACATTAATCTACCCCCAATTAAAGCAAGCTGAGCAGGTGATTAAAGCAAGTGATGTTTTATCCGCATTCATATGAATATCAATCTTTCCTTGGTACAAAATAGCATCTTTCTTAGAATTCAACTTCCCAAAAACGTAACGCGTGATGAGATTGAATGCAATCAGTGTAATCAGCCAAGACCGCCTTGAAGAGGTATTTAAGCAATAAGCACACCACCACAAAAAAAAGTGCTCATCAGCGCCAGGAAGTCAACCGATTCCAAACAAGAAGCAATAGAAAAAGAGGCGGGAAACGGGATCTCAGAAAAAAACAAATAGTGAGGCGCCAAGCTAGCGAAGACCGCGAGAAGTCGAGATTTGTTGGAAGGATGCCATTGCAGTGTTATGCAACTTGACGTAATGCTCGGCATAGAATGACCTCGAAGAGTTTTATTCTTGACTGTTTATTTTCCTACTTTTGCTATCGAATGGTGCGTATTAAGAGTGTAAACTTCTGAAACGGAAAAAGGATGCATGGCCGTGAGAGTCTGAGAAATTCAATGTCACGAGTTTGTAATCTATTAAAAATGTTCATTCTTGTTAGTAAACACTGTGAAAACTATTCTTTAAACGGCTGGATTTAAGTTCGAAATTTGGGGTCGGGATCGCTTCCAATTTTGAGCACTTGAATAAAACTTTTAACACTGAAGATGTTTTACAACTGAGTCGTAAGGCTGAAAATGAGTCGGTTGGTTTTCCTAAATTATTCAAGGATTATTACTTTCGCACATCACAGCGAATATACGCTTTTATATAGTACTAGCAGTACGCACACGGCGTTGCCCGTGGAATCAGGAATTCAACAAAATGAAAAAAAAAAACCGCCCACAATGGCATGAAAACGTTCTGAAAACAAAACAAAAGATACACATTATTAATTTTCCCGTTTATTTTTCTTCGCGATAATGATATTTCAACTGCGGATAAACAATACAGAGTATGTTAAACCGAAATAATATTAAAAAATTGCAACGTGAAAATTATTATTATACAGCTAGTAAAATATGCGAGACATAAACAAGTGAAGAAACTGCCGAAAATAATAATCGAAGTCATTCCGTTGAAGGTTATGACGTATCTGCGCTCTGCACCGTCAGACAATCAAAATTGACAACAACGTTCCAGAGAAGTGTCGCGGGAGGAAACTCGCTAGAGGAAAAATATCTTTCAAATCTCTTTGACCAGGAAAAAATTAATTAAAAAAACTGAAAAAGATATTTTAACCATTCATGTTTTAAATCCGACAGAGCCGTTGCAGTTATAAGCTGTAAAATATTGAAAATAATAATGTTATTAGAACGTTGGATGCAGCAAATTCAAAAACAAAACTAAAATTTCGATGGCAAAACTGACTATTTTTTAAAAATTTCTCAAAATTCAGTAAATTATGTTTGAAGCTCAAAACAAACTTCATTAGAACGAAAATTGTTCGTTCTATCCGATGGTGCATTGATCGTTTTGAAACGATCATTAGAGAAAATACTACAGCCGTAAACGTGCCAAAAATGACCCAAAACAACACAAAACATCAAATAAAAATTGCTCTAGATTGAATTTTAAAATTCTGGCTTCGAGGTGCATTGAGTCACCTTTACGACTACCTGTGTGCCAAATTTCATGGCTGTCAGTGCAATAGATTCGTCTGGACATCGCGCGCACACGCACATGCACAAACATTGCCTTTTATAAGTATAGATAATTAAAGCACCGTACCGTTTATATGACGTTTTATCACTGATTCATTCGTAACCATTGTAATGATAAAATACTTCGTTTATACGACAGACAGCTTCGGTTATATGTCGTTTTCCCACTTTCTAAAATTTGCAAATTTTATTAAATATTCTTATTTTATGCTAAAATTTGCAGTTATTTTTCCGTTTGTATTTAGGGGGAACTTTTCCTAGAAGGCAGGCAGTTAATATCTTTTGCCACCTTGAAATTTTGAAATAACCGCCATAAATCGTATAAAATAAGAAATGTATAATTAGTACTCAAGATATGCACTATCTTGCTAAATAAATTTCTGCTTAATTAATATACTTTTTCTATCGTAAAGTTCTGTGCTCAAATAAAGATTTTATCAGTTATATTATGAATATACTAACATAATCTGCACTAAATTCTTTCTAAATCTTTCTACCCCTGGTATTACCTGGCTTTCGCGGTTGCGAAGTAAACAACAGAGTAAATCTCAAGAATTTTTTAATAAGTTAGGAGACTTCAACCTAGCTCTGTTATTGTCCCATACCTGCTTTACATTTCATATTTCTCCCCGTTTTGGCAAATGTACTCGTCTGTCTGAAGCCCTGTTCAGCCGTATTGAACCGCCATTAATGAAAAACATGAAAACATTTTGGGGCATCATTCAATACCTGTCAAAACTCTGAAGCCCCCTGCACCTGACTCTGTCCTGCGCAAGTGCAAGAAGGGATGCACGGGAAATTGCAGCGGTAGGAAGGCCAGACTGTTTTGTTCAGTGTTGTGTCTTCATTGTTGGGACAACTACAATAACAGGAAGATTCAAGTAATTAATAGTGTTGAGGATGTTGATGATGAACCAATACTGTCCGATCATTTAGTTGAGGCGTCTTTATCTTTGCATGTCTAGGAAGACACAGGTGATCTTCCAAAAGATATTGGACCATAAGCATCAAAGCGAGAAAGATAAAGTGAAGAGACTGGGTAATGTATGTAGATACTAAGATCATTTTTTTTACGATTATATGTCTTCTCTTTAGTGGATCGTCGTCCTGTATTTCCATTGGGAAAGCCAATCGTCCTGCATAATTTACCTGAAAAAAGATTCCAGAAATGATTCTGGGACCTCTTTTGCAGGGTATGGGTTTCCAGCTTCCACGACTTCTTTTATTAGGACGTCGGTTATAGAAGATACAGAAGATTCGGGGTAAGCACGCACATTTAAAAAGTTGCAGATTTCCTTTCACAGCCTCTCTTCGTACCTTTGGCGGAATCTGATTTCCTGAAGCCAAGACTGTCACCAGGCCTTCACAGAACTGCTCTTTCAAAAGAGACAGAACGAACCACAGTATTACCCCACACTTACGTTCCCGTCTTTAACATTTTCCCGTCGTTTGCAACACTTTCTGTTGGTCCCCTCAGATTAAGTTAGTAGTAATTTGAATCGATCAAGGGACTTCTGCTAATTTTATGAAGGTGATGGTATCTTTGGTGTAAAAACGGGACTTCTACCATTCATAGCCACGTTTTGATACAGCATCAAAGTTCCCGTGTGATGTTAGAAGAAGGCTTCTTCGCAGGAAAGCCCTTTTAACATCACATGGAGAAGTTTTTTAGAGTAACTTAATTGAAACGAGATGGCAGTCTTCTTGAGTTTCTGGTGGCTGGCGCCAGGAGATATAGTAAAACGTAGTTCACACTAGAAGGAAACATTGACGTTTTCCATTCAAGTTAACCGGTAACGCTCGTTCTAACGGTTCAGCTCTGCGGAAGAACATTGTGGAAAGATATGACTCAATCGATGCTGGATTACTGCATGATGATTTTAAAAATAATACTGGAATCTGTGGTACTCTGGCGTTTCCGAAAGACGTACTTTAAATTTAAAAGCAAGCAGAATATGATGATCTTCATTTATTAGCTCAGTCTCTCTGAGAGTGGAATGATAGTAAATATAAAATCAAATTATACGAAACTCACAGAATACGTGACAATATACTAGCGAAGCAATATATTAAAATTCGAAATAAATGATTTGAATATTCGAGGGGAAATGAGTATTTGTAGTATATTTGTGCGAAACATAATATAATTTTTCTTTCATAATTTAGAACCGGATATATAGGGTAGCTTATATATAAATTCCAGTCGAATACTTTTATGATTCAGAAAGATATCGGCAGCAAGCTGAATTTCAGTCGCTTTCAAAGAGTAGATAAATGGTGAGGGATTCTCCACTAATTAGTAGCTTTTAAGCTGGACGTTCACGATCACTTCACACTAGGCAAATTCTATCTCACTACGCTAAAACTGGTCGTCAAAGCGAAAGTCCGGTGAGAATTGGAAGGACGGGATCGAAAGTTTGAAAATCCAACTTTGCTTGAAATCCATTCGCACTGCCAGGCCATAAATGCTGAATTGCGACCGGTGTAGATCCGTGGGAAAGGTAGGGTCTCTCGCACGAAGAAATCGGAAATGGCGGGGGTTCGCTTTTCAAGGCGGGAGAAAAGTAGATGCAGTAGGGGAACGGAGTGCCCGTCAGTGGTGGACGTGATGGTAGGCATGGAGCGGCACGTGAATGACCTACCTAAATGGATGGGCTGAAAATGGAATGCTGTGGAGTTCCATCACGCCATTTGCATGGAGCGGAGTGAGCGTGAATGTCCAGCTTTGTACTTGAATTTTCCCGTGGGTATTTAATATATTTCTAATCTTTATACGATTCAATTTCTTTGTCACTTTCTGGTTGGTCCCCTAAATGCCTTTGTGACCAAACTTTTCCTATAAAACGTGATGTCCCGCCATTGTACGTCCAACGATTATCTTTCCATTTATACGTCGTTTTACTTCATTCCTTTGAAATGCATATAAATGGTGATTTACTGTATGGTGTTTGTGTTAATATGAAACACAAAAGTAAAAAGAAAAAAATGGAATTGCACAATATTTATTCTACAATAGATTTAAAACACTGCAGTACGTTTGAAATTCAAATACGTAAATGTAACAAACTGCGCTCTAAATGAAATGCAAAAGTAAAGAAAAAAAATTATATATTTGATACCCGAACACTTCAATTGATAAATGATTAAAGTAAGAAACTTTTTTTTATCGACTAATGCATTCAGAATAGCGTGCCTTTCAAAATTTCTTAACACATAATCTAACATTAGCTCTAAAACAGACATTTTTTCTCCTTTAGCTGTCGGAATAACCTGAATGCAGGCATCATCATTCATGTGCAAAAGAGCCTTCTACCCTCTAATCCAACATTTTTTACAAATTGATTCTTTTCCTGGCTTTCATTTTTAACTTTTGGCACCCTCTTCTGATTGATGAACGAGCGCTATACACAGCGCGACGCCACCATAGCAGGTGGTAAATATAGAATCTTGCTTTTTGCAGAGTCATTATCTAAACGTAGTGAGAGTAATCGCATCGCGTCCATTCATAGACAGAATTCCTTATTGTCGGGTTTGTTTTAAACAGCAATATCTGTCTATCTCAGTCTCCTGTTGAGGGAGAAAAAGCCGTCATACAAGGGTTTCGGGGTATGCAAGTTTATAAGTACAGTAGAACTTCGATTATCCGTCACCCTCCGGACCAGGGCTATGGCGGTTACCCGAATAGACGGATGACAGAAATCTCTTAATACATATGTACAGTGACGAGATTTAATTGCTGGCTTGGGACGAAAATGAAAATAAAATCCTCTAAAATTGAATAATGCAGACATGTTGTATTTAATTTTACAAAAAGATCCATATAAACTTCGATACAAGAGTAGTAATGTACAGAAAGCTATAAACCTACATTACTTTTTGCTTTTTAGACGATGACGGATAACAGAAACTGACGGTTAAACGAGTGAGTTTGAATTCTTATATAAGTTGCCCTATATATATGGCTTTGAATTTGAGAATTCTGAAAACTGTGGGGAGTCCAGCGTCCCCTTTGCAGTTTTAAGAAGACCATGGGAGGACACTAAGCATGTGCCATCAGAATTACTGCTTAATGCTGAGAAATGTGCAGTTCTCGTCCGTAGCTCCTGAATGGAAGAAACCGTACTTTATGTTAGGGATATCGATTATTGCGAAAATAACCGGTTTTCGGTTATTCAGATTTTTTTCACCTCGCGGTTATAACCGCTCAAATTAATCGGTTTTTGAAATAACCGGTTTTCGGTTATTCAGATTTTTTTCACCTCTCGGTTATAACCGCTCAAAGTAACCGGTTTTCGGGGTTTTTTTAATAAAAAAACAAACGCCGTTTGTAGACAAATTTTTTTATTAATAATGTTTTGACAGAAAATCAATCCATTGGCCAATATTTATCTACTAGAAGATTTGTGCTCGTCTGACGGGCTTTTATCTTGCCAACAATATCTCGGATCTGATTGTCACAGGTTTATTACGGGAAGTTGTAGAAGAAAATCTAATGCGCATTGGCTGAGTGTTTAAAAAATTTAAAAAAGCATGAAAAACAGAAATGATGAACCAATTGACACTAACTTTCGTTTTCCAAAATATATAAATATTCATTCCCAAAATTAAGTACGAAAAAGAAAGAACATTTTTAACTGAAACGAAAGTAAAGATCTCCCAGAAGTGGAAAAATAAATTAATTCTAAAGGAATTCTCAATGAATCAACCAACAGACACCTCGAAGAAGCGGTTGTCATTGATTGGCCTAAAATAATGAAATTAAAGCTTCATAACTTGGTACTGTTGCAAAATGTCTTACTATAGGTGTATGGTGTAAACAGTCCAACACGTAGGATAATGGAGACTGAAGATTTATTTACAAATATGCAGGAAAACACGTAGCACAGGTACAGGAAACAATAGTTCTTGCACAGATTACCAATGTAAACAGACAACAATTCGCTGGTAATAACAGTTCAGCACTTTTTTATCTAACAACACAAACAGTCAGCAAATAACTAATAACTAGTAGACCATAACTGCATCTTCAATAGCGCTCAGCTAACCAGCTCGCACTGCGGGTAGAACTCCAAAGGTGATCCCAGTCGATAAAGACGCCCCTCTGCCGTCCTAAAATATTCTCTCCGACAGGCCGTGACGTCACATGGTGTTTTCTCGTGTATTCCCTTTCCTAGTAGAAATATCGAGAAAAGGGTTGCATTTTCGGGAATCATCTATTTGTCGCCAAATCGCCAAAATGGTCGCCAAGGTCAGGGTGCCATAACTGTCGCTGAGGTCACTCCATGCTTAACCTTGTAAAACTCTCTTCCCAACCATAAGACTCGCATTGCTGGGAAGCGACTTTCCATGTTTGTAACAGTACATTTTAGTCTAATCGAACCTAAAATCGAGCCTATCTTCCGATTCGTTTTTTTAACCGGTTATTCGATTTTAAAAAATATATATCCGGTTATAACCGGGACAAAAAATAACCGAAAAAAAACCAGTTAACAGAAACAAAAAAACCGGTTAAAACCGGTAGGTTTTTCCCATCCCTAAGGGGAACGCTGTAAAGAATTTGCAGAATTGGATTTTAAAAATTTCAATTTTATTTGAGTATTTATATTAGTACTGTTCGTCTCAAAAACCCGAGACTAGCACTTTGGGACGATTTTACTACGGAGAGGGGTGCTTTTCCGGAGCTCCTTGTTAGGTCATGACCTTCCTCTGATTCGGCGGATTTTTTTCAGTAGTTTTTGCAGCAAATCAATAAATGAAAATGAAATAAAATTTTTCTATGGACTGCTAAGTAAAATGCAAACATTTCCAACTCCATTTTTCACTTCATCCCTATTTTGGTGAAATTCTTGTACTACCGTTGGTTTTCAAAGAAACGCGATCAGTAATATATCTAATAAAACAGAGTAACCCAATTAGTTTACTTAATTTATATTTAGATGCATTCATGACAATGACAAGATAATTGACGACGACTAATAATAGTTAAAATAGACATCTTTATTCGATGATAAAAATATAAGTATAAGTATATATAAATACAACCGATTTAATCTTAATCCTCGATTAAACATACTTACGAAATAATTTAGCCGGGGTCAGCAGAAGAGCGATGATCATAGTAGTTCGTCATTTCTAATAATACTACTACACATTACTGTAACCTACGTTATCACGATTCTAACCGTATTTATATTTTTAAAAGATGTGACGTTTATAGAATCTATTTAGCATAAACCCAAACTGGTTTGCTTTACTGACTGATTAATGTTAGATCTCGTCTAACAATAACTACGATTCGAAAAAGTTGATCAAAAAAGAACATTTTGGCAATCAGTATTTGTAGCAAAGCTAACAGAAATCAATCTGCCTGGCGCATGCGCAAAGGTGAGGAGGGTTTCCGTATATGAGTATGATCAGTACCTCATCTCAGTAATAAAACGTGCTTCTTAACAACATTTATTTATTTAATTATTTTTGTTAGAAAACATGAGTAGCCTTTCTGCCGCTGTCGAAATTCAAACGACAGCGTTGTCCGAGGGACACCACGAGGAGGTCGGCTACCAGGGTCCCTCAACGTCTGTTCCCTTACATGCCGATGACTACGCTTCTGGACAGCCGCGGGAGGTCGAAAGGACCTCCTTCGCACACGCCTGAAAAATGGGTTCCACCGTCTGTCGCAAATTCGGGTAATCGGTAAACAAAAGTGCCGTCCGTTGAAGGTAGGGGAATGGATCAACGCGTCCACAACAAAAACTTAGCGCACTCCTTCAAACTTAGCTAAATATGTCACTAATAATACTATTTGAAGGTGAGAGTAGAATGCTGAAATGTGGAACTCGTGATACTTAGCTAATGATACTTGACGCTTCAACAAACAATTTGGTACGAAATGAGGCCAAACAAGGATATCTGGAGTGCGCTAAATGCCTCCCTGGAAGGACTTTGAAGGGGGAACTGGCCCACATTCGTGCGAGGTGCGGGGAAACCAGGCGAACCCTGCGCAGCCAGCCCGGCGGAGAGCCGCTTTCCCCAACAGAGCACTCCACCTACCAGTTCGAAGAGCTTCGGCGCTCGGCCACTGGTGGGGCTCGAGGGGTGCGCTGGTGAGTGGGAGTGGCCCAGCTCTGCCAATTTCGTTCAAGTCACAAAATAGGGAAAGTGATGAAGTACTGTCGCTCTTAATAGCACAAACTGTCGAATCGCGTCTTTGGAAGATAGTACTCATTTGCGCTGCAAATCTTCAAATTATGAATCCGGCCTAGAAATTCGAAAGCCTACCAAATAATTTTTTTAAACTTTCTGTTAAGGTTTCTTTAATGCATAACGTTATAATTGGTAATAATCTGGATTAGAGAAGTATATGTTTACTTTTGTCCTGAAAATATATGATAATACTATGATATTTATAAATTATATACTTTGAGGATTTATTTCGTTTTGAGAGAAAGTTTGTAGTTATTCGATCAATAAAGGAACTAAAGAAGCTAAATGACTCTGAAAGGATGCTACTCTTAATTTTCTCATACATATTTGCTTAGTTTGATCATCAAATGCTGAAACTTTTTCATAACACTGGTCATCTCCTAGACAGAAATAGAAATATTTGAACTCCTCATAATTAAAAGTTTTTATTTTTAAAAACATAAAGCCAGAACACCGTTCCGGCATTGTATTTTGTTTTCACGAGAATTAAATAATAGAAAAATGTGAAAACATCCTAAAAACAGCGCGATTTTTGTCAGGTTAGAGCGCTCCGGCATTGCTTTTAGAGTGTCCCGGCACTGCTTATTTTGCGACTATACAACTGATAGGCTGAGACTTGAGCAATTAATGGAAATGATGGTTTTACTCAAATAACCTGCGGAGAGTTACAGGACTCGGGAGGTTATAGGGCAATTAACTCGAATAAACTCCAACATGTGGTAGTTTTGTATTGTTGGTACGGATTGAATCAAAAGTAATACATTTCAACGATTACCATGCAAACGAAACTTGCGTATGGCCGAAGTACCGCTGAACTACCGACGACAACTTAACACAGTGTTGCTAATATATTATTTAACCATACTAAATAAATTTATTTTAATTGTAAAAATATTAATTCCTATCTTTTTTTCTGAAAAAACCGCCACACACTGAATAGTATAGTGACCTGATTTCTTTAATTTACCTCCTTTCCATAGATAACTTAGTCGATTTTTTTACACAATTATTGGATTTTTAAAAAAAACCCGGCTATAACAGGACCAAAAAATAACCGAAAACACCGATTTTCGGTTTTAACCAGTAGGTTTTTTCCCATCCCTACTCTATATCTCTTGTGAATTTAATTATTTGCATCCTCTTAATTCAAAGCTTTTCAACTTCTACGATAATAATAATAAATCTTACCTGTTATAAATGTAGAGGACGACACTTCAGCAAGCACTCCCTCTCCAAATTTCCACACTACATTAGTTGGAGGACGTTTGACCCCGACGGATTTAACATGCGCCAGGTCCACATACGCGTGTCTATAGAGGAATCTGGTCTCAAACCCTCGACCTTCCGGTTCCTTAGCTCAATCTCTTCCACTAAGCCACTGCAACCTCTTATTCATTCTGAATACTCTTACGAAAGATTTTCAGAAAAGAAATTGAATAAAAACAGTTTTAAACCGACCAGAGTGGTCTCCCCTAAACTTTCTCGGAAAAGGTGATGTTTCCCCTCCCCCCGCGTGGATAAAAAAAATCGAACCTATTGTAACCCAGGATCCAATGACTATCAGTAAATATTTAGGTAAAGAATCAAATTCAAAGATGCGTTCCGATTAAATGGATACCGATTTCTACTTTTGCTGGCTCAAGGACAAAGACACATAATCCTTCTGCTTGCACAGATTGCTACCAGTACGCATGCGCATGGAGAAGCGGATGAAAAAAAGCGCCAAGCAGGTGTCAATAAATATCGTGCGCAGAAGATTGCGTCCAGTACGCATGCGTGTGGAGATAGCGGATTCGTTGGAGATGCGATTATACAGACCGACATACAGTCAACCTTTTGACGGATTTGACCCAAAATTTTAAACGAACCTACATTCATGACGATAAAACTGTGTATGAAATTTTATCCATCTAGCTTTTCACGTTTTTGAGTTATAGCGTTCACATGACCGCGGACATCCAGACAGACAGACTTCCCTTTGACGGATTTTGTCCAAAATACAGACAGAAACCTACAAATTATGTTTAAAGACCACATACCAAATTTCATCCCCGTAGCTCTAATAGTTTTCGAGTTATCGTGTTCACAGATAGACACACAGAGACACACAGACATAATTCCAAAATTGTGTTTTTCGGACTCGGGGAGGTCTAAAACGTGGAGATTCGTCAAAATCACGAGTTCGAATTTTTTGACGATTACAGTACTTTCTCTTTGTATACTTCGTATACGAGAAAGTAAAAACATTTTGTCTTTATTATCTTCTGCTTTTCAGTCTTTAATTTACACAATTTATTATTATAAATATTAAGGAATCATGAAATAAACTTTTTCCAAAATTCACTACCAGGTGGCGACACTATATAGAATAAAAATTTAATTTAATTAATCGATTATCCGATAATTAAATTTTGTAAATATCAGAGTATTGTATTGTCATCGAGGATACACGAATGTGCAAATTTTCGAAACTATAGCACATCAGAAAGTGAGAGAAAAATCGACTACAAAATTCCATCTTTACAAACATTAAACAAATCGACTTAAATAAAGCTCTGTAAAAAGAATCAAATATGATTTGTTTCCCCTCCAATGGGATCACCAGCTTGTGATATTCGCTTTTGATGCTTATACTTCTTAACTCAAATATTTCTTAAGTTCATTTGCTAGTGATATTTTTAGCAGACATTGAACAGAAGCTGAAAAATTTCTAAGAGAGGTGTTCTTTAAATAATGTCCAAAAAAGGCATTTTTCTGCGTTTCTGATCCAACTATCTCTTCTTTTATAGTAAAAAAATTCTTTAAATAAAAGTAGCGATTTCAAATCGTTTGCTTCGAATTTAAATATTTGCTCGTCCGCAAACCATCTTTTATTTCGTACAAGTAAACCCTTCAGTTTCATAGTTAATTTTCCATATGAATTGCCGTTTTTATCTGAAAAACTATGCAAATAGAATCAATTCTAATAGACAGAAAGTTCTTTAACTGGAAACTACGTTTCTCTAACAATGGCGCTTATTCTCTTTTTTAACTTAATTCTTTTTGAATTTAAATACAATGACGATATTCAAACTATAAAAATGAATAAATAAAAATAAAATAAGATAAAAATAAATTCGTGAAATGCGAAAAATTCCTTTTTTTTATTTTTAGTTGGTCTCCGAATGTTAAAAAACATCGATGAAATATTATTTATTTTTAATTCATTTTTCAAACTCTGTCAACATTAATAATGAAAATTTCTTCTCTAAAGAACAAATAATAGAACGATAGAAAAGGAAAAGAATATTTACAGAAGTACAATGAAAGAACATATAAAAAGAAGAGACGGTAAATTTAAATTGCTTTGTTGCATTTTAGGGATCATTTCTAATTCTTCCTGACAATGTTAGTGCGCAGAAACCTGGTGTTTTATTAGGTTGCGATGAAGAAAAAGCAAAATTAAAGACAGCCTTATTTTAGAACGTTAAAGGAAAAAGGCTCTTTAAAAAATGTGGTTTTCCAGAAAAAATAAAAATTGATTTTTTTCGCAAGAGAAAACTTATATTTTCATATTTACTATTTTTTAATAAAATAAAGCATTTCAGGGGAAATTTCGTGGTAAAAGAATCGTTTGCGCGGTTGAAAATATGTGAAGGGAGTGCATATAATCGAACAATGAAAACAAAAGAATTTCACAAAATTGGCACACATGAGATCAAGACTTTTCCGAATTATGAATTTGAAAATATCGATTTTGAATTGACGCAGAAATAAAATCACCAAATTTGAATCAGCAATGAATAGAAATCACCAAATTTGAATTTTATCAGTGAATTGAAACCACAAAATTTGAATTTTATCAGTGAATTGAAACCACAAGATTTGAACTACCACCGAATTTGAATAATCTGAAATTCACTTGCAAAATGTTGCTGTTTTCTTTTAAATAGATTATGGCGATGTTAAACAGAAGCTGGTATGTTAATGTACTCGATAGTAATGTCTTATATTCAATGTACCCTTGTGCTTCTTTGAATAACCCGACATGTTGCCGAGGTGGCCTAGTGACAAGGTATCGAGTTCGAAACCCGATTCAACTGAAGACCCACCATGCATATGGCCCCGGCATACGTTAAATATAATTATTGTTACCCACTGTTGTGGCGTCTCAGCTGTCGTCTTCTTCATCTGATCACGGTTTAAACTTACGACGCCCGACCTAGATTAGACCTGGTGTTGTTTCAAAATGGCATATTGATACAACTAAAGTAAATACGTTCAAGTGGTAGACGTCAAAAAGGAATTTTCAAGAAAGAGTATCCAAAATTTAATTTTGGATTCCTTTGAGCATCTTGCAGTGGAATGAGTACGTGAAGGTATAACGTAAGATAACGTGCAGTATGATGTTATATTACATGCTCAGTTATGTTTATGATGTGACTGCGAAGTCAATTTAATTTGATTGCAGACACGATAACTGACAATCAAATAAATGTAGGGGGAGGTGCTGTACCTCGGCCACTTTTTTTTCATTTGAAAAAAAAAGCGGTCAAATCAAGTCTAAAACCGAAAATTTTGGGTGCTTAAGGAACATCAGGAAATCAGTTTTTTAATCCTCTTTAGTATTTCTTCCAATTTATCGCGTAGAAATGTAAAATTTAAAAGCAGAAAATCTTTCATTTTTGGCCAAGGTACAACACAAAGTTGTACCTTGGCCACCCTATGGTATACCTTGACCAGGGTAACAAAATGTGACATTGTCACGCGTGAATTTGGTACAAAACTAAAGTTTTCAAAATCATTGCACAATATTTAGGTTGATATGATAGATGAACTATATCACAACTGAAAAAGGAAGTTGGTTTTTTTTTTAATATGTAAGTAACTAGTTAGATACGTTTGTTCGCGCAAAAGCAAGTTATATATTAATGACTTTAAAGTTATTCGAACTAGGAAGAAAACTACTAGTCTTAAAAAGAAAGAAAGTTATAAAAGAAAAATCAAAGTTTGACTACTAGCCGACTTCGGCGACCACCTTGCTTGCCGAGAATACTGTTCTGTTTTATTCAGTTGAATCCGTTTTATATAATTTATTATTCATGGTCTCCTTAATATTTTACCTCCCGATTTTCTTAATATCTAAGAGCTTACTTAATATTTACAGCTTTCTAAAAAAATTGATGCATTACGCTATTACCAAAGAATTTGAAAAAATAAACAGATTCTTCAATCCTTATCTTTCAACAATAGAAAAGAAACACACAATTCAATATTTATTATAAACTGAAGACGGTTTGAGTTGATTGCAACAATCAAAAGCATTGTTGTAAATTATGCATAAAACTATTTTTTTAAAATTGCTAAAATTAGAAAAAAAATCAGACGTCATCAATGCAAATATCTAAAACGCTGTTGCATGTACATATTGTTACGAAAATCGTCAGGTGGTTATGCCATGAAAGCAGTTCAACAAGCTGCGTAACTGAAAATGACTTTTATTTAACGGGTATTCCAGAAACTCGAAGCACGGGTATCACGTAATGAACAACACTCGCACAAATTTGCAACACAAACAGACAGCAAATCACTAATAATAACACTAATAGCACGAACTATAGCGTCTAACAGCTGACGAACTATAGCGTCTAACAGCTGACGAACTATAGCGTCTAACAGCTGTCGAACTATAGCGTCTAACAGCTGACGAACTCGCAATGCGAACAAGACTCCAAAGAGATTGATTCCTATTCGAATAGGTCGATATTTGTACCCTTTTCCGGTAGGATGTGAAGTCACATAGAAAACACTCGAAGATTCTTCATAATTCCGTCCCTAACAGAGATAGGTCGAAAATTCTAGTATTTTCGAAGACCTTCATTTTGTCGCCAAATTTGTTGCCAAGGTCGGGTCATTGACTTCTATTCCCCCGGCATCCAATAAAATCTCTGTAAATATCTCTTTCCAACCATAAGATTAACATGGCTGGGAAATGACGTTACAGGTTTGCAACAATATCTTCCCCAAGGCATACTGCAACGTGTATCCGATAATAGTAAGTAGCCCGTGTTAAAGTAGGCAAAGAGGAGAACAGTTCACACTTTGAGCATTTCCCGTCAATCTAATCTATTGTACACGAATAAATTTATCTTTACTTGTAAGTACAGGTACGTACTTTCATTTTTTAATATGCTATTAGTAAAATCATGGGTTTTAGTAAAGTCAAGGGTATTGACTTTTAGTAAAATAATGAGAACTGACTTTTGGGTCATACTGTATTGGTGCGTCTGTTAGCTCGTGTGTATATGAACAGGATAACTAAAAATCATAACTAGCTAAACAGAGAAATCGAATATGTGATCCTTACACTGATATTGTAGATCTGTACTAAATGTGTGATCAAAACTGTCAGTGGAAAGGGGTATTTTTCCTAAACATGCACTCGATTTTTCTTTTTTTACTTTATTGGGAAACTACAAGAGCAATATCACAGAGATTTGTTTTAACGTGCGAGTGACAGTCAAGTCCACGGAGAATATATCAATTGTTAGCTGTCGCTTTTATTTACATCTGGTCTGCCACTCTGCCGTGTGAAAATAATAATTGCATTTATTTGTGTATAAGTTAACGTGTCTTTAATCAAATCCAATTGAAGTCGCAGTCACATGATAAACGTTACTGCGCATGTCATATATCATCATACTGCACATACATACTTATGCATATCTTACGTTATGTCTTCAAGTACTCTTTCCGCCTGAAAGATGCGCAAAGGAATCCAAAATTAATTTGGCGCGGCCTCTCTGATGTGTATCACTTGAACGTATTTACTTTAGTTGTATTAACATTCCGTTCTAGGATGGACGTCGTAAGTTCAAATCATGATCAGATGACAAAGACGACATCCGAGACATCAATCTCTCTCCACACGACATCAGCAGGAGGACGTTTAATCCTCGACGTCAAATTTAGGGCCTCATACACGCGGGTCTTTTTGAGATGGAATCGGGTTTCGAACCTGAACCCTCTGGTCCGAAGCCGAAATCTTGTCACTAGGCCCTTGCGGCTCGTTTGGACTATTGGATCATACTGTATAATTCAAAAGATTTTATGTCGGTCCAAAATTCATACCAATCTTAAGGCCTTTTTTTTCCTAACGTAGGTATACGTTCCTCCCATTGGAGTTTCAGGAAAGAATTTGATTCACACGCCAAAACGCCACAAAAAACGTTGCATGGGACATCCTTTATATCTCGGTAACTACATGTGTTAAAAACATTAATGTCTTATTTTAGAGATAAAGGGTAACAAAAGAAGTTTTTTAAAAAAACTGAAAATCGGAATTGTAGTTCTAATTGAAGTACTCTGGGGAATTCATATATTGATTCAACTTTTACAAGAAACATTAGTCCCAAATTATTAAATTATGTATGTTACTTTTCATATCCCCGACCGATCCTATACAGAATTGTATCATATCCACGCACGACTAAAGAATTCAAAACAAAAGGATTGACATTGTAATATATTTTATTAAGAAATAAAACAATTTTCATTTTATTTTACCAATTTTCCATACATTAGTATTTCAGAGAAACAAAAGAGAATTGAGAGTAACTTCGAGAAACAAAAGAGAATCACGAGTAACTTGGAGAAACAGGAGTATCGCGAGTAACAAAGAGAAACCGAGAAACAAAATAGTCACGAGAGTAAAGTAGTCCTTCGCCTTTAACATCAGCGGCTGTTTGAAAAAGACAGCCACCCGTCATTTCTTTTTGACGATTCCAATACTAACTTCTCATGCACTTCGCACACGAGACAGTAAAAATTAGCAAGATCTAGAAATGAATTAATGATAGAAACTATAGAACAGCAACATAAATTACAAATGAATTAAACGGCAAATTTTATTTTCAGACCCATTCGTTATTAAAGAATAACAGAGGTATCAATTTTTATTCCTTTCACTCCGAGAAGTCAATTATCCAAGCACAAATAAAAAAATATCCGATCGTCACGTTTATAGAAACCCTAGAGGCTATTTTTCGAGCAGGCCGTACGTAATTCAATTCACAGCTAAAATTTTCAATTATGTGAGGAATTAATAACAAGGGAAGGGATAAATTAACTCTCTTGGCAGCGGTTATGCAAGTTCGAAGGCCGAATGTTTCGAGACAAAAACATTTAGAACTGGAATCATTCCAAAGAAGAAGAAGAGGAGACTTCTAAAGATTCGAACAGGAACACAATCGGGGAATAAAGCATGTTAGATGGACCGCTGGCGCCTCAGGTAGTATTTTGCAGGGGGAGGGGGGCGTATCGAACGACGCCACACAGGTCGCTTGCTTGAATAATATGCCCGTTCCGTTTGTCGACAGAAGGAACAACAAAATTACGAATTAACAGTTAACCTTGATTTCAAAGAAAATACTTTTCCACTGGTTATTTATGTCTTTTGTAGTCATTTTAGAAGTAAAGTAAAACTTCGATTAACCGCCACCGTCCGGACCAGTGCTGTGACGGATAAACGAAATCTCTTAAAACATATGTACAGTAATGTGATTTCACTTCTGGCTTGGGAATAAAATAAAATAAAATCCTTTAACCCTTTCGCGTTCGTTGTTTTCACAGTGAAACCACACATTGAGAATTTTTTTACTGCGCATGGACGAAACGTAGCGTAATTTTCTTCCATAACTTATGAACCATATATATAGACTAACTTATATAAAAATTCCAGTTCAATACCGTTAGTATTCACAAAGATATCGGCATTGCAAGAGCTAAATTGCTTTTGATCTCTAAGAGAAATAAAATGATGAAGGTTCTTGCAAAAATTGATATTTTTTTTAATTGAATCTTCGAAAGCAATACTGAATTTTATGAAGGCTGAATGTCCTGAATACTCACATATACTTATAAATTAAATACATAACTTAATTGCATTTCGATGATAACTTATTCGTAGGATAAATAGCCCATTACCGTTCATTAGTTTCAATGTGAAACCACAAATTTCTCGAAAATAAAAAATACTACATTTTTTTTCCATTATATATTGACGATCAGCTACATTTCTAATCTTCATTTTTAAATAAACTTAGTAATTTTGAAAACAAAACATGTAGTAAACTTGAAAGGGTTAAAAGTGAATAATACGTATATTTTGTGTTTAATATTACAGAACGATCGATATAAACTTCAATGTAAGAGCAGTAATGTACAGATTTTACAGAACGATCGATGTAAACTTCAATATAAGAGTAGTAATGTACAGATTTTACAGAACGATCGATATAAACTTCAATATAAGAGCAGTAATGTACAGATTTTACAGAACGACCGATATAAACTTCAATATAAGAGCAGTAATGTACAGATTTTACAGAACGATCGATGTAAACTTCAATATAAGAGTAGTAATGTACAGATTTTACAGAACGATCAATATAAACTTCGATATAAGAGCAGTAATGTACAGAAATGTATTGTAATGCTATAAACCTACATTACTTTGGCGATAACGAATAACAGAAACTAACGGTTAAACGAGTGACGGTTAATCGAAGTTTCACTGTACTTGTATTCGTGTAACGCGCTGAAAAAACTGCGACTAATACTCATACAATGCGATAAACAGTCCCGTAATACGCGTAACATAAATTTAATATTTCGTCGCTTAACAAGCAATACCACATATCTGGATTTTTCAAATTTTCAAAGAGGGATAAAAAAAAAATGAATTTTTCGTAACCAGTAATGAATATTTCTGGATTTTTTTTCACATCTGGTAGAAACAGGCGGTCTCAAGTTCATATGAAATCAGGAATAAACTCTGAAAAGGTTATTAAATTAATTCGAGTCCTTTGCCCCTCCTAACCTGAATCCTTGACATCATTAATACTGGGAAATGAGATGGCAGATGCTGCTGCAAAATCTTCAACTAAACTTCATACATATTTATTTATTTGTTTTCATTTAAATCAAAATTCACGGTGCAGAAGAAACATCAGTCACAAAATGCATGACAAAAAAAATTGAACATCAAACTCACAAAGAGCAAACACTGTAAGCAGCGAATTTTCATAACATTGAAAACCGATTTAGGTATTTAAAAGTTATATAAAATCATCTTTAAAACGTTAATAACATCATTGCACACAACAAATATGATGTGCTGAACAGCATATCATATTCAATTTTAAAACAATTTTGTTTACAGCGAAGCACCGTTTATACGACTTTCAAGGGACTAACGTAAAACAACATATAAATGAAAAGATATATAATGGAGTTTTTACTAAACAACTTTGATTAGTACGAATTTAATGCTATTAATGCAAATTCATTTAAATCTATCAATTTTAAACTCTTTTAAGATAGTACTAGTATAATACTGCATAGTATATAAATTAATAATTAAATTTTAAAATTAAACATTTATCAAAAAAGTGAGAAAAATGATACATTTATTGCCTACTTTGAGTACTAATTCCACATATATTAAGCTGGGCATTCATCATTTCTCCATTCCGTTTGTCCCAACAACTGGTTTGTATTGCACTCATTCCAGTCGAAAAATTTAGGCAAGTCATTTATGGATGTTCCAAAGTTTGTTTTGATATACCTTGACACCTTGCTTGAGCAGGTTCAAAGTCCCAGACTTACTTCTGCCAACCATCCTCTCCACCACCAGGAGGATTTGCGCATTTACTTTCAACATGACTTCCCAACCTAGGCAGTGGTTTTGTTTCCCCGCTACCCTCGCAGAGAGGTGTCGAAAGGCCAACCGGCCATTCCAATTTGATTTCAAACTATTCGGAATTCCATCAGTGCAATCCATTTGCGCCAATTTTCATCGGTTTCTCACATTGACGAAAGGTTTTATTGATTAAGATAGTACTGATGGCATTATTGATTAAGATAGTACTGATGGCATTATTTATTACTACATAGTGTGAAAAGAATCACACATTTAAAAATTACACGTTTATCATAAAAGTGAGGGAACAATTATATTTTAATTGCGTAGTTTGAGTACTAATTATACATTTCTTATCTCAGAACTCTCATTCTATATCTTCTTCGATTTATGAACATGCAAGTAAAGTAGGCCTTTATTTGGAAATGAAGAAGCCTTGCCTTCTAGGAAAAGTTCCCCTCTGAATGGAATCGGAAAAATAATGACTGAGCCAGTCAATGGAGTCCATTGCGTCTTTAAAGAAAGGTGGAATAACTTCTTCATCATCGCTTGAATTAACAAGAGGCAATTTGCCATCTATTAAATCATCAACTGTGAATAATTTCGTAATATAATTAAATTAATTCATTAACTGATAGCTATCAGTTAATTAATTAATTTAATTAGATTTTGATGCCATACAAGTGGCCTGGTAGAGAATTTGAAAAAATTATAAGATTTCATAATAATATGATAAATAAATATGATGAATTATAAATTAAAAACCTAAAATAAATTAGTTGAAAAACAGAATAAACAAACAATGATAAAAATGAGTTAAAATTATAGAGAAAAAATTATAACAATATTTTATAACTAGAAGATTTGTGCCCGACTAAGACGGACTTTTAGCTTGCCAACAATATCTTGATTATGATTGTCACAGATCTATTAACGAAAGTTGTAGTAGAAAATCTCATGTACATTGGCGGAGTGCTTAAAGAATAAAAGAAAAGCATGAAAAACAGAAATGAGGAATCAAATGACACTAATATTCGTTTTGCAAAATATATAAATATTCAATTCCAAAATTAAGTTCGAAAAAGAAAGAACCTTTTTAATGAAAACGAAAGTAAAGATCAGAAGCAGCGCCAGCGTGGGGGGGGGGGGGGGGAATCCCCCCCGCGGGGGAGGGCTTGCCCCCCCCCTCCTCCGTCGGCGAGAAATTAAGACTTTCGTCGGCACAATTTTTTGCGATTTTGGGAGATGTTGAGAGCAGGTATCAAGGAATATAATAATTTTAATCCCATCTTTAAGCGGTCGACATAAGCGATTTGTGTCCGAATTTGAGGACTGATTAATGGTTAGGTCAACAGAATGACCGACATCCTGTTAAGTTGTCGTCCATTCGGCCAGCAGTTCGCACCACATTTGAAAGAATAATCGACAAGGCGACAAGTGAAACAGATGTGGCATTTTGCCAACTGTTTTCGGTCGGTCGGCTAAGAGATCAACAAGACGGATGAAAATATTTATGTTTTGTTTTTTCTATCGACTGTTTCGATCGCTTTTCGGTGGAATTATTAGGTAAAAGTAAAAGTATCTATATTGCACAAGAGTGTGGCTACACATAGTGGTCATTCCTCTCAACGGCCAGTTTTGTTCGGCGTGAAATTTTTCGGCCAATAGTCATAATGTTAAAATAAAATCTATTAACGGCCACTCAAACCTCTCTGAACAGTCGGGTTTGTCGCGCGTTCAACTTCAATGAAATTCTTTCTTTTTGTCTCTCCGACAGTGGACATTTTATAAAGAGAAAATTGAGGAAAGAAAGAAAAAATTCATACACTCAAAAACAACACCGGAAATCAGATAGAAATTAATCATTCCTTTCCCAATGTGAAGAGAAGAATGAATTTCGAACTCTACCGGATTTGGGCATTAAAGAGTTCATTTTTGCCTTTCAGGTGCTGATTCAAACTCTGACAAAAAAAATTGTTAGTATGGTCGCGGCCATCAGTGAATGAAACTTTCAGCTCAACGAAATAGACAATATTATTGCCTTTCCTCAACAACTACCGACGAAATAATTATAGATATATTTTTATAATTAAAAAAAATTTAAAAAATGATGTCCGAAAGAGCTGAAAGACCCAAGCAAGACACAAATTTTATCTTATTTCTAAAAACGAAAAAAAGAAAAGAAAGAAATAAATAGAGAGAGAAATTTTCGAATCAAGTACTTTTTTTTCTTTGGATAATTTTAAAAATTAGATTTATCAGAAATGACTAATTAGGTCTTATTTAAATATATATATATATATATATGTAACATCTGGCTTTAAAAAAGTGAAAGGCAGTCCATTTTCATCAAGGAAGAGACGAATTTTGTTTAGATCTTCTTTTTATTTAGGCATCAGACGTTATTATTCATAGGTAAAGCACTTAGTTTTTACGTAGCTCCATGACCAGAATTTAGAAGTTTGCGCCGAGCGGCGCGTAGCTGTTGAAAGCTTACATCTCGGCGTGAAAAAGGCCAGAAAAGAATGCGCAGAACGCTTAAGTACTCAGAAGAGGGAATTCCCCTTGAAACTCGTGACTTGTAAAGAAAGTTGTAGTCCGTTAATTATGATGAAAGTAGAAGTATTTAAAATGAGGTGTCGTTAAGATTATTTAGGAAAGTTAAAAAATTAAATTATCACAATTTCCCCCCTCCGCAAGAGTCGTACGACAGCAGGGCCCTTGCTATCGCAAAACCTGCGAAGTTGGACAAGTTACCTTTAAAATATTATTAAAATTTTGATAAATTGTTTTAATTGCTGGTCATGGGCTTGACTTTAAAAATATCAACGACAAAAGTACAATAAGATTTACACATTTTTCAAAGGTACTTCAGTGAGTACAAGTAAAAATATAAATGCAAGAATATTTACAAAAACATAGAAAATATTCATTTAAATATAAAAATTATTTCAATATGTACACAAAAATTTTAAATTAAATATGTTCCCTGGAGTACTCCAATAAATGCTAGCTAGTTGACTGTAGAAAAAAGTTCTATTCACATGATGAAAAGTTCTTCAAATCAAAGTTCTTTCAATAGTAATTGAACTATTGATTTATTTATATGAAAAATAATGTAATGTAAATATTCAATTGTATATGCAACTAAAATGGCATGAAAAAACATTGATAAATAAAAATACAAATGTTTCAAATAGAAAAATAAGAATATACTAATGTTTGATGTCAGTGACATTTCATTGAGTTTAACATCAGTGACAAAAGTATGTTTTTGTTAATCTTGATGATGTTGCCTAAGCAACTGGGAGTATCACCAAGTCTGGGCAAAAAAGGGACAAGGTCTTTGTGATCTGTTTTATGCATTCTCCCAGAGAGAGAGACAATGCACAAAACAAAACACAATATTGTTAAACACTGTTTTTAAAACAGTAAGTCTCATTTCATTTATCATCGTTTTGTTCTTTGGGAAACACCAAGGAAGAAAAATTTGTAAGACTCAGCCCTCCATGGGGAAATGATTTTAGAACGGACTGACTCTTACCAAAAGGGACAGAATTATAAAGGCAAGACAAGGGGTTTTTTTTTCCATGTAGTTAATTTATTATTCATGACTTAATTTAAGTTTATCTGGTGAATGAAAACATCTTAATTTAGAAATATGCACAATTTGTGTGGCTTGTTTTGTTAAAGGATTTGGTTTATTAATTTCATAAGTTACTTCAGAACATTGTTTAATAACTTCATATGGGCCAGAAAAAGGAGGAGTTAATTTTCTAGTATTGGGATAATGGAATTCTTCATAAACAACAAGATCACCTGGGTTAAATTTCTTGTCAACAAAACGTGCATCATATCTTATTTTGTTTTTGTTATGGTAATCTATTGTTCTTTGTAAAGCCAAATTACGAGCTTCGTTAACAGGTTCATAATAACTATTTTGACCAATAGGGGAATCATAAGGTAATGTACCAAGCAACAAGTAGGCAGGTGGATATTTGGTTATTGAATGGGGAGTTAAGTTATACTCATTAGTAACACTTTCTAATAATTTAGTCCAAGGAACTTTAGTGGAAGTGGAATTAACTTTACATTTAAGCCTAGTTACTAATGATTGATTAACACGTTCAACTTTGCCATTTGTTTGTGGGTGATGTGCTGTGGTTAAAAGATGTTTAACATTATAATTTTTTAGGAATTTTTTAAATCGAGAGGAAGTAAACGCAGCATTTCTATCAGTTAATAATTTTACAGGGACTTGAATTTGGAAAATTTGTTTTAGAATATTAATGTAAGTTTCAGAGTTTTCATTTTTTGAAGGAAAAGCCCAAACATGTCTTGTCGCATGGTCAATCACAATATGAAGAAATTTTTTTGTTGAGTTGTAATAATTGAAACCTCC
>BGPR01000403.1:140423-166533 GCA_013235015.1 Araneus ventricosus | reverse complement strand
TAGCATAATTTTTTTCATAGTCTCTTAAAGTTCTAGAATGATAAGCTATTGGATGTAAAACATCAGAGGCATCAGGTTGTTTCAAAACAGCTCCAACACTTTTTTGTGATGCATCGACAAAAACATGACAAGTTACATCAGGGTTATATAAATTTAAAACCGGTTTAGTTGTTAGGGTTTCTTTAAGCTTGTCAAATGCATCCTGACATTCATTTGTCCAGTTAAATTTTACATCTTTTTTCAAAAGTTGATTTAAAGGATATCTAAGTTTAGCATATTGAGGAATAAATTTATTGTAAACATTTACAGAACCTAAGAACCTTTGAAGTTCTTTAACATTAGTGGGTGGTTGCAATTTTTTGATAGTTTCAATATTAGCATTATTAGGGGAAACTTTACCTTGTTCAATTTCATAACCCAAAAAGCTAATTTTAGTTTGGGCAAAAACACATTTGGATAGTTTCAATTTAATGTTTTCTTTTTCACATATTTCAAAGATTGTTTTAAGATGTTTCCAATGTTCTAGTTCAGATGAAGAGTACACAATGATATCATCAAAATAATTGCAAGCAAAATCAATTTTATATTTAGTTAATATTCTTCGAATTAATCTATTAAAAATGGCAGGAGCTACTTTAATGCCAAATGGTAATCTGCACCACTCATATAAGCCAAAATTTGTGCAGAAAGCTAGTTTTTCAGTATCTTTTGGGTGAATGGGCACATGCCAATACCCCGAAGCCAAATCCAAAGAGGAAAAAATTTTTGCTTTTGATAACTTATCTAGTAGACTATCCATGAGGGGTAAGGGTTCAGAGTCTGATTTGCATAGAGCATTTAATTTTCTGAAATCTATGCATAATCGAGTCTTTTTACCCTCATCACGTTTAAAAGCTAAAGTTACAGGAGATGAATAGGGACTATTACTTTCTTTAATTAAACCAGCTTGCAACAATTTCTCAACCTGACTCTTTATTTCTTGTTCCTCAACAGGAGAAGTACGATAAGGTCTCAAACTAACTGGCAAGTCAGAATTGAGCACAATTCTCTGTGGTTCAACTCTGAGTGCACCAACATCATACTTGTCCTTTGAAAAAACTAAATCAAAATTTTTAATTATGTCTTTTACTTCTTTTCTTAGCTCACATTTATTCTCTGTGACAGACTGAGGAGGGTTAACCTGATCTTCAGTGGTCTGAGAACAATGGGAGTTTATTTGTTTACATTCAGAAATATGTAAAGAAATGTTTTGTTTGTTTTTATCATTTGAATGATTTTTATCATTTTGACTTTTATTTAAGTTTTTTCCATTTTGACAAATTTTTTGTTTACTGCAGTCTATAGTTATGTCATATTTTGACAATTCTGGCATTCCTAGGATTATATAAGGTAAAGTATGATCAAGAACATACATAGTCACATTTTTGTTTATGGTACCAATTTTTAATGAAAATGTACAAGTTTTAGTAAGGCTAATTGTACCCCGGGTTTGCTGCACAAGTATACCTTGAACATTTGTCATTTTTAAATGGTTTTTTGTCACTAAATCACGTGGGATTAAAGAGATAGTTGAACCAGTGTCTAAAACACATGGCAACGGGTTTCTTTTGTAGTATCCGGATACTGTAGGTAATTGTCATTGTTGATTTTCCTCCTTTGGAGGGTCAAAATTAGGTGCAGCAGGATTGGGAGATGGTAATTGTCCTGCGGTAAGTCCATATGGGCAAGTTTGTACCCAATGATAAGCATTGGCAATGCCTTGTTTTGTGCAAAGCCAGCATGGTGAAGGTGGTAGTTTCTCTTGAAAATGGGTGTTAGCATTACTAAAAGGTCTGAAATTTTGCCTAGGTGGAGGAGTTTGGTAATTGTTATTTTGCCTGAAATTTTGCCTGGGAGGAGAATTTGGTTGAAAGTTATTTGGCCTAAAATTTTGCCTGGGTGTGAAGTTATGGGGCCTAATATTTCTTGGCTGCCATTGGTTACCACTAACAGAGTTTGTTTTTAAATTTTGGGTGGCAGAATGGCTAGGGTTAATTTGATTTTCATCTGATTTTTGAATCTTTATCAATTTTGAGGCCATTGTGAGCCATTCTGTGGGATTGTTAGGGGAATTTATAGCAAGAAGTTGTCTTAAATTAACTGGCAAGCCATCCGAAAGTCCTTCAAGAATCATGCTTGTACCTAAATTTAATTGTCTGCCTATTTTTAATTTTTCTTGGAAGTATAAAGTTATATCATCACCTTCTTTGAATGATTTCGAAGTGAAATCACTCAAATTGACTAGGTTAGGTGAGATGTACCTTTCAGTTAAAAAGGAAATGAATTCCTCCCAAGTTTTAATGGTATCGTAGGAATTTACATATTCAGTTAAGGCATTGTTTTTCAAGTATGCTGTTATGTTGTTCAATTTCCATGTATCATCTAAGTTATACTCTTGGCATTTATCATTAAAGTATTTAAGCCAAGAATTTACATTCATAGAGTTATTCGGGTCAAAAGGGATGATAATGACAGAATTAGTAGCCTGCATTACAATACCAGATTCATCTGGTTTAGCATTTGTTTTGTCATTCATTTTAACTATTTTACCAGATCTTAAATTCATGCAGGAAAAAAATTTAATACAAGTTAGGGAAAACAATTTTAAATTTAAGGGAATTTTAAAATAAGTACATGTTAAACTATTTACTTTAATGCTGCAATTAAATACACAGAACAATACTACTTTTCATTATAATTTCATGATGATGCAAATACTAAATTCAGAAATAATTATGCATGAAACATAAACAACACACTCAAAAAATATAATGATACTAAATAAATTCAAATTAATGTTTCAAAAGAATATATTTCATAATTTACCAAAAATATACTGATCAGTATTATATTTAATATCACAACCAAAACAAAACTATTTATCAAAGAAAATATATTATAAATGCAAAATAATTTAAAATAACATCATTAAAAACAACGAAGATCATGATCTCTTTTATTTATTTTCCCCCCTACCCAGCAGCTGCATTTTTTTTTTTGTGCACTTGATTAATTAAAGAAATATGTAACTTCGCTATTTTCGTTGAATAATTTGACACAATTTAAGCCACAGCGATACCGAAACGTTAGCAAATTGCAGAACACCACTTGAATTCTTGCACATTTGATATGGTGGAAGACAAAGATGAACACAATGATTAAAAAGAAGGCGGCACTATGGACATTTACTGTACACAAAAATTTGAAGAGTATTCTCGAAGAACAGAACTTTTGCTGAAATAAAGGCTTCAAAAATACTTGAATGAAGAAAGGATGGACGAGTAGAAATTTAGAATGACGACGTTTTTTTGTGGGTATCCAATTGTGCGTGAATTCGGGCGTGAACGACGACTTTGTTATTTAGCTGAATGGCGGCTTCGAAATCCATTGTATGGGGTTTACCCGAAGCAGGAGCATGGTATCCTGACGGCTTTTGTAACATCTGGCTTTAAAAAAGTGAAAGGCAGTCCATTTTCATCAAGGAAGAGACGAATTTTGTTTAGATCTTCTTTTTATTTAGGCATCAGACGTTATTATTCATAGGTAAAGCACTTAGTTTTTACGTAGCTCCATGACCAGAATTTAGAAGTTTGCGCCGAGCGGCGCGTTGCTGTTGAAAGCTTACATCTCGGCGTGAAAAAGGCCAGAAAAGAATGCGCAGAACGCTTAAGTACTCAGAAGAGGGAATTCCCCTTGAAACTCGTGACTTGTAAAGAAAGTTGTAGTCCGTTAATTATGATGAAAGTAGAAGTATTTAAAATGAGGTGTCGTTAAGATTATTTAGGAAAGTTAAAAAATTAAATTATCACATATATATATATATTATACTCCCACTCCCAAACATAATAACCTTTTAGAGCGGTCAATTTTTCTTAGAACGGTGGTTGACCACTGTAGAGAGGTGTTTCGGTGTATTATATGCTAGCTGCCCTCTTCGACTAACTTGTTAGTTGGGAATATAAATTCAATTGAATCTCATTGTTGTGTGAAATATTCATGTGGTTCGCTATTTTATTTTGTAAAGTCGTCTAGTGAGAAATTGAATACTTACACGACTCATTAAAAATTTCATCGGCGGATCATATCCGGTGAGTGACTTAGGGTTGCAATTTTTTAAAAAAAGATTGTCAATTTTGGTGCTTGCTTACTATGGCTACGGATTATGACGAAGCCAACCAATGACAGCGGATAATGTTGGACCAAGCTGAATGCCAAAAAGTGGGCGGCAAAAGAGGAAAACTGGGGATTGGAGATTTTTTGAGGAGGGCGAAAAAGTGAATAAAAAGAGAAAAAGACGGAAGGAAAGTTGGTAGCCGACGAAGAAGGATGAACGTTGTTTGTGGATGAGATAAAAGGTGAAATCAAAAACGACGCAACTCGGCCGGATGATAATGACATGCCATTGTGATAAAACGCCCCCAACTGCGCTCCTATGTCCCAGATAAGTCACTCCTTTTATTAATTTTTGGCAATCAATAACATTAAAATATAGCAGCAGACCCCGATAGATATTTGAGTTAAAAATATAAAAGCTCACCAGCCAGGCTATTATTAACTTATAATTTCGGTATTGTGAATATATTGTAAATAAATTCTTTGTATTATTTCGAAGTAGCTTACTTTTTGAAATCAACGATACGATCTAAGCTAATAATTTTAGAAGAGTCACGAATTTGGAGGATAAACGTAACATCATGTGCATAATTTGATTTTCATAGTTCCCTTAAAAAGCAATTTTAAACTTCAAATTGTTATAGACACTCACTCGTGTTCTTTTAGTAGCTTTGCATCATTGTTCATTGTCTACATGAACGTTCCTAATGGAATCAAGTAACTGCATGTGTTACCTAACGTCTAATTGCACGTCGTTGGCAGCTTTCTTATTCCTTATGCAAAATACTTGCAGCACGCTAGCTGGATTAAAACATGCTGATAGAAATAATTAAAACACAACAACCATAATCACTGAACTTATTAAATATGTTTCCAAATATAATTATTACCTTAGAGCAGGGGTTCCCAACCTCTTTTCCCTCGCGTACCACTTTATTAGTCTTTTTATTTTCGCGTACCTTCTACAATCATCCTTCTATGCAAAGAAGTTTTTTCAATAATATTAATGGCTTAGATGAGATTAAGAGACAAATGACTCGAATTAATAACATTTGCAGGGCTTATTTTTTATTTTACATTTTATTCCATTTTTGCAATAGTATTAGTTCAACGTCAAAACAAATGAAAGCAACGTTGTAATAATTCCACATTAACTTGTAAGGATAGCTAAAAGTTACTCTTCCTTTTGCTTTCTTTTTTTCTTATTTTGAGAGTATGCTTTAGGACTTGCACAACTTGAACTTCTACTTTTTACACGAACTTGAGGAAACAAAATTCTCTAACGTTTCAAATCCCTTACGTTTTCTTGTGTCCGCCATTACTGACTTTGAGTTCCCGTACCCCTAACAGGTCCTTCGCGCACCCCCAGGGGTACGCGTACCACAGGTTGGGAAACATATGCCTTAGAGGACTTCATTTACAAATTTAACAGAAAAATTGATGAAACAAAAAAGAAAGTTAAAACTACTAGGACATTACCTTAGCTTTCAGTAATGGAAGTGAAACGCAGACTTAAATATTATTTGGCAACGGTTTGAATCAGATTGCAATAAAGAAAAGTACTGTTTTAAATTATGCCTTAAAATATTTTTACAAAAATATTAAAATCAGATTTTAAAAATACGGCATCTTCATTTATATCGTTAAAAAGATGAGTTTTTAAATTTTCAGATGGTGGCTGGTATTGATCAAAAATACTATTTTAAACTTGCACAATAAACATGGAGCATTCTGATTTGTTAGCTATGCTTTGCAAAGTGAGATGAATTGGTAAAATCGGTCCAGTTGTTGAGACTGGGAACACAGTCAAGGTTTCCTCTCCTAGAGAATGCACAATGAAGTAGTGTTTTTGCGATTTTTCTCGAAAATGAAGAATTGAGATGGAGAAGCAACCATTGATGATGTACCTAGGGTCGTGAGCTTTCATATAAAATATCATTGAAAAGGTAATTTTTTGAACTTTCAGATGGCGTGAAAAGGATTTTCGTGCTGTAATATTTCCGGAAGTTATTAATGGAAAATGCCAAAATTTCGCTTAATTTTTAATTAAAATTCTAAATAAAATTTCAAAAAAGGGCTCCGAAGTGCACATTCCCATCCTCAAAAGTAGGTTTGTGCCAAATTTCGTAGTTCTAGGTCCAGCGGTCTGCCCTGTAGAGAACCAATACACACACGTTCTCCTTTATTATTATTCGAGATATAAGATATTGCATTTATAGGTATAAAATTTGTTAATAATTATTTTTACTTGTCTCGACTATTATTTTATTTTGTTATGGAATTTAGATAATAATCTGCAAATTTTTTTCAATATCAGTGCGGTACAATTTCATTTCCTGAGATTTATGTTCATAATTCTTCATTTTCTATTATTGCTTGTCGTTCACTCAGACAATTCTTAATGCATCGACATTTAACTAATTATTCCAAATAATTGATTATTATAATCAAATTCGCTAATTAATACATAATTACCTTTAATTACATAGAAAATTAATTATTGTCTGTTATTTTGAAGTTACCTAAATTAAAAAAACTTTGCTTGCCCCCCCCGTAGGAAAATTTCTGGCGCCCCCTCTGGTAAAGATCTCCGAGAAGTGGAAAAATAAATTAATTCTATAACTTCTACTTGATATTAACGGAGTTCCGAGTCGATGAATCAACATAAAATAGAAAAGAAAAGAAACTGCTAAACTCAGGTAAAAAAAACACCCTGTCATAGCTCCTATTTGATATTAAAGCATCACAGAATCAAAACAGTATCCCGTGATGTGTATGCTAATTTGTAGACAGACTGTCTGAATCTCTTTGGCATTGAGACACGCCCACATTCCTGAGCGTTACCAAAATTTCTGGTCTATTCGAATATAGATATTTTTTATAATGAATTAAAAGTAAAAAAATAAAAGGGTAGAAAATAATTAAAATATAAAGTATTCTACCTTTTTGTACACTAATAAAAGTATGTTTTTAAAAACAGATTTTATTAAATTTATTAACTTCTTGACTTACAGTCCACTTCCCTATGAACGAATCTCTTGGAAACATCTGAAAATAGGTGCCAAATCAAATATTTCTTGCATCAATCAGTATTCTACTTTTTAACAATTCACAGGAAATTGTTTAAATGAAACCATTAGTGAAAATGCAAATTTAATAAACATTTTACAACTATTTTCCTTTGACCGCTTTCCAAATAAGTAATATTACTTATTTGCAAAGTAAGAAGGGAGTCATTCACATGATGTCACAGTGATATAAAACACGTTAATACGCATGTCGTGTAATATCTAACTGAAATTTCTCTTTTTCTTTACTCCCTTTTATTATTATTTTCATTTCTCAGCCCAGCTTACGCAAAGGGTGTAAGTTCGTCACAAGTCAGCAGGTGGAAAAATTTCGATACAAATACAATACAAATAATTGTACACTAATAATTATACAATAAAAATGTGCAATACAACAATAAATAAACGTACATAATAATAAACAAAAAATAAATGAGTAAAATTTATAAAAATAAACATAAGAAAAAGAAACAAAATAAATTTATCAGAAGTACAACCTCTTAAAACAGAGTCAAGGAACAAGAGGTGCCTTCAAATCATATATAAAAAAAGAGAAGTCTCTGGCTCAGTTTAGAAGAGAGAGAGAAAAGATATATCCGTAACACACACGCACACACAATTTTGAAAAAAGGAAACCGATTTTTATAACACAATTTAGAAGAGGAGATGAGAAGAAAGTTGGGTTTGGCGGGAATATTGCTGGGATAGTCTTTTGCATTTGGAATCAATTCTTTGGAAAATCTCCTAGATTTTAAAAATTGCATTTTTATTAAAGAGCAAATTTTTAAACCAGTCCCTTTGAATAAAATATCAGACAAAATACTCTTTCGCTTATGATATGTTGCGAGGAACGTTATTAACGACGTAATTATTTTTCCTCCTGCAAGATGTGAATCAAGTGAATGTGAATTGAGAATGAATGAACATGAATTGAAACATGAATTCTTTAAAAATAAACTCTGAGTTTAAAATCGGGAATCAAATTGCCTGCGCGAGATTCGAAAGAAATCCATTGTCCACAAAAAAAAAAAAAAAAAATGCGTTGAAGATTTTGCACTTAAACCTATGGACGTGTTTTCTGATTTGTTTATATTGGATTCACAGACCTTTTACGGTAACCCTCCGATTTACAGGTCTATTCTGGTACCCCCGGTTGGGTTGGGAGACGTCACTTTTCCCGTTGTTAACGTGCGGAAAAAGTGACGTCTCCCAACCCAACCAGGGGTACCAGAATATACCCCTTAAGCAATCGCGAAATCCATTTGGATACTGTATCAAGCGCCAAGTTCGAATCAGTTCTTTCTTTCGTACGCAAAGCGTTGAATTCTGTGTTTTTTTAGTTCGTGCAAATTCAGTTGGGGTAATTGGGGACGAATTTTGCAGATTCAGTCATTTTTTTTCTCTTTAAAAGGATATAATGCGATGGGGAAGAGTTCTGTATTTTTTGTGAGTGCATAAACGTATTATGGGTTCATTAAACAATGCCTCCTTTCAAAAATAATTTATTAATTAATCAGCCTCACTTTTAGGAGTGTGCTTAATTTACCCCGAAGTGTTCCCAATTACCCCAGAGACTATGGGGTAAATGGGAACACGTATTTTGGCTTCTGATCACAGTAACGAATTAATATGAACAGAATATTATTTGAAATGATTAGAAACTGATGTATATAACCTCAAAATGAATTTAATTGCCTATTCCTAATTATCGCAAAATACTGTTTTTTTCAATGTTTTTCAGCAAAAATATTTTCTATTGCATGCAATATCGAATATAAACAATTATAACTATTTATTACCTTCATTCTGGTGTAATTTACAATCATTCTAACTCAAATTTTGTAGGGAAAAGTTGGGAAATGAATTTTTATGGGAACTGAAATGACGGAATATTATGACACACTAAAAGGAAATACTTAAGACTTAAAAACCACACATAAAAATTAATAATAACAAATAGTTGAATTTAGTAGTAGAAAGTAGATTTTCAACTTGAAATCAAACGTTCAATTCAATCGTCTTCTAATTTTTCATTGACATTTACCCTACCTAAGAATCAAATATTTCTTTCCTACAATCTACTTCAAAAGTAGGAAATGGAATTATAGCTTTTAACTAATCCTCAGAAATCGCAAACTAAACATTCACCACTCACAATAATTTTGATATCGCCAAATTGATAGTCCTCAAACCTGTCGTATACAATTCACCACCGTCAACGAATTGAATCCCGCAGACCTAAGAATAATGTGCCTTCATTCTGGAACCTCCATTGTTATCGATCAAAACAAACATATTTGCTGAAAAGTCAGCAATGAATGGTTCCAGATAAATTACCTCGTTCTTCGCAGCTTTCATTTCTTGTCGAAAAGAGCCAAAATCCTCAACTTCAGATTCCGCCATCAGTATCGCGTTTTCTTCTTTCTTGTCATCAGTTTCTTCTTTTCTTCCATATTTGAAGTCGGACGGCTTCATATAATTTTCAACAAACAACTTTCATACTTAAAAAGTAATATGTATGTAGATCACATGGTAAAATGTTTTAAAATGTCAATTGTTAATTTGACATAAAACAGTGAACTTTACTGATGAGACACAACGTAACCACGTTTCTAGATTTAAAGTGGCTTCCTATCCAATAATAAATTATACCAAATACACAAAAATATAGGTTTTTGCTACATTAGAAGCCGGTTCCCAATTACCCTGCAGTCAAAATCGTCAGGAGTAATTAAGAACACTAACCTGTTCCTCAAGATGAAATCCAAAAACGAAAATTGTTTCGTCAGCATCAAGTTTTCTCGTCAGTGTTATATCCTACAAATCTAAGATTCATACAATCTAGCAATTTAGCTTGCATATAACCGGCGTAGAGAACGAAAAATGAAAGTTAAGAAATTTTTATTTCACTTTTTTGAACACGGCTGCAATTAAAGTTAACAAACCTTACCAAATAACATTGAAAACAGTAGGAAATTGCTTTTTTCCTTCCTCTAGAGTGTCTTAACCAAAGCACATGCTTTTCAGTTCACTAGGGCCTCACCAGTAAACACTGTAGTCACCGTTCCCAATTACTACTTGTTCCCAATTTCCCCGCCTGACCCTAATTCTTTTTTATTTAAATCGGTTAAAAAAGCTCTTAAAACGGATAAACTCCAAATGGAACTATTTTAATTAGCAAAACCGTTTGATTAAAAAGTTAACCGCCTGTGATTATCTAAATCGTATGGTTAAAACTTTAATCGTCAAATAAGTCTTATAAGTCGCCAAGAAAAGCGATAACTAAAGTTATGGCAGCTTTTTCACTAACTGAGGCTCTTATTAGATAAAGAGGTTCAGCAATAGGAGCGTGAAATTTAATAGTTTCAAAGTATCCTTCAGCCATAACATTAGAAAACTCTACTTCAAACATTAATTAATATCGTCAAACAGAATGTTCAAATTTTTAAGATTCCCATTGGCATAGCATTACCACAGGAAGTCAATGGTTATGGCGGAAGTCTTACTTTAGTGCAAATAAGCAAAACAGAAAACTCATCCATAAGTTAAATGTAGGAAAGGTAAAAAGTAAAAAATAACACCGAGACTTTTTATGAGTAATAGTAGCAGTGATAAAACAATGATAAATTACATTTGTCGGAAGGTGATTAAGTTATACTGAAATATATGCTCTCTCATTTACATATAAATCGTTGCAAAAAAAATTCTCTATTATTCATCCATTCGCATTATATATCCTGTCATTGAAATATACGATTTCGTTTGAAAAATACTTATCTATACTCTGGGCATTGAAGAATAAATTGATATTATCATATGAGCAGCTTGAAAAGATTAGATCTATAATCGTATATCCGAAGGTTGAAAAGAGATTTTGATTGATGGCGAAATTTCAACTACACTCTGCATTGCAAAAAAAAGCAACCTTTCAATCTATTTTTCAAGTACAAAGTCTTGGCACAAATGCACAATTCTTACAGGAATGAATAGAATAAAAGAAAGAAAATGTTTTAAAAATACGTCCAAATCGCGCGAATTCTTCGAAACGCTTCTATTGGACTTATCGACGACTGAATGTCTTTAAATAAAAGTGCACAGATTGAAGTGTGAAATTTCCTCCTACCACCGAATGAAAAGAGCCGAAGTAAAAAAAAGAGCCAACAGTATTTCAATAACTAGTTTTCACACAATTTTGAAATGCATTGTCCGTGACTGATTCCAGAAACAGTTTTATGGGAAACGAAGTTTTCTGGTAACATCAATTCATATTCATGGAGCCATATTTTTCATTCTGTGTTTTCAATGGCAAGCGCCACGACGGGAATTAATAAAAAAGAATAAATAGAAGGCTCTTTTTATAAATTCTTTTCATGAAAATGTCCGGATATGCAAAATTCGAATGAGTAGGAAGAACCTTTATTGAAAGGCGATGATCTTAACCCTAAGGCCATGCGAAACCGTCTATTAAGTCTTCGTCGTCGAATAAAAGGACCGGCTTCCATAATATCAACTTTTCTGTTTGATCAGCTAATTAAACGACTAGAGAGTCGCGACGCTCGGCAACGACAAGAGGTGCTACGCCGACGACCTTATTACCAAAAAAGAAAAAAAGGCGGGAATTCGGAAGTTCTTTTTGGAAATGAGATTCTCATTTTGTGTACTTTACGAAGAATCTCAATATTCTTTTGAAAAGATATAATAAGATATTCTAGATATATTTTTTATTCTGAAAGCTATTCCGGAATATTGACACGTGTGTATCACTAAGTTGGCTACCCTGGTAACAAAGTTGTAACAAAAGATGGAGCTTAAAGCTGTTTCGCAATTTAAGAATTTTATATGTAGAAGAGAGTGACGTCATAGCCAACTAAATGGATCAGACGATTTTCAGTTCTTAAATCAACATTATTACCCCGTAAAGAATATTTTCATGTTAAGATATTTTCTAAAATTCATTTCAATTCAGAAATTTCTTGCTTTAAGGGTTTCTTTTTGAGAGAGTAGCGCTTTAAGTTTTGTTTCGAATGGCAAAGATCCAGACAATTTTCTGGATTTTTTTTCTTTCAAACTAGTATTATATAAAAAAAGTTTTAATGCATTTTCGAGAATTTGAAACGAAACAATAGACCAATAAAGTTTTCTGCATTATATAACAAAAGTTATAATGCATCTTTGAAGATTTAAAGTGAAATAAAAGACTAATAAAAACTTTTTACTAATTTTTTTCGGAGATAATGCTGTAGCTTTATTGCATCAGTTCAATTCTAATCTTTCTTAATAAAAAATATAATAAAGATGTGCAAGATACGTAAGTTAATAATTTATTTAGGAAAATTATGTAGATAATGTTAGTGATGGTAGTGGATTTGTCCTTCAATGATATATTATTAAATTAAATTAATTACAAACAAGACTGGTAACTGAAAATTATTTTTAAACAATAAATTTTTTTCATACTTTTTAACAGTTAGTGTCGTATCAGAAATTATGACTATACTTATACATAAACAAACGTTAAATTTTATCAGGTTTCCAAATTTGGTACAAAAAGAATACTATAGTGAATATTAATGAAAGAAAAGAAAATGATAAATACGCGTAATGATGAACGTTAATCTGACACATAAAAATAAACTTCTCCTATTTTTTCATGTAATCAAAGACAAAGAAATTACATATTTATATGAATTTAATCCCCAAGTGACTATAGTATTTTAATCACACGCACAAGTACTTCAACAATATTATTTCTGATTTCTTACATGAAAAATTCTTTGTGTATGCTTAATGTGACCATACGTCCCGTTTTTAGGTAGCCTGTCCCGTTTTCCCCAAGCACAGCTTCGGGACGCCCAAATGTCCCGTTTTCAGAAAAAGAACAACACGTGGTAACAATTTCAAAAAGGCGCTAAAAATAAAAAAAAATCCGAAGGTAGCGTCTAGCAACACGGAGAAGACGGGGCATATGTTATATGTCTCACACATGTGGAAGTCGGTCAGAAGTCTGCAACTCGCACTTATTTCTAACTATTCAGGGAAGAATGACAAAATTGAACACTGGGGATGTTTCATCCGAAAATTGTTGAAACACTTTCACACGAATAATTCGAATGGTCTTTTCTCTTCTAAATAAGTAGTGGATGAACGAAAAACTCAGTCGCATGTCGCAGTTATTAAAGGAATGTCAATTACCAAAGTGAATTTTAATAAATACTGCCATGAATTTTATTCTTATTTGGAATCAACACCAAATATACTGAAGAAGAATTTGCTTTTCAGAATAATACAAGATCACATAAATTATTTATTTTCATGTGTTCATTCCTGTTCTTTTCATTAACAAATAAAAACTAAATAAATATGGATTTTCTGGAATACACATTACTATTTCGTAAAAATTAGTAGGTGTCCCGTTTTGAGAGGGAAAATAAATGATCACTTTAGGTATGCTAGTATGAAATCTCTTCTCTCAATTGTTTTCACTATTTAATTTCAAGTACATGAAATGTAGAATCAGAAAGGTATTGTGATCTTCAAAAACTTGGACCTCGAGATCTTAATGAATCTCCACGTGTTAGACCTTTCCTGAATCCGAAAAAACAAATTTTGGCATTATCTCTGTCTGTGAACGCGATAACTCAAAAACACAATGAGGTGGATCGATGAAATTTAATACGCAGTCTTTACACTAAACTCGTAGATTTCTATCAAATGCCGTCAATGAGAAATTAAACTGTCTGTTGGTCCATGCGCATGTAAAGACGGTGACGCAACAAGCATCGAGATGGATCGATGAAATTTGGCATATGGTCTTATCATCCGATTGGTAGATCTGTATGAAATTTTGGATTTAGATGGAAGGGAAGATGTCCAAAATGCATACTCTCTTTTCTTCATTATACTACTAAGCTGAACACAAAACTCTCCAAACTAAACGCAATACTAAATCAAATCGTAGAGAAAGTAAGTAGCGCCCGGGTCAAAAAAGGTTCTTTTCCCCCCCCCCCCCCTGCTTAAAGCAGGCCATTCATATCTCTTCCAAAATTTTGGAACACGGGAAGGAAAGAGCAATCGTCAAGGTCGAAAACCTATGAAATTTAGAACGAATGATTCGAACCGATGGATTTCCAACCAAACCAAATTCCAGCCCTTTTTGCGCCGATTCTTTGGGTGGGACCCTATACAAGGGTAAGCCACAAAGAACATCACCCCGCCCTGCCTAAGCATCCGGGTAAACTATTGAATGACCCGCCATCGCAACAGATAGTCGGGAACTGTGGTTCCTGCATAATAGCTCCCATTACGAGCGGCTCAAGCAACAACCCCCCGTTTTACCGGGGGTACGGCCTGTCATCGGAAGTGGGCCCAAAGAGCCACACCACCATTATTGTTCCATCGGGTTGACGAGAGCCTGCTTACTTATACGGCAGCCTCTCATCCGCGAACACGCGGTGTCCCCCCGATGGGGCCTTAGCAAAGGTAATCGGCACATCAAACGATTTGACTAGATTGGGACCTCGCGACGAGGCTACCTTTATCGGAAATCCGCTGAGTGGGAGAAATAAGAGGAATCGAAGAGCAGCTGTAGAGGGGGAGAGAAGATCGCTCTCCCCTACTGCCATTTTGGAGCTTCAGATGAATGACGTGCCTTGATTTTTCGACCTGAATGGGTGGGGAAAAAACAGTGTTGGGACAAATGGATAGGATGGACTACAGATGAGTTGCCGGCTTAACGGCGCCCGGGGCATGTATTTTTTGCTCCCCCTCATCGTATTTGACTGTAAAAAATTACATAAATGCATTAACACTTTATCACCGTGGCCACTGACGCAGCAAGGGTAAATGGCACCCGGGTCATGACATTATTTTTCAGACACCCTCATCTTTTATAATGGCATGAACGCAGAATTTTTTTTAACTCTAGGCGCCCCTAAAACTGATGTCCGGGGCATCTATACCCCCTGTCTACGAACTATACTAAATGTACGAGTTGAAAGGAAAATACTCACTGGTTATTCATCTTAATATTAAAATTTATCAATCCCCAACAGATTTATTTTTTAACTATGTCTCATTAACAGTACTGTATTACGGCCACGAGAACAACCCCAGACACCAGACATAACGGTGGCGGTCCTTATGGAAACGGGGTTTTCCATTGCATGGAAAGGGCTAGAAGTGCAATACCCGTTTCCATAATGACCGCCACCGTCATGTCTGGTGTCTGGGGTTTTTCTCGTGGCGGTAATACAGTACTGTTAGTGAGACATAGTTATAGTTCGCTTAGTTCGTTTTGTACTGCGGTCGAAACCGATTTCTTGTCTTACTAAGTATGTTTAGTTCGCCAAATGTTGCGGTTGATTTTATACCTGTTCCCTCCTTTCTTCGACTCGACTACTTGCGGCAACACTGTCCAGGGTTTTTCTCCTGGCGGTAGGACAGTATACCTCTATCGCTTTTATACTTAAAGGAGTTACTAGTTTCAGATGCTGTATGAGTCCCGGTCTTCTAAATAATTCAGTTCAAAACGGAATAGAAAAATATTTCCATCACTCAAGTGACTGTGACGAAAAGTGACAAACGTAACTGTTTATATCATCTAACTGCACGTTGTCTTACTTTGTGATGTGACGTCAAGTCCTTTCGTCTCCTACAAGATACTCAATGGATCCTAAAATTAAACTGTCGCAGCGGATTTGACGTTCACCAAGTGAGGATGAAAAAAAAATTCAACATTCTGTTTGAAGATGTAAATTAATGCTTAACGTAGTGTTCTTTAATGTTATGGCTTAAAGATACTTTGAATATTAAATTTGATGTTCCTATTGCCTGTAGTTCTCAATATTTACTTAAAATAAGTGAATTATTTTGTGGAAAGGCTGCTATAATTGTTTGTTATCGCCCTTTTTGGCGACTTCGAAAGCTTGTTTGGCAATTGAATTTTTAACCAAAACGATTCAGATAATCACTGACTTTTAACCTTTTTTTTCAGCTGAATAGTTTGGTTAGCTTTTTAACCAAACTATTTAGCTATTTAAAGAGGCTTTTTTTAAGCTGTTTTAAATAAAAAGAATTAAACGAACTCAAAGAACAGAGAATTCAACTCTTTGTGTACGACAGAAAGAACTGGTTCGAACTTGGCGCTTGATACAGTATCCAAACGGATGTGCCGATTGCTTAAATCGGAGGGTTACCGGAAAACGGTCTGAGAATCCGAAATAAACAAAACAGAAAACTCGTACATACCTAGTATGCAAGAAACAAAAAATAATGAATGAATGTGTAAGGAGAAAACAGAGAATCTATATATTTAAAATAATTTGGTGAAAAAAACTTCACCGATTCCGCCAGCCTCAACCACCCGACCGATTTCGACAATTATTTTTCTTCATTTGATAGATTATGACGTCTAGATATGTCACCAAGGGTCGCCTGCGCCACACCACACCCCATTTTAGAGCGAAATCGAAAAAACACTTCTCCACCATACATTCTATATAGATTTTTTCGATTTCGTTCAAAAGTATAGGGGTGTGGGGGCAGGCGACTCTTGATAACATATCTAGACTTCATAATATTTCAATTAAAAAACATATTGTCGAAATACGTAAGGTGGTTGGGGATGGGGGATTTCTACAAGGTTTAATAATTTGGTAGAAATATTCACCGAGTCCGCCAGCCTCAACCACTCAAACGATTTCGAATATTCTTTTTTTCATTTGTAAAGTTATGACGACTAAATATGTCAACTTGGGTCGACTTATCCCCCGCCCCCACCAACCCTCATTTTCGAACGAAATCGAAAAAACACTTATCCTCTGGTGCATTGCCTATGGGGAAAAACATTGTAGAAATCCCCCAGCCCGAACCACCCAACGGATTTCGACATTTTTTTTTATTGAAAGGTCTTGACATCTAGATATGTCATTGGGGTTGCCTGCTCCCCACTCCCATTTTCGAACTAAATAGGAAAACATTTTTCCAAAATACATTCTCTACATGTTTTTTTTTTTTATTTCGTTCGAAAATGGGGGTTGTAGGGGGCAAGCGACCCTTAATGACATATCTAGACATTATAAACTTTCAATTTAAAAAAAAAATTGTCGAACTCCAACGGGTTGTTGGGGTTGGGGGATTTCTACAAGGTTTAATAATTTGATTAAAACTTTCACAGAGTCCGCCAGCCTCAACCGATTTCGACATTTTTTTTCATTTGAATGATTATGACTTCCAGATAAGTCATCAATATTCGTGTAGCCCGCAACCCCCTCCATTTTCGAACGAAATCGAGAAACCTTTCTCCACCGTATATTCTCCCAATGGGGAAAAACATTCAGACAATTCGCAAGCCACATCTACCAGACAGATTTTGAAAATTTTTCTTTCATATTTAAGATTATTACGTCTAGATATATCATCAAGGGTCGTCTGCCCCCTTGCACCCTAATTTTTGAGAGATATTGTAAACTAAACGGTATATATTACCGGAAATAACGTTATTTGCAAAATAGTACGGAATTCATGAGCCTCAAAAAACTGGACTTATTTCGCCAGTATATTACGTCACTCCTTTAAAATACCTAATCATTCAGAATGCTCTGCTTTATTTTCGCAAGTTTAAAATAATATTTTTCATTCGTTATAATTCTATTCCAATTTAATTTAGTTTTAGTAACAAACGATTTTGTCAAGACATCTCTATAATTTAATTTTACTAACAGACGATTTTATTAAGACATATCTCTAAATATTGTTATTTTTTTCAGTTAAAATTCAATTCAAAATAAATAGCAAACGATTACGTTTCTTTTCTAAATTTATTTTTATTAGATTGACAACAAGAAATTTTGTTGTTGTTCAAAAACGTTTTTGGAATGCAGTGTTGTTAAATCAGAAATTCAAGTTTATTTTGGAATGAATGTTTTAATTTTGAGGTGGAGTAAAGTACCAATTAGAGGTGATGGAAACTGTTATTTAGGGCGATATCATTTTGTATTTATAGATCTGAAGACTTTCATGTCGGAATTAGTGAAAAAATTATACAAAACATTACAACTAGATGAGGTTTATTGAAAGATTTTACAATTTTAAAGGAATCTGTTGTCTACAAAGAAGATGAAATCTGTGGTTTTGTGGTCTGTTCCACTGATATTCCTGCAGTATTTAAAACTGAAAAAGTAGTGGCTGAGAGCCTCGAAGAAGCGAGGTGGCAGGGACAGTGCTGAGAAAAGTGGATGCTGGCCGCGAACCCGCCCGGAGTTCGGCGAGAGCAACTAGTGGCAATGAATTTCAGATTTTATAATTTTTAATTACAAAAAAATAGGAATAGAATAAAGATTTACTACCTTATCGGCTATTTCCTTCTATAAATGAAATCACAATTTTATTTTCAGAATGACATTTTCTGAGCGAAACTTCCAAATGTGCGAATGGGTTTATTCAGTTATAAATGCAAAACAAGCTCATGAAAGTAATTCTATTTTTAGATCGAATACAAAAAGCTAATTACTTTTCAGACTGGGTGGAAATTATTTGATTTTGGAACACATTTCTCAATTTAATAAGTAATGAAAAAGTATAAATAACAAATCTCACTTTGTACGAATAATTTTATCCGTAAGTGTATGTTTTTTACGCAATCATAAACTGCATTATGCGAAAATTAGATTTTAAAAAATTAATTTATTTAGTGCGACTAAGACTTGACGGTTTGCACTTCAATTATCTTTTGTTATTAAAATTTTATAAAAGATTCTGTCGTAGGATAAATATCTGACGAAAACTAATTATTAATATTTTCTTTTTTCCTTTATTTGTTTTACAAAAAAGTCCTTATTCATAACAAAGCATATCTTCATCTTATGTAATACATGTAGCTGGAAAAAAAACATTCATTTATTTATAATTCTAAGGACGGATCAAATCAAAATTGATGAAAGCGTTAAAAATTATCGCATAATCTGTATATTTTAATCCATTACAATATAAAAAAGCATTAAAGCCATCTGTGCGCTTTCACAGAGTGGCTGTGGTATGAAAATGATAAAACAATGAAAAACTAAAATTTTAGAAACGTAGAAAAATCACAAAGCGCTTTTAAATGTCATTATCTCCAAACGATATCTACTGACGAAATTAATCCCTTGTTATACATTTTATTTTATTTTTTCGAATACGGCGTAAATTCCTTTAGAAAGGATTGCATAATTTCTTCACGTTTATCCTTCAAAGAAATAAATGGTACTAAAACAAGCGAAAATCTTTAATCTAACAAATCATGTATTAACAACACATTTTAATTAGAAACAATAATAAGAACTACTGAAAGACAGCTAGTTTATTATTGTGAACTTTAATTGATTCGACTTCTTGGTTAGAAATAGACAAAATTATGCAGAAGGAACCAACTCATTTTGTCATTTGATCAAATTTCTGATGCTGCATTTTTCAAAATTCATTATCGTATTATTAATGGTCTGTTGTGCAACTGATTGTGGTTGGTTCAATTTTTCACAGCAAAGTGTACTCCGTCACATACAGTCTTCAATATCTAACCAATTAATAAATCGTAGTTGATTCCCATTTAAGCACAACTGCTTCCAAATCTTTTTCTTTATAATAATACATTAGTTCACGAATTGGTTGATGAAACAAAAAATACTACAAAAAATAGCAAATTCAAATAAACAATGTTTATTATAAGGTATCACTAAATTATTATTTTGATAAGTTACTTTAATTTCAAATTATTTTTAACCGTCAATAACAAAAATAATTACAATAATTTTAACGGATTATAATAATAATTTAAAACGGTTTTTTGTTTTAAGACACATATTTATGACTTATTTGTAACAAATCGAAGCCTTTTAAAAAATTATACTAATAAGACTTTTCATATTTCTACACAAATTAATGATAATTGATAGCTTTTTATATGAATTTTCGTCCATTAGTTATTTTCAACATTAGTTTGAAAATAATGTTTCTTTTTTATTATTTTATGCAACAGATTAAAAGTAATGTTATTCAAATTATTTTACGCACTAGATTGAAAAAGGATGACAATACCAAAATGGCGAAAAGCGTGTCGCACCACAAGAAAATACAGCTATCTGAAGATACTCCTCTACCGTTCTTACTCTCAATCTGAAGTAATGGAAATATCTTCGAAATTGGGTGATTTTGCTTTTGTCTGATCACTTAAATTGTCGGCTAAATTAGAGGTAATCGTATTTCTAGACAAACAGATTACTTCAAAGGCCTTTACGCTTCTAGAACAAACAATATCTCTAACTTTAATTCGGCATTCCTTGATGAAATTAACTTCGGTGAAAGGTTTCCAGAGTGCACCTGTCAACTCTGGCAACTGGTGCCGAGCTTTCTTGTGATAGTTCGGTAATCATGAATTGTTATTTTTTCCGTCCTATATTGAATTCTTTCAATTTATTTTGTTTGTAAAGTTCTTTTTCTTGTTCTCTGAAAGCTATTAACCCTTCAATAATCGCAATATCTAATAGATACGCATACAATCTGCATCTGTTAGCTGTTTGAACGCATTACAATCCAATTTTTTAAAACAGAAACAAGCTCATTAGGACTAATTACTGTTATTATAAAGGAAAAATCTTACAAATCGGATGAACATTTCATATAGATTTTATATCCGCGAGATTCATTGTTGCCATTTAAGGATGAAAATGATTGGGACTGACGGAGGGTTACGCAAGGCGATACAAGACTAATGTATCGTCTGCTGAAACATTCGTTGCTACTAATTAAGAAAACCCTGCATTGGCGAGGCGTCTTCATAGTTGCAAAATGACTAATAATCGGTCAAGTATGTTTTGGGGATTTTATTAATAATTATGCAACAGGGTGTTACGAAAGGTCTTTTACAGACTTGAAGGGCAGACCAAGCACGCAGAAACAAGCCATTTTTGCAATAGAACGTGGGGTGGGAAACGCGAAGGGGGGAACGCTATAAGGGGCATTTCGCCATGGAATTAAGTGAAAGAAAAAGATACACAAGTTAAAATATACAACACAGAATTAATGAAATACAAAATTACAATAACAGAACAACACGACTGTATGAATAACAACATACGAAGCGTGTATCGCTGCAAACGGTAAATCCTTTGAGAACTTACTCCAAAGGTTTTGTGTTGATACTGCCTCCTACTTGTTATTATCGTAAGTTCCAGGGTGCGTACGACTTATAATGTTGTTATTTATATCTTCACATCCTGTATATCATATCAAGATATTGAGAAATGCATTAAAAATGAGAAAATATTCATTGAAATATGTACACTTCCGGATGGATTGGTTACGTAAGCAATCATAAAATCGTCTGTGATTTGCTAAACCAATAAAGATGAACGTAATGATAAAAAGTACAAAGTACATTTGAAAAGAAGAAAGAAATCAAGCTTTTTTATATAAGGCATAATCTTTTATAAAAGAGCAAAAGAACATTAGTCAATCGTGCGAAGACATTTTCCATCTTTAAATCTAAAAACATCTTATTTAATTGCTTTTTATTTGAATGGTGATGGATATTATACAAATGTAAAACATTGATAAATCAAGGAAAACTACAAAAATAAAACAATAGCTCAAAAAAGCTTTCTTTGTTCATTAAAAAAAGTATTTAAACTTGTGATAAATTTCTAGAATATAAATAAATTTGTCTACTACAACTGAATTCGCAAATTCAAGAGAAAGCGAACCTTATCAGTCACTGATAAACCATTAATTTTCCTGTACCTCCAGGAAATTTGGCACGGTTGTTCCTCATTTTGGAACAGTGTCTTAAGAAGTTACTTATTTTAGAAAGTATTTCGTGCCTTGGAAAAAGTAGTTCGTATGGAAATGAGATACCCTCGAGACGTGTCATAATTAATTGAATTTAACAATAGTATTCCTAGAAGAACAATAATTAATTGAATTTAACAACAGTATTTCCTAGAAGAACGATAATGACTGATTGAATTAAATGGAGAAACAATTACTGAATTCCAGAAAACAATATCAGACATTGTTGTACTTAAATGTATCCCTTTTAAATCTTAAATAACAATAAACAACAGTGTTCCTTAAGATTTGAAAGGGAAATTAAGTAAGTTAGACTTTAAAGAGATGAATGAGAGATAAAATAGAGATAAATGAGGAAACTTGAAAATGATGTTCGTTCTAATTAGATGGGAAAGTACTTAAGCTTTTTAACTGCAACCATAATTCGAAATGTGCAATGGATATCTGTTTTGTGTTCAGATCTATAACGAAAATTTTAATGAATGTCACGAGTGTATTCAAGAAATAAAAAAAAGTAAAAACGAGTATATATAAAACAAATTCGAGTATAAATAAAGGAATTCTTTCTGTTTTCGAAAATGGTATGAAATCCGACTAATGATAAATATTATATTGATAGTAAAAGTATTCGAATGCAATAAAGTGAGTTTACTTTTTTGCTTTCTCTTCTAATTATCTACTTAAAGAAAGTAGGGGAAACTAGGGATTCTTGACCCCTAAGGATACTTGACCCTACATGATTTTCTCAGATTGTGAGATAATTGGTAAGTTGTGGGTGACATTCCTATTTGACCTTTGGTCATATAGTTTACTGGAGAAGATTTTTATTCAATCTGATAAGTCATCGTAATGGTGTAAAGGTAAATATGTTTTGGTGGTCAAAAAATGAATGTTCTCTTTTTCATTCCTCAGTGGATAGAAAGTTTACTATTGAAAATAGTTAGCTGATAAACTAGCTGATATACGCAGCCTTGCTCGGGATTAAATTAATTTCATGTCTAATGTTTTTTATTTATATTTTCGTGTCTAATATTTTTTTAAAAATTATACATATTGTGCACAGCTGATATACCCGGCATTGCTCAAGATTAAAATACTTTTGTATAAAATATTATAATACACAAAATCTTTTTATCGTATGAAATGCTTTTAAATTATAATGAGAACATCAATTGAAGCAAACGATTTTTAAAAAATGCCGAAAACTAATTCTCTCCGTAATATTTTTTATACAAATTGTTTGTTATGCAATTGGTTTTTTTTCCTCACAAATACTGAAGTATGAGAAAGGTTTTAATGAACTTTGTGGGACGATAAATTACTTTTTTGATTAATAAAAGACATGAAAATAAACCAAATCAAATGTTTTTACTGGTATAAATTGTGAATTGTTTGCTTTTAAACGTTTCTTTTAGTGTTTTCCAGAATTTTTTTAGTGTTTTTTGGCAACAGTTCTTCGTATGCATTTTTGTTCATCAGCATTAAAAAAAATATTACTACAAATTGTGCATAAAATTAATTTATTAAAAAAAATTAGAGAGAAAAAAATGTACGGAAATGAAATTAGTGTCACTGAAAATCTAATTTTTTAAAAATATGGTGTAAAATCAGTTTTTGTTAGATAACATTTTCGGAAGATATATTTGTTAAAACGCCCAAATCTTGATAAATTTTTAATTAACTTTTGGATTTTTAATTGTTGACAGTGACCTTTAAAACTACAACGACTTACATTAATCCAATGCTTGCCTCTAAATGACATTTCAGAAGCGTGCTGTTGTCAAACACCTATTTCATCTGCTTACAAAAGCTTTACTATCTTTGCCTTTGCTGGAATTTGAGCGATTGACTTATGCTTCCTTTTAGGCATCGTTAAAACACAACTCCGAATCTCGTAATACTCAAAGTTATATATTTTCAATTAAAATTTTACTTATTTGTTATTTCTTAGGAAACGCAGGTAAAGATGACAGGTGATATTAACTGCAGCGATTTTTTAATCTAATTAAATAAGCTTTAGAATTCTTTAAAAACCAATGAAAACATTTCCAAACGATATTAGATAAAAAATAAACAGGAAAAATAATGGTTAAAGTAATTACACCGCTACCTAGCAACTGAGTATCATTAAATTTGCTTTATTTCAAAATCGTCTGCGTGTCAACTTTTTATTAAATTTTGAAAAATTACTAAAAATTGAAGGAAAAATATCACAGATATAAAATTGGTATCATTAAAAAGGTAAAATTTTGAACTTTAAGATGGTATAAAAATAATTTTCGGAGGATAACTTGCTCCGAACTTATAGCGGAAAAAGCGGTTTCGGTTAATTTTTAATTAACTGACTGTTTAATTAACTTTTGCGCTTTGAAAAGTTGACAGACATTAGATAAGAAGGATGATAAGGAATTAATTTTTATTTTTGGACTTTGAAAATTTTTGAAGAACTTTGAATTTTCTCGGCTAATTTCTTTTACAAAAGTTTGATTTTAGTGACTTAGATTTTTCACAACGTCCTTTCACAGATTTGCATCAATTCAATCATAACTTATCATGCGTGCATTAAAATAAAATATTTAAATATAAAATAAACATAATAATTTGATACTTACAATCTTAATTTCATTATTTTTTCTGTTTTTATAGACTTTGAATTTTCTCAGTTTTTGAACAGAATTTCATCAATTTGAGTTAAACTTTCAATCTTATTCTATTTATCGGCATGCTCATTTTTCTTTTTTCGTTATCGAATAATGTTTTTCATTTGTTTTCAGGAAAATTTCAAAACTTGCGCATTTTCTGTTCTTAAATAACAAAAAGTTTACTTAGTCGCTAATTCTCATAAAATCTGTTTCTTAATTAAATCAGTTTTATAAGAATAATTCTTCGAATGATCCAACTTGGATTTATTTTTCTTTCATCATTCAACTTTCCTCTTTGCTTCAAGCTTATTTTCCACTAACAAACACAATTTTAGAATATTCTAACAATAACATACAAGAGCACTAAAAATCACTTAGTTTGAATAAGTTAACTTAAAATTCCGTTTTCAACTGTTTCAGGAATATCAAAACGTTAAACTCTCTTAAAGTTAAATGGAACATCGACGAAATAAGCTTCATTATTATTAACCACTAAAGATCACTTCTTTTCTGTTGAACATATAACTTATCTATAAAGACATTGCAATTTACTTCGAATGACGCTAAAAAGGTTACATTAAAAGTCACAAATGCATTGATTCAAAAACTATATAAAACATTCCACTAACCTAAAATTTTTACCTATTAACTGATTAACTTAACTCTAAAACTATATAAAACATTCCACTAACCTAAAATTTTTACCTATTAACTGATTAACTTAACTCTAAAACTATATAAAACATTCCACTAATCTAAAATTTTCGCCTATTAACTGATTAAACATAGCTTTCTTTCGAGTGATTTCTGCTTTTACGAACTTATTTTTGACTTTCTTCTTACTTCCTTATTTCTTTTAATCTTATATTATTTCACAAACTATTCTATTTCATTAATTATATGTATTTTCTCTAACTAATTTTTCTTACATGACTGAAATTCATTTTCGATTTTTTAAAACACATTTCTTCGAATTATGAAAACTATCATAGAATATTCTATCAATAACATAGAAAAATCTCTTTGGTTTGAATAAATTAATGAAACTCATGTTTTACATTCTAATTCCTTTTCACATTGATCAAATAAATAAATTTAATCTCAACAATTTTAACCACCAAAGAACTTTTTTCTGCATGCGTGAAGACTGTGTGTGTGTGTGATTTACTTCGAATAACGATAAAAGAGTTGCCACGTTTGTGTGTGTGTGCTTGCTTCTATTTGCGACAGATTATCTTTGAGAATATTCCACATAGATAATTCTAATCATTGCTTACTCTGTGTCAATCCTACATGAATCTTATAGTTTCAAATTCACTCTATCAATGGCATAGAAAAACAAAACAATCTTAGGTTTGAATAAATTAATGAAATAAAACTCGTGTTTTACATTCTAATTCCTTTTAACATAAATCAAATAAATTTAGT
>BGPR01000403.1:54969-133064 GCA_013235015.1 Araneus ventricosus | reverse complement strand
CTTAGTCTTGAGAATTTAACCACCCAAAAGAACTTTTTCTGCATGCGTGTTAATTCAGAAGACTCTGTGTGTGAATGTTTGTGCATGTCTGTGTGTTGTGCGTGTGTGTGTGTGTGTTTGTGCATGTGTGATTTGTGAAACTCATGTTTTATCATTCTAATTCCTTTACATCGATCAAATAAATTTAGTCTCGACAATTTTAACCAAGAACTTTTTTTTTCTGCATGCTTGTTTAATCTATGTGTGTGTGTTTGTGCGTCTGTGTGTGTGTTGTGCATGTCTTGTGTGTTTGTGTCGTCTGTGTGTGGTGTTTTGTGTAGTCTGTGTGTGTTTGTGTGCATGTCTGTGTGTGTGTAGTGTGTGTGTGTGTGCATGTGTGTGTGTGTGTGTTTGTATGTGTGTGTTTTGTGAAACTCATGTCATTCTAATTGATTTTACGAACAAATAAATTGATCTCGACAATTTAACCAACAAAAAACTTTTTTTCTGCATGCGTGATTTAATTCACGAGACCTCGTATTATGTGTTTGTGCAGTTGTGTTTGTGCATGTGCATTTGTGAAACTCATGTTTTACCATTCCATTTTATTAACGATCAAAATAAATTTAGTCTCGACATTTAACCACCACCAAGAATTTCTGCATGCGGTGTTTAATCACGAAGACTCTGTGGTGTTTGTGTAGTGTTTTGTGTGTGTGTTTGTGTGTGTTTGTGTGTGTGTTTGTGTGGTGTGTTTGTGTGTGTAAAGTTTTGTGTTGTGCATGTGGTGTTTGTGTGAAACATGTTTTACATTCTAATTCTTTCATCGATCGAAATAAATTTGTCTCGACAATTTCAACCTCAAAGAACTTTTTTTCTGCATGCATGTTTAATTCACGAAGACTCTGTGCGTGTGTGTGCATGCATGGTGTTTGGCAAGCGTGTACGCATTTGATGCAAAAGGCGCGTTAATTCAACGCCAGTGAATGTGTTTGCTGTGTGCTGCATGTTGTGTTTAGGAATGTGCGCGTTTAATTCGAAGTTTGTGCAGTGCGTGTGTGTGTGTGCTGTGGGAGAGAGAGAGAGAGAGAGATTATTTCGAATAAAGATAAATGCACGTGTATGTTGCTTTCAATTCACTTTTTTTTGAAACATATTTTTCACAACCGAGATGCAATTGTCAACAAATAATACCTGATTCTCCTGACGTTGAATCTTCGAAAAAATCTTCTATCACTACATTACATCGTACTTATAACAATTAGTTATGCAAGGTTATACACAAGCTAGTATTAAATTGCTATTCATCATGTTTCTTAGATTAAAAGATATTTAAATTTACATTCGTGACTTATTTGGGACGATAATGTGCTTACTTAATTGCTTGACTGAGACTGCTCACAATTCTACCCATATAGCTCTTTTCAATTATCGAAAAAAATTTTATGCAGTCACTTCGATATTTTCTTAGAATTTCTCGAGAATATTCTTCGTGTTTCATCATTATCTTTCTCTCACTACCATTCGCAAAAAATTAAAAGCTTCATGTTCAAAGTCAATGTTACCGAAATTCTTTTTATCAATTTTTGAGCCTTTATAAATTTCGTCATATTTACTTCGATTTTTTACCATTTGAAACGCTTCCCGACCTCTCATCATGAAACGTAAACAACTGCTGCCCTCAACATTTAACAACACTGCTGGCGAGCCTGCAGATTTGAGTTCTTCACCATCATTAGACAGCTCGGTGCAGATCAGTGATTGAGATGAATAAATGGGCAATAGTCGAAAACAAATGAAAACGGTTGAATCTCAATCAAACGGTGGAATCACTGCTACAGAAACATAATATCGAAAATAAGTCGTCGAGCATTACCTTTCAACAGTGCGATTACCTTCAGCCATTACAGACAAAGCCGGTCTTTCATCGGCAATATCGGTAAAAGTTACTGTCGTACCGACAATCAATCAGTGCATGCGATCAAGAAAGCCGTCATTGACAGCAATTTTCGAAAGGCGGCCTGAAAGAAAATTACGGCTCACAAATGAGTTGCTTGATGCCAAAATGGCGCCAGTCGATTTCAACATGTCTTTAAGCCGACAATATGTTAGTTTAGAAATGCCACGAAGCCGTGCACAGAATCGTAGCATGGATCACAACGGGTTTATCATCATCCTTGAATTCAAACATGCCCCGGCCGGAGACGTCCACGACAGATCACGATCTTTAGTGAAAGTTACTGTCGAGAAAAATATAAATGCCTGGTTACGACCTTTTGTCAATCGAACATTGTTTGGCCTGTGAAAATGCCCATATGTAGCTTCGTCATCATGCCTCATAGAATGTTTTAAATAAAAGTCATTTTACTATCTTCGCAAGCCTATATTAATATACTTTTTCAGATTTCGTGTTACGTGTCGGAATTTTAAGCCTAAAAGATTATACCCCTGAGTCATATCAGCTATTTTCCATTATTTTACTCTTTGCCTTGAACCACTCAATTTCAGAGTTGCCCATATTAAAAATTTCTGCCTCAAAGCCTTTCAATAATGAAATGTCGAAATTCAAACTTCAGGCCCTCGATTTTCATAAGTTCTCAGAGAAAACGCGTTATTATTTTAAAAGGGTTGCTAAAAGAAAAATAGCCGCGCGATTCTGCTCGCCCGAACAAAGCCTGATTGAATATTTTCACCATGCCTTTGTTCATTCATATAAAAACAATTTCTTTTGAATAGTTATGTATGTACTTTATATTGTTCAATAGTTTTCATCTATTATCTAAGTTTTCTTTGAGCCAATCTGAAAAACGTTTCTTTTGGGCGATGATTGAGTATAAAAGCGTTTTGACCAAAAGGTCATTTCCTTTCAGAATTGTCGATGACTTCATGAAAAAATGTTAGAGAACAGTATCTGTTTCTTAAAAGCTTAAATAGTTTTCGAAAGACAGATTAAAGCCAGTGTCGACATTTCATTTTAACATTAGTGTCTTTAATTTTTTTTTTTGTTTCAACTTGTGATTGAAATACCTAATAAATAACGTTTAATTCTATCAACATGTTACCCACATCAACAGTTTTATTGAGCAGTACTGTTAAAGTTTTATTATAACTATCTGCTTGCAGTTAGGTGCTCTTCTCCTCGAATTGATTCTGAAATAAAAGGAAAGAGATATCGCCCGAAATTAGTCAGCCGTAAAATCAGTGAGTTTTCAACGAGTAATTGAAGAAAATGACTCAGATGTTCACTTGATGAGAAATTAAAATTCATTTACCCTATACGTTGTTGCGTGTTCACATTCCCAACATAAATCAAGCAAACCGTGTCTGCCCTGCCAAGTGATGCTAACATTCTAACCATACGACCCTACAAAACAGTTTTGTCAATTGATATGGTGCATATACAAAGAGAGAAAAAGTTCGAGACCTACCATTTCCATCGTGAAACGCTCGTTATATTAGTGACATTGCGAAAAAATCGGTCGAATTCAATCGACGTATAAATGAAACAGATAGCGGTATCATGCGAGCAAGTTTGCAGCGATGCTCATTAAGGCAAATCGGCCACCCGACAAATTTTCTCGCAATGTCTTCACCTAATATAACTCTGGAGCGTTTCATGATGGAAACAAGTCTGAACTTTCTCTTTGTATATACACCATCAATTAAAAGACTAAAACTGGTTTATGAGTCATATGATTAGAATCATATAACATCACTGTAGGAGTCACAAGGAACACGAGTTTATGATTATGTTAGAATGAACACACACACACAACAACTGTATAAGGTAAATAATTTTATTTTTCTCATCAAAATTGAATACATGCAGATTCATTTTTTTTCTTCGCGTTTGGAAAAGGAGAGCCATTCACTTGGATTGCATTGTGTGTTTTCGTTCCCAAGGACATTCCTTCCTTTTTATTTAACTAACCCAGGGAGTGAATTTTTGCCAGATGTTATTGTTATAATAAACTTTAACAAATTACTTATAATAAAACTGTACACTGATGTGACAAATATGTTGATAAATTAAACGTTGAAAATTTATTAGGTGATTTCAATCACAAGTTGAAATAAAAAATTAAAAGTGCTAATGTTAAAATAATGTCAACACTTAACAAATGCTTTAATCTTCAGAAAATAATTTAAGTTTAAAATTAAGTCTGTTTCTCTAACAATTTTTCACTCTTAAAGTCATCAACTTTGTGAATAAGTTCGAAAAAGAAAACCTTTGAAAATTAAGGCAACTTTTCATAATCGTCCTTAAAGACAAGAAGAAAGAAACGTTTTTCCAGATTGAAATAAAGAAAGAGATGTGAGTGAAAGAAACTAATTGAATGACATTATAAAGAAATTTATACATATTCAAAAGAATCTATTTTATGCTAAGTATCTTTTAAGGCATGAGAGAAAATATTCCAATCAAGACATTTGTTTGTTGAAATAAAGTCAACACTTCAGTGCTTGAAACAATTTTTTTTCTTTAAAGGCAACCAACTTTAAAATAATAACATCGTTTTGTTGTTCTGAAACTTATAGAAAATCGAAATTTCAAGTTTAGTTTCGACAAATTTCATTGTGTTGCAGAAACTTATTCAAATTTTAGAAATTTTAATATGATTGTTCTCTATAAATTGAGAGTTAAGAAAGTAAAATGTAAATAAACAGTATATTAAATAGAATTATAATCCTTTAAGGTTTAAAACATTTGAAATAGCAAGCATGTAAAAAACATCATATTAATATAAACACAGATAAAATAAAATAACTTTTATTTAAAAACATTCTATGAGGCATGATGTCGTATTATATACATATCACAGGCATTTTTCTCACAAGTGAACAATGCGATTAGGTGTTGTCTCATTAATACAATTAAGCATTTGCATATTTTTCTCGACAAATACTTACTAAAAGGTCAATGTCTATCGATAGATATTAAATCTCCGTAAAGACTATGTTTGGATTCAAAGTTCATTGGTCATGCATTCGTGATCAAGCTGATCTGCCTGATTCTCAATGCAACCATTGTAAAACCGTCATTCCTCAATCTGACTCTCTTTGAGCTATCAAAGGTGCTAAGGATAGGGGAAGGCACCATTTCAACATCGCTTAGCTCCATTTGTAAATTGGTGCGTGGAACCGTGAAGATACTTATGAATTTTCTTTTTCAGAAAATTGTTGAACATCACGACTTACAGCTGCTGGATCTTTTTTTTCCTAATGCACTGGTTGGTTGGGCTCAGTTTCGGTGAGTAGCACACAGATGGTAGAAACTACCGTGAAAAGTTAACTTTGTCACGCTGAAAGGGATGAAAGGTTTACTAAATCCACGCTGTTGGTAGAAAGAGAGTGTTCTGACGATTGGGCAATTCTGATGGTAAAGAGAATTGTCTATTTTGTGTAGCAAATTTACCTGTTTTGGTTAGGAAAGATTCAAACTGTTTTGGAATCTCGAACGGCTACATATTTAATACAACCTGTCCCACGTCCAGCAATGTTGAGGGTTTTCGCAGAAGTCGTTGAAGAAGTGGATCTAGATGATGCGCGTTTTATGATAAGAGTATCGGGAAACATAGTAGAATGGTAAAAACAAGTAGAGTACCATGAAGGAAAGTTCGAAATTTATAAGGAACTCTAAAATTGATAAAAGGGTTCAACATTATTGGCTGAACTTGTAAGGAGAACTTAATTTTATGAATGTGATTGGGTGAGGGGAAGACAGCAACAAATGTCTTAATCAGACATAAGAATGACGAATAGTAATGATGAAACACGAAGAAGAATATTCTCGAAGTTCCTTAGAAAATATCAAGTGACACATAAAAGTTATATTTTTCATGTAAGGATAGTTGAAAAGAATATATGATTAGACCAATGCAAGACGATAGTCATAGTCAAATATTCTAGAAATAAGCATGACATAATTCATGACGTGTCCAAATAAGTCACGAAATGTAAGATTTAAATGGCAATCTTTAATCTTAAAGAAAACATGAAACAAATTTAATACTAACTGTGTAGGGAAGTCTTCATGTTAGATTGGTTATAAGCATGATGCATAACATCTTAGTGATGAAGATTTTTTTCGGAAGTTCTTGAATCCAGGAGAATCAGGCATTATATTTTATTAAAATTGTATCTGTCATTGAAAAAAATATTTCTGAAAGTAGAGTGAATGAAGCAGCCAAACACAGATGCGGCAACTCTTTATCTTTGAAATAAATCTTTCTTCTCTCTCCCCACACACGCACACACACAATATGAATTAAACGCGCGCGTATGCACAAACACACATACATGCACCACACGCAAAACGATAATTTCTGCAGAATTAAACGCGCACATTCTTTCAAACACACACACACGCTTGTACAAACACACACATGTACGCACACACACACACACGCTTGCACAAACACAATACTACGTACGCAATACACATTGATTACTATCATCATCATCATTACGTTTTGCATAAACACACAGTTTCAGAATCGATATCAATACGTATGCACACACACACGCATTGGTATCTCGAATTTACGCAGAAAAAAAAGTTCTTTGTGAGTGTTTAAAATTACTCGAGAACTAAATTTATTTGATCGATGTAAAAGGAATTAGAATGTAACAAACAAGGTTTCCCAAATACAATCACATGCACAACTAAAACTTACACAAATGACACATCATTATCTAAGGGGGAGTCTTAAAGAATTAAACACGCTGCAAAAAAAGTTCTTTATTGGTGATTTAAAATTTCAAGAGACTAAATTAGTTTGATCGAGTAAAAAGGAATTAATGATATAAAATAAGAGTTCACACCTTTAAATGACACTATGCACAAACACAAACACATCACAAAATCACACACAGTCTTCCATGAATTAAAATAGCATGCAAAAGTTCTTTGGTGGTGATTTTAAAATTGTCGGAGATTAAATTTTTAACGATCGATGTAAATGGAATTAGAACAAAACATGAGTTTACCACAAATGTAATAAATAATAATAATGCCATGCACAAACACACACACATTACGCACACAAACACACACACACATGCACAAACACACACACACATGCACAAGCACACACACATGCACAACAAATTATCAATAATAATAACTTCACACATGCACACACACAGACATGCACAAACACACACACAGAGAGTCTGAATTAAAAACACGCATGCAAAAAAAAAAAAAAAGTCTTTATGGTGGTTAAATGAGACTAAATTTATTTGACTGATGTAAAAGGAATAGAATGTAAACATGAGCCTGCACACACAAATGCACACATGTGCACAAACACAAACACATGCACACACACACAGAGAGCTTTCGTGACCAAAACACGCATGCAAAAAAAAAAGTTCTTTGGTGGTGGTTAAAATTGTCGAGACTAAATTTATTTGATCGATGTAAAAAGGAATTAGAATGTAAAACAAGAGTTTCACACAAATGCACACATGCACAAACACAAACACACATGCACAACATTAATAATAGAGAGTCAAAGAATTAAACACGCATGCAAAAAAAAGTTCTTTGGTGGTATTAAATTGTCGAGACTAAATTTATTTGATCGATGTAAAAGGAATTAGAACAAAAAACATGAGTTTCACACAAATGCACAGCAATACGAACGAAGTACATCAGTATAAGATTCATGTAGGATTGACACAGAGTAAGCAATGATTAGAATTATCTATGTGGAATATTCTCAAAGATAATCTGTCGCAAATAGAAGCAAGCACACACACACAAACGTGGCAACTCTTTTATCGTTATTCGAAGTAAATCACACACACACACAGTCTTCACGCATGCAGAAAAAAGTTCTTTGGTGGTTAAAATTGTTGAGATTAAATTTATTTATTTGATCAATGTGAAAAGGAATTAGAATGTAAAACATGAGTTTCATTAATTTATTCAAACCAAAGAGATTTTTCTATGTTATTGATAGAATATTCTATGATCGTTTTCATAATTCGAAGAAATGTGTTTTAAAAAATCGAAAATGAATTTCAGTCATGTAAGAAAAATTAGTTAGAGAAAATACATATAATTACTGAAATAGAATAGTTTGTGAAATAATATAAGATTAAAAGAAATAAGGAAGTAAGAAGAAAGTCAAAAATAAGTTCGTAAAAGCAGAAATCACTCGAAAGAAAGCTATGTTTAATCAGTTAATAGGCGAAAATTTTAGATTAGTGGAATGTTTTATATAGTTTTAGAGTTAAGTTAATCAGTTAATAGGTAAAAATTTTAGGTTAGTGGAATGTTTTATATAGTTTTAGAGTTAAGTTAATCAGTTAATAGGTAAAAATTTTAGGTTAGTGGAATGTTTTATATAGTTTTTGAATCAATGCATTTGTGACTTTTAATGTAACCTTTTTAGCGTCATTCGAAGTAAATTGCAATGTCTTTATAGATAAGTTATATGTTCAACAGAAAAGAAGTGATCTTTAATGGTTAATAATAATGAAGCTTATTTCGTCGATGTTCCATTTAACTTTAAGAGAGTTTAACGTTTTGATATTCCTGAAACAGTTGAAAACGGAATTTTAAGTTAACTTATTCAAACTAAGTGATTTTTAGTGCTCTTGTATGTTATTGTTAGAATATTCTAAAATTGTGTTTGTTAGTGGAAAAATAAGCTTGAAGCAAAGAGGAAAGTTGAATGATGAAAGAAAAATAAATCCAAGTTGGATCATTCGAAGAATTATTCTTATAAAACTGATTTAATTAAGAAACAGATTTTATGAGAATTAGCGACTAAGTAAACTTTTTGTTATTTAAGAACAGAAAATGCGCAAGTTTTGAAATTTTCCTGAAAACAAATGAAAAACGTTATTCGATAACGAAAAAAGAAAAATGAGCATGCCGAAAAATAGAATAAGATTGAAAGTTTAACTCAAATTGATGAAATTCTGTTCAAAATCTGAGAAAATTCAAAGTCTATAAAAACAGAATAAATAATGAAATTAAGATTGTAAGTATCAAATTATTATGTTTATTTTATATTTAAATATTTTATTTTAATGCACGCATGATAAGTTATGATTGAATTGATGCAAATCTGTGAAAGGACGTTGTGAAAAATCTAAGTCACTAAAATCAAACTTTTGTAAAAGAAATTAGCCGAGAAAATTCAAAGTTCTTCAAAAATTTTCAAAGTCCAAAAATAAAAATTAATTCCTTATCATCCTTCTTATCTAATTTAAGAAGAGTTCGAGCACATTCCTTATCTTGACTTGGCTGGAAGTCGGGTGGGGAGGAAAGTCGGGAGGGGAGTGGTCCTCCCGCCGTCCCAGAAGCCCCAATATCCATCTACTTACATAATACCCACAATGATTTTTATCTATATATAGCTGTTATGCCCGGCGTTGCTCGTGTTGAAAATACTTTCATGTCTAATATTTTTGATATTTAAAACTAATTTTGTATAGAAAATTACGATACCCAAAATTCTTTTATCTTTTGAAACGTTTTATAATTAAAATGATAATATCAATTGAACCAGACTATTTTTAAAAACCGCCGATATCTAATTTTCTCCGTAAGTTATTAATATTTGTTGCATAGGTACTTCAAATTTTGTTCATAAATTTTGCACTATAAGAAAGATTTTAACAGATGTTTTGGGACAATTAATTGCATAGTAAATTTTTAATTAAGAAAAAGCGTTGAAATAAATATGAATAAAAAAAATAATAAATTAGTGTTCATCCAGGAATTCTTCTGTGAGATAGCAACAGTTCTTCTTATGTATTCCTGTTCTTCACCAATGAAAAAAATGTTACAAATTGTAAATTTTATACACAATTTAATTTTTTTTAAATTTTTAAAATGAGGGCAACGAATTGAACGGAAATGAAACTTGTGTCATGAAAAGCTAATTTTTTTAAATTTAAATATGTGTAAAAATAGTTTTTGTGACATAATGCATATTTTCGAAAAATATCACGAAAATGCCATATCTTGCTTAATTTCCAATTAACTGAAATTTTAATAAGATTACGGCTTTTAAAAGTTGATGATGATCTCTGTTTCCTTATATAAATTATATTTATAAAAAAAAAGCAAAAATTTCAGAAATGAAGGTAAATTAGTTCAAAGTCTAACGTTGCTTAGCAACGGAGTAGCTATAAATTTGCGTTATTTCAAAATCGTCTGCAGGTAATTAACAATTTAATAAATTTTGAAAAAATAATAAAAATTAAGAAAAATGTCACAGACATATAATTGGTATCATTATAAAGTAAAATGTTGAACTTTAAGATGGTATAAAAATAATTTTAGAGGGATAATTTGCTCCGAAGTTACTGCGGAAAAATGGTTTCGGTTAATATCTAATTAACTGACTGCTTAATTAACATTCGAATTTCGACATTTTTTTTTTCATTTGATACGTTATGATGTCTAGATACGTCATTAAGTGTTGCCTGCCCCACACCCCATTTTCGAACGAAATCGAAAAAACACTTCTCCACCATACATGCTCTATAGGTTTTTTCAATTTCGTTCAAAAATACAGGGTGGTGGGGGACAGGCGACTCTTGATAACATATCTAGACTTCATAACATTTCAATTAAAAAACAAATTGTCGAACTCCGTCTCGTGGTTGGGGCTGGGGGATTTCTGCAAGGTTTAATAATTTGGTAGAAACCTTCAAAGAGCTCGCCAGACTCAACCACTCAACCGATTTCGACATTTTTTTTTTTCATTTGAAAGATTATGACTTCTAGATATGTCATTAAGGGTCGCGTATCCCCCAACACCTCCATTTTCGAATGAAATCGAGAAACCTTTTCTACACCATACATTCCTCCCAATGGCGAAAAAACATTCACACAATTCGCAAGCCGCAACTACCGGACAAATTTCGGCAATTTTAATTTCATATTCAAGATTATTACGTCTAGATATGTCATCAAGGGTCGTCTGCCCCCTTGCACCCTAATTTCTGAGAGGTATTGTAAAATAAACGGTATATATTACCGGAAATAACGAAGAGTTATTTGCAAAATAGTACGGAATTCATGAGCCTCAAAAAACTGGACTTATTTCGCCAGCATATTACGTCATTCCTTTAAAATACCTAACCATTAAGAATGCTCTGCTTTATTTTCGCAAGTTTAAAATTATATTTTTTATTTGTATACAATTCTATTGCATTTCATTCCAATTTAATTTAGCTTTAGTAGCAGACGATTTTGTCACGACACCTCTATAATTTAATTTTACTAACAGACGATTTTGTTAAGACATATCTGTAAATATTATTATTTTTTCAGTTAAAATTTAATTCAGAATAAATAGCTAACGATTTCCTTTCTTTTCTAAATTTATTTTTATTAGATTGACAACAAGAAAATTTGTTGTTGTTCAAAAACTTTTTTGGAATGCAGTGTTGTTAAATGAGAAATTCGTTATTTTTGGAATGAATGTTTTAATTTTGAGATGGAGTAAAGTACCAATTAGAGGTGATGGAAACTGTTTATTTAGGGCGATATCATTTTGTATTTATAGATCTGAAGACTTTCGTGTCGGAATTCGTAAAAAAATTATACAAAACATTACAACTAGATAAGATTTATTGAAAGATTTTACAATTTTAAAGGAATCTGTTTTCTACAAAGAAAATGAAATCTATGGTTTTGTGGTCTGTTCCACTGATCTTCATGCAGTATTTAAAACTGAAAAAAGTAGTGGCTCAGAGCCTCCAATCAGCAAGGTGGCAAGGACAGTGTTGAGCAAAATGGGTGCTGGCCGCGTACCCGCCCAGAGGACGGCGAGAGCGGCTAGTTTATATTAAGATTAAATTATTTCTGAGTTTTAAGTATACTTCTAGCTACAATTTGATATGCGATGTTATGCAGTATCTTAATTATAAGTGGTTTGATTTTTAGATAATTTAAAGAAGGTCAAGTTATTGATACTTGACCCTACAAAAAAAGTTGCTGCAGCTTCGTAGTCGTATTTTTCGTAGCTGACCAAAACACATTATGTGGTTGGCGTTAATTTTCTGGCGCGGTGGAGTTTGTCACCAATATGGAAACTCATACATAAAGAACAATTATTTAAAAGTAGTTTATTAAACAAAATTTCTTTTTAATGTGATAATTTCAAATAATGCAAATCATTATTTTAGTAAGAATTTTAAAAAGGATTGAAATTTATTTATTCCATTTTTAACTCGGTTGCGAAAACGAATAAATTTTTATTCATATATTATTTTAATAAAAATTTTTGGCTAGAATTGTTTGTCATCGCTTGGTTTCTTTTAACGTTCCGCCATTTCTGTTCAGTTCGTCTTTTTGTTGTTTTGTATTTTCTCTCAGAATTTATTTTTCTTCTTTTTCTTTTGTTTGTATTACAATATTAGAAGAATCGAGTATGTCTATTTAGTTTTCCCATTTTTTTTGTTTTGTAGAAAATTTTTAAATCCTTTCTTTTCATTTTGCTATTATATTCTATTATAATTTTCCCTAAACCAGCATTTCTTGAATGCGCTAGCGACGTTATTAGGTTATCAGTTCCAACATTATAATTTGTATCATTTAATTAATTCAATATTTTATATGTGTATTTAATTTTGAACTAATTTAATTTAATAACTAGATTTATTTTAATGAGTAGAACAGACTTTTTAAATTTATTCACTAGAATTTTATTAATAACAATTGCGTTTTATGAATGTCATATTATTTTATTTTTAACTAGCCGCCTTCGGCGACCAGCTTGTTCGACGGGAATATAATTTCAATTGAATCTCTTATGCATAATTAAATATTCATGGTTCCCTTAAAAATTTCCAATTGTGATAGACATTTAATTCATGTTCTTTCAGTAGCTTTGCACCTGTTCTGTTCGTTGTCTGCATGTATGTCCCTAATAAAGTCAAGCGACTGGCTGTTCCATACAACATCAAATTGCACATTGTCCGCATCAACTTCACTCTTATTCCTCTTACAAAATATGCATTTGATTATAATTTTAAAATGGTGCGGCACATTTTACTTCCAGCAGCATGTTAGCTGGATGAAAGTCTACTGATTAAATCATAGCATTAAACATTAAGACCTTACCTTAGCTTTACAACCTTACCTAGCTTTAGATTACCTTAACTTTCAACAATTATAGAGAAACACGCAAATAAATGTTTGTTTAAACAATGAAAACGGTTTGAATTTCGGTGAAACAATGGAAAGCATTGTTGTAAATTATGCCAAAAAATATTTTTAAAAATTTATTAAAATTAGAGAAAAATTGTATGGCAACTTAATTTATATCACTGAAAACGTAATTTTTTGCACTTTTCGTGTAAAAATGATTTTGTGCTGTAATATTTTCGGAATTTGTTAGGGAAAATCGACAAAATTTCGCTTAATTTTTAATTAATTAAAATTCTAATTGAAATTTCAAAAAAATGGCTCCGAGGTGAACATTCCCAGCCTTCAAAATATGTGTATGCCAAATTTCGTAGCTCCATGTGGTCTGCCCTGTAGAGCGCCAACACACACACACATTCTTCTTTATTATTAGTAGAGATATTAACTTCATTACTATTTTTTGATAATTAAGACTCTTTTAATTCAATACTTTAACCGAATATCTGAATTTCGCGTACATTCAAATTACCGAAAGAATTTAAGTATTCTTTGAATATAGGGTCAAGTATCCCAAGGTTATGGATGTTTGTCCCTAGGTTATTTCATAAAATATATTTATTATGTGGATAAATGACATATCAATTTAGCATAAATACATTTGTCATTCTTAAAAGCATATCCCTTTATTATGCTAACTATCAAAATTTTCGAGCAAGTTTTGTTTGCTAAGTAAAAATCCTTACTGTAATCGTCAAAAGATTTGGCAGTATAACAGCAAATAAAATATTAATATTAAACGTAGAAACATAAATCATTAAGAATAAATTAAAATAAGCTACAACCAAAGCTTCTGGAGCTCGCAAAATGCAGCTGGCTTCTTATTAACAGGATGCTTATTCTACGGAATTTTTTAAATACCATTATTCAGACGCAACGTTTGAAAATGCGTTCAAATAGCGTTGAGCCAAGCAAGTTGTTATTTATATGCAAAGCTTTGTTAGTATAATATAATCCAACTCTATAAAAGTACTAAGTAAACATATTAGCCAGCGAGCAAAAAATAGACTTGCTTCCAACCCGCGGAATACCCAGTCAGAGAGTTAGCCGCTTGCCATTAGCGAATTTCAAGCAAGTTTTGTTTCCTAGTTTAAAAAAATAGCGTAATATGACTTTGATATTACATAACATAGTATAATACGTAACATAGTATAAACGAAATATATGACAATAGCGAATATGCGAATGGCGTTTCATATTTCGTAAAACTTGGTTGATATTCGCCAATGGCATGCGGTTGATACGAAAGTACCAATTTGACCGTTAGATGTTGATGTATTTCCATGACTTAGACAACCTTGGATCCGGTTTTTTTTCCTCTCAAATTACGTTGCTATGTCTGTTCGTTCACATGAACAGTAAAGCATCGTTTATACGTTTCTCATTTATACGTCGTTTACATTTATACATCGTTTCATTACAGTCCCGATTCATTCGTATTGTAATGAAAAAATACTTCGTTTATACGACGCAAAGCTTCGATTATACGTCGTTTCCCTCCGGTCTAAAATGTGAAAACTTCCTCTTTTCTAGTATATGAACTGTGATAAAGATATCATAACTTCGAAATTATTCAGAAATGATGAATTTATAGAAGACAAATTGTCTGGTGCTAATTTAAGCGATAATGAGGAAGTTATTCCCCCCTTTTTTAAAGACACAATGGACTCCATTGAAAAACTTCGAACCTATTTATTTGTCAAAAAAATAGGGAGCAAACATTCAATGAACTTAATTCCATAGTGTTGTACTTATTAATCACAGAAAACCTGCACATCAGATGACGATTAAAGATTTTCTTAATTAAATGCCTACCTGCATGTACATAAATCGTGTACGATATATATAATTAGTATTCAAGGTATGATTTTTCTCACTTTTATGATAAATGTACTGTTTATGTTTAATTTCATGTCTAATTTTAAAATTTAATTATTTGATTTCCGTACAATGCAGTATTATAATAATACTATCTTAAAAAAACATTCAAATTAATACTTTCAGGTGAATTTGCATTAGTAGCATTAAATTTGCAATAATTAAAGTTGTTTATTAAAATTTCGATTATAGTCTTTTCATTTATACATCGTTTAACATCAGTCCTTTGAGAGACGTATAAATGGTGCTTTACTGTATATAAAAATGATAATTCAAAAACCCAACAAAGTTAGATGGATGAAATTAAGCACGTGATCCTTATATCAAAAATATAGATCTATATCAAATTTTAGACCACATCTGCCAATGGAAAGAATTAGGATAGACCGGAGCTAGTTGGCCATAGGGGCACGTTGGCCCAGTTGCTATATTTTTTAAACTTTCCGGTATTTAACGCTGCCATTCCAGACAGGTGTGTATTGTCCGTCTTCCTTCTTCCACATCAGCACCATTGAAGAAGCAGCTTTCATTAAATAACCATCTGAATTTTCTAATTTTTACTAAGCTGAGTAAATTTCCTCACTTATAAATAATTGTTTTTTCCCTTGCTTATGAATTAAAAATTTCTATTTTTACAAATAATATTCAGAAAGATAATTCTTCAGTGTTATTTAAGGGCTTGTTTGTTTATAGAAATGCTTTCAGAATAAATCCTTACACTCAGGGCCGTCTTAATAAATTGGAGCGCCCTGGGCTAGAGATATTTGGCGCCACATCAGAATCGTAACCAGGAATTGGAACTCCCATGATCGAAAGAAATTGCCCACCTAATAAAATAATTGAGAAGCAAAATGAAAAGTCACTTGTTCTCTGATTAACGTCTTACAATTTGGTAAATTGGAACTTTTTTTAAAATTATAATTAAATAATTTTTGGTTCAGAATTAAAATAAAATCAGTATAGTATGTGGTTTACAGGCGCCTTTGTATCAATGGCGCCCCTAAGCTGCAGCCCAATTAGCCCATTGGATAAGACAGCCCTGATTACACTAATCGGAAACAAAAATGGCGATATGGGGCTAATTGGGTCTTTTCGCATGGGGCACGTTGGCCAAGCGCTTCTACAGAGGGTTTTTCAGGATGTGTGTTATAGAAATATCTCTGAATATGTGGGCTGTAATTGCACCAGATTTATTATGCAAGAAACTCGTTATGAACAACCGTGTGAACTCAATTTTTATTATAATTACACGATAGGAGGCGCTGCTCTACAATACTACTTGACCATGACTATAAAAGCTGTATCTCAGTGTCTATTGAGTGAGAATGCACCAAATTTTCATATAATGCACATAAAGTGGATAGGAACACAATTACATTACTTAAATTAACAATATATAATAATATAGACGAATGTTTTGAGATAGTCACTTCAGACTGGCTCTACTTACCCCGCAGTCGGGGCAGGTTGTCCCAAGCGACTTAGTGTCAGTTTGAGGTTTTAAATTAACATTGATAGTTAATATATTCAAATTTTATTATGGAGAATTCTCTCTGAAGGTACACTAATAGTGTCAGCTTAAAAAGTTTTTTAAAAAATTTGAATTCCTTTCTTTAAAAAAACTTTTTAGAAGAAAAATTATCCCCAACTACCCCAGGTCTACCCTACTTTTCCAATAAACATACGCAGTTTTCTGCACTATGCTTATGAAATTAAACGAAAAGTAGCCATATTTCCAAAGACTTTTTAACGTGCTTGTTGCTACACAGAATAAAAGGAAATATTACATTTTTAATTATTACATTTATTTACAGGTGTATCCAAGGAAAACAGGATAAAATTTAGAATTCTGTACATTAAAGGTCATATTTTTATTTGCGAAATTTTTGAAAAATCTCAAAATTGCTTCAAGAAGTTTTTCTCCCTTAATTTAGCCAAGCACTTTGATATTTCCGTTGATTTGCTAATTTAGCATTCTATGAAACTATACCAGGAGTTAATGAGGGAGAATCTTGTAATTTTGGAGCAATGCGAGGATGCTTAACATTTTCTAACAAGTAATTTAAAATTTCATAAATTAAAGAAGACATTTCGTTTCCTAGTTTTAGAATTACATATAAAATTTTACACCTGGTAACAAAAAAATCACAAATAAAAACAAATTGAAAAATTTTATCATTCAACGGTTTGATTGATAGATTAAAAGGATTTATAGGATTTTCAGCTGCAAAAGCTATCCTCCCCTATTAATTCCAAAATTCTTTTCAATTAAAAAAAACAAAGGAAAATTGCCATTAAAAGACGGTCTAATTGCCGATCTGATTCGGTGAAGACGAAAAAAAAAAAAAGATCTAAGGTAAAGAAAGCCTCCATCTTTTTTTCATCATTTAACGGTAAATAAATGAATAAGCCCAGCTTGTAAACAAATAGACACAAATAGTGGAGGCTTAATAAAATAAAGAGTTTTTTTCAATTTATTCAAAACTTTAAACACATAGCACTACTTTTTCTCATTCATAAAATCCTATCATCATGACTGTTAGAAAGAAAAACATTCTCGATAATAAAAAAAATCTTGAAGAGCAGAAATTGTTATTTTTAAAAACGAACGTGATGGATTTTGCACTGCATAAAAGAATTGTTTATACTCCAGTAAAGATAGTTACTCAAAAATAATAATGTAGTTTGACAGAGTAGTTTAAAAAGCCATAACAGTAGCTTAGTTAAAGCAAACAAAAACAAGTTGATAAGTAGAAAGAGGCGCGGAATCCAATTTTGAGAATTACTGAAATCTGAAAAATTATTTATAAGTTCTTTAAATTTTGTTTCAGGTGAAAATATTTAAGCTGTTTTTTTCTTACAGTTTTTATTTCAACTAATGGTTTGATCTTTTGCATTTATGACTGAATGGAAATATTTAGTCGTTCTGTCTTTCACTATTAGCTGATATATCTGGCGTCACTTGTTATAAACAACATTTCCTCGTCTTTTATTAATAAAATATGAACCTTTAAATTAATTATTAAAGATATTAAAATACATACATATGTTTTTAGTAAAAAAATACTTAAATAAATAGTATAATAAATAAAATCCTTTTATCGTCCGCAATTTTATTTTTAATTAAAAGGAGAATAATCAATTGGACTAAGTATTTTTTGAAACAGATCAAACGACTTTTATAAAATGTCGAAAGCTAGTTGTTTCCATAAATTATTAATAATTTTTTTAAAAAATGATACAAAATTTGATTAAACAAAGTAAATAGCAACTCGGAGTCACATAAATAAAATGACTTAAAATATATCTATAATATTTTCATTTAACAGGAATGCAAAACACTTTATATAAATAGAATGATAAATAAAATCCTCTTATCGTCCGCAATTTTATTTTTAATTTAAAGGAGAATAATCAGTTGCACTATGCATTTTTTTTTTAAATTGCAGACTGTTCCAAACGACATTTATAAACTGCCGAAAATCACATAAATAAAATGACTTACAATATATCTATAATATTTTCATTTAACAGGAATGCAAAATACTTTATATAAGCAGTACAAAAATAAAATCCTTTTATCGTCCGCAATTTTGTTTTTAGTTGAAAGGAGAATAATCAGTGGCACTAAGCATTCTTTAAATTACAAACTGTTAAATTATAAACTGCGAATGCTAATTGTTTCCATAGATCATTAGAACATTTTTAAAAGATTATTCAAAATTTGATTCAACAAAGTAAATAGCAACTCGGAGTCACATAAATAAAATGGCTTAAAATATATCTATAATATTTTCATTTAATACGAATGCAAACACTAAAAACATAGTTCTGAATTAATAGATAATTATTTTATGAACTGTCACGAAATCTTCACTAAAACCACACAGAAGGGAAAGTCTCCCATGTGTTTCATAATTTATGAACAAAATTGAAGAAAATCTATTGAGTAGTTTGGATTTTTATATCGTACAAACTACTTATAAATTTTCACTTTTTTTATATAGATTTTGGTTATCCTTTTTTAATAACTGATTAATTTTCAATAAACTTTATTTAATAATTAAGATGTTTTCTTTTTCATAATTTAATCTGTTGACATCACTTATTCTATGTGTTCTAATTCATTTACAGTAAAACTTTGAATATCTGTCACCGTCCTTACAAAGGGTTGTGAGGATAATTGAATAGACGGAGAACAGAAATCTCTTAATACATATCTACAATAGCGTGATTTCACTGCTGTTTTGGGATGAAAATGAAAATAAAATGCCTTAAAAGTGAATAATGCAAACGTATTGTATTTAATTTTACAAAACGATCAATATAAACTTCAATATAAGAGTAGTGATGTGCAGAAATGTATTGTAATCGCTACATTTTATTTTTTTGGCGATGGCGGATATCAGAAACTGAAGGTTAAACGAGTGACGGTAAATCGAAATTTTACTGTTTTACACCTGTTTCTATTTATGAGCTTTTAGCATTACCTGCTTATTTTCAATTAGCTACTAAACGTTGCAATTAAAATGTTATCAGTCAGTGCTGCCAAATGTGACTTTTTTTTCTAAATTGCGAATTTATTTCATCGGGGAAAATGTTATACGTGTTCATTTTTTCAAATCTTGCGATTACTAGAAGCAATTGATGGGGGGGGGGGGATCTTTCCAGCAATATCTTTAATTTATATGAAGCTAAATTGAGCAATTTCTTTTTCTGGTTTTTTACAACCCGAGTAAACTCTCTTAGTCTTGCAATGAAAGATAATATTGACATTTAAATCCGTTGTCATGGCAAATATGCTTCTTTTCATCATAAAGGCGATAATTGGCTGTTTCATTTGTGTTTTGCCAAAAAATCATTTTCATATTTTAAGCGGAAATTATTGGAGCTCATATCCTAATCCTAGCATGTAGAACAAATTAAAAATCTTTCTTGCCCTAAATATAAAATAAAGTAAACGTGATTCCTGAGAGATGACAATTTAAGTCGGATTGTCAAATTTGAATAATCTTCATAGACTTTTCGGAACCTTAAAAATTCATAGTTTCAGAAAAGTCAGATTGAGAAAAAAAATCATTATGGAATAATATTAAGTATTAGATTTTCTTTGGCTCTGATGCGTCGACAGCTGACCTTCGACCTCAGACAGACGAATGCATTTGCTGAGAGGGGTGAAAGTACGAAAGGGAGAGCAAATCGATGAGAAATAATAGGGCTTTAATAAATGCGACTTTGTTTATGTCTCCCAACTTAGCAAAATAGACTCATCTGATTTCCCATGATGATTAACTTCTCAGCTGCCTTCTCGTCAGAGCAGGGTTGCCATATTGGCCTTTTTAAGGCCAAATTATGGAAATTTGGCCTTTTTTCGAAGCCCTTGGCCTTAAATTCATTTTTGGCTTTATTTTAATTAATGACTTTTAGAACAATTTTTAATTACTCATTCTAATGTTTTTTAATAAATTTTTGATATTACACATTTCAAATGATATATAATGAGCTGTCAAACGAAATAGCTCCTGAATAAAACGAGGATGTTTTAAATTTCTTTCACTTAAATTTTAGTTTAATAATAGAGCATTGAACATATGCCTATCAAGTGGGATTTGTTTTCATGAAAAATAGCATTTTTTCTAATAGCAAATGAGGTTTTCAATCAATTGGTCAAATTTGGCCTTTTTTGTCCTTATTTTTAAGAAGGTTTGGCCTTATTTTGCTATTTTGATCTGGCAACCCTGCGTCAGAGTCAAGGAATACAAGTTCTTCACCAAGGCTACAATTGTGTTTAGTATGATATACGCATACTCTGAGGAATCCCAAACAATTTTAAGAATATTCTTCAAGGGTTCGTAGATTGCTATAAGCTTTTAAGTTATGTCAGATTTGTAGGTTATTTCTTGTGTTTACTGAAACGGATAATATGTAAATACAAATTTTAATTCATATAAAGTTGGCAATCAGCTGGAATATTCTTCCCTCGACTTTCCTGTATACTTCCAGAATAGAGCACATTTTGTGTTTAACTTTGTCGTATAGGGAAGATCAGTGGCGACTACAGAATTCGGGTCTGGGGGGGGGGGGGGTGAGGTCATAAAAATTTAGCATCGTCGTAACGAATGTCAAACCTCATGGCTTATGTAAACCAAAACACTTTAACTTTGCAGACTTTACTCACCTTACAATAAGAATCATAAAGAAAAGTGCAATACTTTCGATAATTTAATAAAAAATACAATGCAATAACTAGACAAAAAATGTTTTCGATCGCGTCAACACTACAAGTGCATGTGGAAAGACTAAAAAAATAGGAAAATTTTCGAGCCTGTCAAGCCGGAAACCAATGTTGTCACGTTTTTATTATTATTTTTTTAAAGGGAAATTAAGAACAAACAGTTGTAGTGATTTTAAATAAAATCAAGAATTCTGGTTTAGCTCTGGAGGGGCTGCAGCCCGATAGCCGTCCCCCTGGATTCGCCACTGGTGAAGATAATCAAGTATGCATTTTAGATAGATTGGGTCAAAAATTTGATACAAACCTAAATATTGGTGAGACCACGCACATTTTTTTGCTCTAATTAGTTGCGTTTCTGAGTAATCTTATTCACACACACACACACAACATACACACAGGGAGATAAACAGACAGACAGTCTCCCATTTGAAAGCAGTGGCGTAGCGACCGGGGGAAAGGGGTATAGATGCCGACGCCAGTTTTAGAGGACGCCATGGAGTCAAAACATTACTACATTTAAGCCATTTTTTAAAGCAGAACATGATAAGTGAGCGTAAAAATAATGTCATACCCCTGGCGCCATTTAAGTTTGTTAAGCCACTCATGACTACTAGGATAAAAAAAAATCATTATTTTTCGGGTGCCACTTACTCTCGCCACGCCACTGGCCATGGTGACAAAGCGTGAATGCATTGATGTCATTTTTTAAAGTCAAATTCGTTGAGTGGGGCGAAAAAATACCATACTCCGGGCGCCAATTACTCTAAGTCCCTGATGATGACAGGGAGTTGGCGAAGAAATCATATTACGACCCTGGCGCCACTTACTCTCGCTACGCCACTGTTTGAAGGATTTGTTCCAAAATTTTACGATGATTTACAATTTCAGTGTAAGAAACACATTGTCGTCAAAGAAAGTGGTCGTTTCGTATGAATAGATAGGTCAACGGACTATCTATTCATACTAAGTCCATCAAGATGGACATTGGTTCAAAATTTAATTCGCATATACAATTTTAGTGATGAAACCATATGCCAACTTTTGTCTATCCAGAACGTTGCATTTTTGTATTCACATGCACATGAACGAACGGACATACAGACTTCCCTTTGAACGATTTTTTCCAAAATTTGATAGAAATCTACAATTTTGGTATAATAAACTCATACCAAATTTCATCCGTCCAGCTCATTGCATTTTTATGAGCTATCATATTCATTGACAAACATAATTCCAAAAATGGTTTTTCTGGACCCAGGAAAGTCTAAAACGTGTAAATTCATCAAAATCGGGAGATCTAAGTTTTTGACGGTTACTATTTTCTTTTTCTGTATTTCGTAGAGAAGTTTAACTAGAAAAGGCATAACAACGGTTGCCCATCGTTATTTATATTATTATTAGTGAAATGTCCAAAATTGATAAAATTAATTGATATGCACACGTGAAATGTGCAGGGCCACTATGATTTTGGTATTCATAGAGCATCTACTAGAGCGGAAACAGATCGTAACATCAGAGCAAGGTGTAAGCTTATTATATGACATAGATTATATGACATGTTTGACATGGATTTTTTCATGAAATAACTCAATGTCGACTTTTCTGTACTATGATGTTTCGAGCTCATAAAATTTATGTTTTTTGATTTTCTACCATACTTATGAATTCAAAAGTTCCCGGGGCACCACGAGTATGAGGATGAGAAGCCGCCAGATAAATAACCGGGTTCTCACTTCTCTTGGGGGTCGAGTTACCCCCCATCGGTGATAGTACGTACCTCCTTCGTTAGAGGTCGGGCCGTGGTCGGTAATGATTACCAGAACTCCGGCATCAGTATTCGAGCTATTGCAGCGGCTGTCATTCAATGTCCACGAGTGACAAGGCTGAACGGGGGTGACTTGTCAAGGTTACGAATTCAAAAGACCGACTTCAGATTCTTCGAATTCATTAAAAAATAAAAGTTATGTCGACAAATTGTAATAGAGCAGCAACAACGTAGAACAAGGAATACGCAATTTTTTACAATTTTTTTCAGCAACTGTTCCAAGTACCACTCATAAAAATAAAAGTAATCTGCAAATGTTAATCGCCTTCAAATTGATTAATATCAGTAGGAATTTTATCAATTCTATAACGAACAAGAATGTTATCAGTCCAATACCAAATGTCATTTTACCTTTTACAAAATGCTGTTTGCTACACTCAATAAATTTATTTTTATTTCCTTAAACAAAAGAATTTAAGAAAATTGAAAATCTGAAAGTTAATAACCCGAAGTTTACAATCAAAAAATTTCATACTCAGAGACATTAAAACTAAGAACAATAGAGTTGTATTTGATCAGTAAAAAAAATAATAAAGAGAAACATCAAGAATACTGCTTAAAATAATAAACTTAAATTTAAAATGTATAGACATTCCTTTTCTTTATTCAATTCAAAGCTTTGTAGTAGTTCAATGATGATAAGAACAAGTGCATTGTTGAAATACGATCAAAGTTTCAAATTCTCTCGGGGCTCTTGCACAAAAAGCATTCTTTACAGCTTTCTTTTTCTTTTCTTTCTTTGCTAATTCAAAAACAATTCTGACAAATTTCAAATCCTGGATATATAAGAAGAAAATTATGTTGTGTAAGGGCTTTTGCATCAGAATCTCATCTGTATATAGCTGTATGCAAATTATATTGGACTACATAAAATGCTTCAAAATGTTATTTTTCAAATTATGATATTATCTAAATATTACTGCATTACAATAATTGTTAAACTCATCAGATGTCATAATTTATTAAAGCAAAAAATGAAGTTTTTTAGTGACTCGAATTAACAGGCCTTCTAGCAGGATCATTGATTTTGGAGGAGGGGATATGAATACGCAATGCAATAGGTTTGAAAGGAAAAGATGCAATTCCATGAGTGTCATTTTCCTTTGCTAAGCCACTGGGCAGGACATATTATAGAATCGTTGCCCCAGATGTTACGTAAATCATTTTTTTCTTTCTTATGAGAATATTATTATTATATAATGAGAATATTATTACGAACACGTAATGTCGCTTCGCCACAATGTTAATCTTTTGGTTGGAAAGAGACATTTACATAGGCTCTTGCTAGCTATCGGACGTAGGTCAAGCCAATGCTCCCGACCTTGGAGACAAAATTGGCAACCATTTAGTGACAAAATGAAGGTCTCCGAAAATGCTAGAATTTTCTCGTTATCTCTATTAGGAACAAAGTTATGGAGATTCTTCTGGGATTTTCCTGTGACTTCACATCCTGCCGGAAAAAAGTATATATACTCGGAGGTACTGAAACTGCTTTGGAGTGTGTTTGAACGCCTTTGAATCTCTTTTGAGTCTTGTTAGCACTGCGAGTTGGTCAACTATTATACGCTGAACGCTATTGCTTGTGCTATTACTGTTATTATTAGTGATTTGCTGTTTGTTTGTGTTGCTAATTTGTACAAGTGCTGTTTCTCTTGTCATCTGTGCTACGTCTTTTCCGGAATATTCCTGAATAAAGCGCCGTTCTCCATTATCCTGCTTGTTGGACTGTTTTCACCATACATCCACTGGACGATTTAACGTAACAATACACTGTGATTTTCGAAGGTAGGGGGTAGCGATCTTCTTTCCCTCTCTACAGCTGCTTGTCAATCGCTCTTCGATTCCTAATCAGCAGATTTTAATTTATGCTATCCTCGAAGCGAGGCTTCAATCTACGCAAGGTATTGTTCCTTTCGATAGCCTCTTTCAAGGTCCCTTTGATTTTTCGTTCCGATTTCAGTCCAGACGGAATTCCAATCATGGCAAGCCGTTTGGCTCATTCCATAGATTTTTATCGCTTTTCCCTTCTAGTGTTCCAAAATATACAGTTCAAACTTGCAACTGCTTGCACTGCAAATCTGCAAGCTTGACACAAGAGTGTAAGTGAAACAAGCTTGCAGCAAGTTAACGCAAGCTTCGAAGTCACCATAGGACGAACTTGCAGCAAGCTTGCCACGTCAAACTCTTTGCAAATTTAGCAAAAACAGAGTGCGAACACAACCCAGAATAGAACTCGCGATCTACCGGTTCCGAAGCTGACCCGATAACCACTGGGCCAGTTAAACTCTGAGAGGAGAAGATAGATTTTGCTAATACATCGTTCGATTCGTATACGATTTATTTTAAATTGTTTTCTTGATTTCATTAATTTTTTGAGTTGAGAATATGATTTGAAGTCAAAGAGAGAGCGATTTTCGCTAATAACTACGTTTTGCTAGTAGAATAAATTATGAAATTAGTGTTCAAAAGTAATTTCTTTAAAATGGGACAAAATGTATAAGTTTATTTTTCAACAAACATTGACTGTTTTTTCGGTTTAATTTTGTTTATAAACGCTAAAATTTCAACATTCAGAAAAAGGCGATATAGTTTTCTTTAAAGTGCGAGTGTTATATTTAGTAAAAAGACGGAAAATGTTTCAAAAATTTTTATAAAAAAAGTTTTTTTTTTACAAATTATCATTGATTTATTGAATTAATAAAAAAAGGAAGGTCTAGGAGATGCTATTAAAAATCGGATGTTTTTTTAAAACGGAGACAAAGAGAATTATCTCTTTGTGTTATCTTTGCATCAAGCTTGTTTTGCAAACTTGCAATGCAAGGAATGAGGTGGCGCTGTTTGTCACGGCGAACTTGTGGCAAATGCGTTTTGCAAGCGAGGATGGCGCTAGTTGTCACGGCGAACTTGCCACAAGTTTGACGCGTCAAATTTGCTATGACAAGGTAATATCAAGTCAAAATCAAACTTGCTGCATACTTACGTGCTATTTGGGTTGTCTGTGAAGTGAATGGCCGGCTTAAGAGATGGTAGCTCTTGACCGTATCGAGACTATTTTCAGTTACCGGCAACTCTTGAAGTGTATCACACAAAGTTTCATTCAAATAAAACTATTAGATGGTGTTTTACGACTATTAGAATCGATTAAGTACTGTGATTTCTGAAAGATGGAAAAGATATAATTTTGTGTGGTTATGAAACATAAATTTCTGAATAGGAAAACGGCACAGGAAACAAAATCTAAGCTTGATTGCAAGTCTGCACCTTCGATTATAACAGTTCTTAAGTTCTTCATATCAGCACATGTGACACAGAACGCCCTTTTGAGGTTACAACTCAAAATACTATTGATAAAGTCCATAAAGTAATGATTGGTGACAGAAGAATAAAGGTGTGTGAACATGTTAAGACAATCTCATCTCAAATGGCCATGTACATAATATTTCGCAAGAAAGGTGCCACGATTCCTTACGCTGGGTCATTGAAGAGTTTACTACTAGGAAAGACTGAAACTGATTCAATGGAATCCAAAGTTATTCTTGAGACTTTTTGTAACAGTAGATAAAACTTGAGATTCATTACTATCAGCCTGAGATAAAGGAACAATCAAAATAATAGTTTGTAACAGTGGTGTCGATTGGGTGGAAAAAGTAGGGGGGGGGGGGGAAAAAATTTATAGACATCTGGAAGGTCCCGGAAGTATGGAGGGTAGACAATAAAATTTAAAAAATTTAGCTGCGAAATTAGCTAGCTTTCCCGGACACTATTGCTTTTTTTATAATTCCTAGTTTTAGATAGCTAAAATGAAATAAAAATTTATTTCTTCCCTCAATAAGTGAGGACGCTCCCCGCCACTGGTTTGTAAGCGGGAATTTTGCCCTCCAAAAAGCGGAAACTGTTCTTTCAGCTGGGAAGATAATGGTCAGTTTTCTGGGATGCTCGTACTCCAATCTTTTTAAAAAATTTTTGGGAAAAGGAAAAACAATTACCAGACAATATTATACTTTTTTGCCGGATCATTTAAAAATTAAAAAGAAAGGAAAACAATCGCGACTAGCGAAAAAGAATGTTGTTTTTCAGCATGAAAATGCAACAAAACAATTCTGTACCCAGACATGTAAACAGCATGGAACATGAGGCACAACTTGATATTAGGCAAGAGAACTCATTTCAGATCATCAACAGTGGCCATCTTAGTTTTAAAATTAACTCTCCCAGAGAGGGACAGTTAATTTGAGGAGAAATTCTTGAAAACTGTAAAAGTTGTAATTTGGAATACATGCTATTTAGCAGGGCTGGATTATCAAGTAGGCAACAGCTCTTCAAATATAGTTACAGATCAGTGGAATTCATTTTTTTTTTTTACTTTTTTTTACAGTTAGCTGAGTGACTCGCGAATCAACAGCCCTGGTACACTTTGCATTAATTTAGCACTTTGTTCAAAATTCCTTTTAAATTTTTTTATATTGACATGATAAAATTAACTCTTGTGAAGTTAACCTGCAATTAAATATTTTGTTGTTTCAGTTTGTTGTAATACCTGTTACTTCACCCTTTGAGGGCGGCTGCACGCTTAAAGCTACGTTTAGCTGGCACACCCGTGTGGCAGTTGTCCTCAAAGGGTTAAAACTACTTATATATATTAAATTAAAATCAATGAAAATTATCTGCCTTTGGGAGGGGGCAAAACTTGCATTGCAGGGCCCTTACAGTGCGTAATCCGGCTGTACTGCTTAGAATAAACAATTAACCCCAATATTAAAAGCTGCCTGCCCTTCCCACAAAACCAAAATTTTAGGATAATTTTAGAAACAACTTTGAATTAATATAAATTAAGAAACTTCAAAGACAAACGTTTAAAATGGTGCTTCTCCTATAGGCAATTTCATATGCTGCAGGTTCTAGACTGGATTCCTAAGGCATCTTTACATACATATAAAGTCAGAGATATTTACAAAAAAAGCATTAGAATATTAACATTCATTAGAATATAACAAGTCATTCTTTCAGTTGGAGGTTACGACGTATCCTGCATTTGCACCGTCAGTCAATCAAAATTCCCAACAACGTTCCAAAGAAGCGGCACGCGAGGAAATTCGCTAGAGGAAAAATATCTTTCAACTGACCAGGGAAAAATTTAAAAACCGGGAAAACATATTTAAACCATTCTTGTTTTAAATCTGACAGAAAAGATGCAGTTATAAGCTGAAAAAAATTGAAAATAATAGTGTAATTAGAACGTTGGATGCAGCAAATTTAAAAACAAAAGTAAAATTTTTAGATGGCCAAACTTATTATTTTTTTTTAAATTTCTCAAAATTCAGTAAAGTATGTTAGACGTTCAAAACAAATTTCATTAGAAAGAATATTGTTTCTTCTATCCGATGGTGCATGGATTGTTTTTCAACGATCATTAGGAAATATACTAAAGCCGTAAACGTGCCAAAAATGACCCAAAGCAACACAAAACATTAAATAAAAAATTTTCTAGATTAAATTTTAAAATTCCAGTTTCGAGGTGCATTCAGTCACCATTACGACTACCTGCGTGCCAGATTTCATGGCTGTAAGTGCGATAGATTCGTCTGGACATCGCAGACACACACGCACACAAACATTGCCTTTTATAAATATAGATGAACTAGGGCACAACTTTTGCAGTTAATTTCTGGTCGTTTGTCTACAACAATATTTTAGAGGAAATTAGGGTTGCTAAATTCTTTTCAACTGAAAAGATGCAGCAATTGGAAAAAGTTTTAAGAAGCCATGCAACTGTAGTATAAACATCAACTCCGATACAGCAGAAACCAATAGTTAGAGGAAATGAGAATATCACCAATTTGGCTATTTGAATAATAGGTTGGGCTTCAAAAATCAGTAACCTGGAGTTTGAATAAAATATTCTCAGACAGAAATAATATGCAACAGGCTTGTTTTATTGTACATGTTTATTACATTAAAAATTCATAATACTACAGAAAATATTTTGTATAAAGTTTTCCCCTGTAACAAAAAAGATGGGTATCAGTAAAAGAATTCGAAGCACAATCAGGACACAATTTTATCAGTTCATGAATGTGATTGTTACAATAGTAAAGGAGAGAAAAAGAATTATTACCACTAGGTATATGATAATATCAAAGTTTTAAAGAAAATAACTGTTCAAAAACTAATACATAGCATAACAATGACTGAATTGCTGAAACATACAGATTTAAGGGGGGGATTGCAAGAAGCATCTATTTCAATCTTCTATTATTTTAATATATTTAATAATGCAAACAAACACATTTTCATAGTAAATTTTTGTTTACTAATAAAGTAAATAATTATGTATGAATTTCTGATTATGATGTAAGGCAATGCATATTCCAATAATAAGCACTTATAATGAAAATGCATACATACTAGATAACTGCACCATTTGAGCACATTTTATCTGAACAAAACAAGTACTTCCCACACGCATTTCAAAATAATCTCCAATTAATAATTTTTAAAGAGAAAAATTTCCAACACAAATTCAATTTTAAAAGTAAAAACAAAACAAATAATCTCTACTCAAATAACTATCTTTTTATATGGACTGCAGTTTTTAAAACATATATACAAGCATAAATTTTTTTAAATACTAAAATGAAAATAAACACAACCTGTAGGCCTGCCATACACAGATCTTAGCATGAAAAGAAACAGAAAGATAACAAAAATAAATGATTCGCTAATTAAGATTTAATTTAATATCCTGCTTGGTAGTTGAGGGTAGGACGAGCATAGGTGGTCGCAGAACCTCTAGAATAAGGATTAGCTGGACCAGGACCACTTGGTACAGGTCCAGTTGTAGGACCAGGAGAGTATCCAGCAGGATACTGCATTTGACCTTGGAAAGCTTGTGATGTGGGAGGACCACCCTGGTAAGGAGAGGGAGCTCCAGTTTGACCTTGACTGGGACCACTTGCGGGTGGACCAGCAAATGGACTGCCTCGACTAGAAAAATAAAAAATAAATTTGTTTACCATAATATTAGATACAAAAGTGAAATTGACTTACAGAAAAATTAGCAGAAAAAGGGAATGGCTTGTATGTATTTTGCATGAACAGTACTATCCACTGGTATTTAAAATATCAACATTAAAACTATTAACATGTCTTATTTTAAAACTGAAAATTCATCGATAAATAAAATGATAATTGTCCAGAAAGTAAATTCTCATCATCATAAAGAAAAGTAGATTTAAATATACAATTCCAATAAATGTAATGCTAAAATTAGTAGAACTCGTAGTATTCTGCTATTTACAATTACAAATATGCACTTCATTGATTCAATGCAAAAATTTATTATAATAAATATCAATAGACAAATTTCAGGAATTTTGAATGTAAGAAATAAAGCCAATACAACATTTGCTAACTTTATTTTGGATGTTAATGCTATGTATAAGTGATAAACAAATAGTGATAAAATTTTTTGCTAAATACAGAAAGTTCATACTTAAAATGTACAAAGCATTTTATATATATATATATATAGTTCCAATTTATGAGGTTAATCAGAAATTGATAATAAAAAATTAGCCGACTTAAGTATTTCTCTCATACTCGCATAATGCAACTCTCTTCAGAATATTTCTGTGTATAAAACTATGAAACTTAGCTCAATCTGCTTTTTCCATTATAATCTATATGAGGTATACTTGTATTACAATTCTCTGAAGAATAAATAAAATGGTACTTATAAATTACTAGGTGGAATCCACATATTTTCTTCATATTCTATATTTATATATACTCTCATTAAAATCTTGTACTTATGGAATGGATGATCATTGAACAAAATATGTTCAATGATTTTCACAAAAGAATTTCTTAGCATCCAATCATGACAGAGGACTAAAAATTAAGGATACAAATTCAAGCAATTCAGTTAGAATTGAAAATCCAACAGCACACCATTAAAAATAAATTTTCAAAAAAAAAAAAAAAGTAAACTTCCCTAAAAAGAAATGTAATGTAAACCCTTTAGTTAGGATGGGAGAAATTAAAATCTTTCACTAAACTAATTAGAAAAAATCATAAACAAGAAAAAAGTTAATATAAAGCAAAAAAATAAAACTATTTAAATAGGAAAGGTAGGACAGTACAACTGTATAGGGTAAAAAAAGCCTCTGAATGAACTCTGGTTCCACAGCTGCTGATAGGTGATGTGTGTCAAGTTATTCTATGTTGCCATTACAGAAAGAAAAATCAAGACATAATATTTCAATAAAGGCAGCTATTTTAATTTCTATCTATTGCAATAAATTGATCTAAAATATCTCAATCTAACCAATGAGAATTGTATTTCATTGTTAAATGTTCTGTGATAAGAACTCAAGAAGAAAGATATTTATATATATAGCCACTGTATGGGAGGTATCCTACAACGCAAGACCCTTTATCATCAGGACAGTCAATAAGAAACATGAGTGAACAGAAAACTGTAGCCAAAATGGTGAATGCGAACAAGCACGAAAAAGCCTGTGGAATATTGAGAGGATAGCTATGGAAGAGTGAAATGAGGCTGAAGTTATAAATCAGTCTAAGAATGATTTTATGCACATTTTTTTGACTGTATAACCTCAGTTGATGACTTTAAAGAAACCAGGGCCCCTGCCTCCCTGCTCACTTCACTTGCTACAATGTGAATCCTAGCAAAAATCATCTATAGTTGAGCTTAATAAATTTGCTTCTGATGATTGAACTTAAATCAGCATAGATTAAATTTGTTAGCCTTAAATAACATCTTTTTCTTGATTTTGTAAACATTTGGAAGATAAATTGAACTTTCAAATGAAACTAACACAGGGTGTGTAGTGAAAAATTGCTGCAAATATTAAGGATTTTTTAAGCACTTTAGCTAAAAAAATTAAGCACCTTTTGTACATGCATCTATACATAGACTCACGTATTTTCAAAGTATATGATGATTTCTGTTTTATAATAATGCATAGTTTTTATTGAAAATTTTTTAATAGATATATTTTTAATTTTAAATATGTATTTTTTTAATTTTAATATTTTTTTCTGTATTTGCACATCTTCTTTTGTAATAGAAAGGTTGTCTTTTTGATTTGACAAAAAAAATTAAAATGATAATGCAAAATGTCAGTTACTTAACCAAAAGTAAAGCAAACACCAGTTAAAGTTAACAAAATACCAGTTAATTTGCTCTTTTGGGATAATCATTCCAGTATTTCAATATACAGCCGTGCCCATTGTTGAAGAAAGAGGGAGCAGAAAAAAGGTAATTAACAGTCCAGTCAATGAAGGGTGTGCAAAAAAAACATTAAATCTAGTTTTGAAAATCGGTATACATGTTCCCGAGGGGCTCCTGATGAATAAACAAAGTCCCTGGCCATGAGGGGGAAACTCATGCTGCCATTTTGGATTTCATCCCCCCTTTTTATAGTTTTTCTTGAATATCTCGAAAATTATTCAGTTTTTAAATTACAATTGATTTAGCAAACTGAGCATAAAATTCCCTACAAATGCAAGCTTTTATTTCTCTTCTAGATTTAATAGTTTCCGAAATAAAGGGCCTCAAAGTTTGCCGCCATCTTGGGTTTCACGCCATTTTTTTTTTTTTTTTAATACCTCGAAAACTACTCAATTGAAAATTTAATGTAATCAGCAAATTAAAGAGCACAAAATTTCCTACAAATATATGCCTTTATGTTTCTTTTATCTTTAATAGTTTCCGAGTTCCAGGAGGGGCTCAAAGTTCGCCAACATCCTGGATTTTATCCCCTTTTTCAGTTTTTCTTGAATATCTCGAAAACTATTTAGTTTTCAAATCATACATGATCCAACAAATTAAAGAACAGGAAATTCCCTACAAAAGCATGCTTTTATTTTGTTAAAGCTGTAATAGTGTCAGAGATAATGGGCTTCAAAGTTTGCCACCATCTTCGATTTCATCCCCCTTTTTTAGTTTTTCTTAAATATCTCAGAAACTATTAAAACTAGAAGAAAAATAAAAGCATGTATTTGTAGGGAATTTTACGATCATTAATTTGTTGTATTATATTTAATTGAAAATTGGATAATTTTTGAGATATTCAAAAAGGACTAAAAAAGGGAAATGAAATCCAAGATAGCGGCAAACTTTGAGATCCATTATCTCCGAAACTATTAGAGGTAGAAGAATAATAAATGCATGTATTCTTAGAGAATTTCAGACTCTTTAATTTGTTAAATCAATTGTAATTGAAAACTGAATAGTTTTCGAGATATTCAAGAAAAACTAAAAAGGGGGGATGAAATCCAAGATGGTGGCGCGAGCTCCCCCTCAGGATCGGAGACTTTTGGTATGTTCATCAAGAGCCCTTCATGGACATATATACCATTTTTAAAACTTTAATATTTTTCTCAGCCCCATTTTGGGCCTCCTTTGACTGGACAATAAGCATGATCTTAAAATGAGTCGACACCCCTGGATCTATCTCACCCAGGATTCCTTCCCTGAATCACCCTGACTTTTGTCACCAGGATCGCGCCAACCATTAAAAAGCTTGCCAAAAGAAAAGTTTTAGATTATGATACAGAGGACGTGCAGAGGAACTGCGGTACTGCAGTGCCCCCAACTTTTTACCCTTGTGTAAATTTAATCAATTAATACTATTTCTCATTTAATGCTTAAATCTAACAACAATCTAACCAAATTTTACATTAAACGATTTCGATCTTCAAATAAACCACAAGTAAAAACTGAGGCAGAAAATTAAGTTCCCTATCTTATGTTTTTACTACCCAAAGAATATGTGTAGAGGAAAAAGTAACTAGAAATGTCTAGCGTTGCAGCCCCGAATTCTGCTTGCGAGCATGAGTATTAAAGAGCGGAAGCTTTTCCCTTTCTTCTCCTACCACGTTTTTAAGCTGAAGGGAAACTGTACGATCCACAGCACCAGATAAGCTGGAACTGAGTTTCAAACATTTTTCCACTGCGGAAATTTTTTTTTCGAGCCAAAACTTTGAAAATAAGTAAGGAAATGAAGAATAGTTAATTATAAATGCTGATGAGAAATTTTCCGTGATACAAATGTTTTCAAAATTTTCGTGACCCCAATATTCTGTACCATCTTATTTAGGATCATGATTTATAGTTTAAGAAGCATAGATTTCAAATAAAACACGGTTCTCTTCAAGGAACAGAATTTCTGAAAGAATACTGATAAGTTATTGACCCATTTTTAAAATATCACAGTGCACCTTTACATAGATGTAATAGAATAAATTACTCTTTTTTTTTCTTTTCATCTCGGCAATTCCTGTTACTGCATATTACATCAGAACTTGAAAATTACTTTTTAACATTAAAAAAAATATATTTTCTGACGCACACAATATGAATCGGGATAGGTTATATGTAGCTGTTTTGATTTCAAAGGGTTAAAACTTTTTTTAAATCGTCACACAAGTATCAAGGTCAATGTTTTTAATCTTTTCACTGGAAAGGAAACAGGAAGAGTAGGTTTTATTTTTAAATAATTTTTAATGATACTAATAAATGGTATTTGCTTATTCTTATTTTCATATAAAGTTATATTATAAATTTTTTTTCTTGCTAATTGATAAGAAAATTATTTTATATTGTCATTTTATTGTTCAACCGAAGCTGCGCGAATCTTTGTAAATGTAGTAAGGAATGCAGAAAAAGAAAAACAAATTTTGAGTCTTAATTTTTTATTAAAATAAATTTGTTAAAATACTTACCTATTAGAAGATAAATGTTTTAAGTTTATTCATTGAATATGTAACTACTCAAAGTTAATGAAAAAAAAGACAAAATTATAAGTGGTACAAATATGCATCACTGTACAATGAAGGATTGGTTAAAAGTTACAGCACTTCCAAGATTACATAACACGAGCTGCCACTGTTACCACATTTGGCAAATTTGGCCCAAAGGAAATTCCATTTTGGCTACTGTATCATATTTTTAAGTCAGGCTGGCATGCTGATCAAGTTGAAACAAATAATTTCACCTCCTTCCTGAACACCTTTCAAAACTTTCTTCAATTGATTCATTTACATGTTGAAATCATCATCTTTCATAGTTTCAATAATAATTAACAGCACAGTTGAGATTCATTATTAACTCATCGAAAAGAAGGCCCAAACTAAAATCACACTCTTTTAGTTACATCTGAAAAGTGAAATCATGTGATCCATCAATTGCTATAGAACGTTGCCAAATCTTATGAACAAATAATAATGTTTTTTGGGAGCCAGAAGAGAGAACTATTCATTTTTTTTGTCTGTCAATATTAATATTGAAGGTTTGTTTATATATTTTTAAATAAATCACTTTTAACTGATTTGTTGGATTCTTTACATTTGCTAGTTTCACGGTACGGCAAATCACGGTATTTGCCTCTATGCATATGACCGTTATTTAAGATGAATTATAAAACAAAGTGTTGCAATTTTCATTGTACTGTTCACTTGTTTAAAAGTGAGAATTTTTAAATTTTAAAATTTTTAATTTTGACTGATAGTATAAGTAATATAAAAGATTAAAACAATCATGAATTTTTTTTAAAAAGCATACTAATGCCATTATATTATATGGTTAAAGTATATAGTTAATCACATATTGGATAAGATTTGATAATATATAGTTCTAGTTACTAAGTCATTTTGGAATCCTCCCTACCCTAGAACAAGGTACTAAAAAGGTTTCACTACCTTTCATTCAAACATTCGCAAGTCAGCACTACTGAAAAAAACAAAACACCATCATATATTTTAATAATAATGTAGCAATGACCAATGCATCTTATAGAAAGCAAAGCATTTTAAAGTGAATAAAAAGAAAAAAAAATGACAGTCTGTCTCTGCGAAAAGGCAGTTGGGATTGAGGGGCGTAAACTTTCTTACCTTACTCAACTGTGACTTTTTGTGACTGAAGTATCTCTTTGTGACTGGAGTAGCTCTTTGTGACTGGAGTAGCTCTTTGTAACTGATTCCCGATTTTGGTTGGGGTTTGTTTGATTCGCAAAAAAAATTTCTGGTCCTTTCAAATGTAATATATTTGCTCATTCTTTCTTCTCTTCCTCACTTATTTGACGTTGAGCAGCAGCTCGATTTCATCTCTGCTTCGACAAATCACTTTGCTGACTCATTTTGGCAGTTTCTAGAAATTTTGACGAAACAAAATTTGGAAAATCCAGTTAATATACCACTCACAACCGACTGAGGCCGCCAGACAGTTAGGTATGAAAAAGTGCAGGAAGCTAGGTTGGTCACTGTATGCGCGTGCATCAGACGCTGTGACATCAATATTCTTCGTAATTTTCACCAACTTTGTAACTCGATTGTAACTACACCGTAATTCCAAAATTCCTTTTGCAATCTTCAATGTCCACCTTTCTCTGTTAAATGAAACTAAAACCAACTCTCTATGCTATTTGGTTGTGGAGCTATAAGCGTTTAAAATTTACCACGAAAAACGTCGTAATTAGGACTGTGCCGATTTTCGATGCATCGGAAAATATCGATGTTATGCAATCATCACCGTTCCGATGTTTATATTGTCGTTTTTTTCGAAGCATCGGAAATTCCAATTTACCCGTGATGTGTACGATGTTTCCCGATGCATCGTAGACATCGATGTCCACACGCGCCGCGAAGAGCAATTGTTTCCGATCGTGCATCGATGACCGCAAGCGTGAGGCATTTCCCCGGTCATCGGTGATTGCCGTGGCGTATCTTTCCCCATGTTTCTTCCATCGTGACTCATCAAGCCGAGACATACATTGTGAAGTGCGGATCGCTGTTCTGACACGATGAATCCCGATGTGACCGCGAATGAAAACGATGAAAATAACTCATCGCAAGAATTGATGAAACGAAGTGTTTTTTCTGTTGTAGAATCTCTCAGTCATCGAAACGTGCATTTCTTAGTGTAGCCTCGTGCTTTCTGCTAATCGTGTAAATTCTCTGACGTTGTTTTAAGTATAAGGGTATAATTATCAATCCTGCGGTTCATCGTTTGTTTGGTTGAAGAGAAGATCGTATTAATTGTTTTTAATATACGATTTATTGTTGATAACTAGACAAATTTATAGTATTTTTTTTTACACTTTATTTGTTAGGTAACTAAGGATTGAGTTTATTATAAGCATATAAATGCCTTAATCAACCACTCAAAAGTGTAAGAATGCAAAATTAGGCAATAGTAAGTGCGAAACATCGCGATGTTAGAGTGGCGATACATCGCGACGCTAAAACTTTAACATCGCCCAGTCCTAGTCGTAATTTTTTCCTTTCCTGTTACACTATTAGACTACTATAGAGGGACGCAAGTTTATGTCAAAATAAATAGCCCTTGCTTTCCTATATGTTTAACATTGTTTCCATCGAAATTGAAGATGCCCGGAAAAAACTGGATAGATAGACATTTCAATATACAGAAATACATACTACAAATTTTGCATCATTTTCTTACTACAAACAATTGCGTAGTTAATTTTTTAGGCTCAAAAAAGACTGACAAAATTAAACTATTAGTGGAATTTTTAAAAATGCACAAATAGGAATGTAATTTGCTAAAGTCCTTACAATGTACTAAAGAAATGTATTTCTGTAAACAAAAACAGAACTAACTTTTTATTTATTTTCAACCTGTTTTTTATGTCTCTTACTGGGCTGGACTTTTCTTTCACACTTAAAGATTTCTGCTTTGGGACTATGTTCTCGATAAGAAATTTAAAGCTGAAATGAATTTAAGATAAAAATCTCGCTCCAAATTAGGAAAGATATTTGCAGAACAGAAGCTAAGAATAACATAAGACTGACCAGCAAGTGTTTACTGTTTTTTCATAAACAAGAGTTTGGTTGTCTGTGAATTTCTATTGCAGTTGTCTGTTATTTAATTAATAATCCTTCTTGTGAATGAAATCCATGGATACTTTTTGACTGCAACAGATATACTTAATTTTCTTAAAAGAAAAGTTTTGTTCAATACACAGAAAGTTTATTGGATGAACTGAAACTGTTTTTCAAATGAAAATCCAAAGTTCAATATACAGATTTCTGATACATGGGAATTCAATAGATGGAGGGTTCAACTGTATTTTAATTTCAGTATGGAATGTATGAAATTCAGTAATGGTCAGTATGGAAATTTTTTCAATTTAACAGAAGAGCTAGATTTACGAAATAAGAGGAACAAAAGCCTTCCACAATTTTTCAAAAACTATTTTCAAGTGAAATGAAAAATTAACACATAGAAGTACCAAAAAAGCAAAGACTTAATTTCCCTTACTTTACTCCAAACAGATAAAATACTAAAGTTACAACACCTAAAAAAAATTCTGTTCACAAGTTTTTGGCTTTTTTAAAGTGTTGCTTTAAAAAAAGCCTTACATAGGTAAAAGAGGTACTTACACTTGCTGGGGCATTTGTTGTTGCTGACCTTGAGAGGGCTGTGGCTGACCGTACTGAGCCTGCTGCATCTGTGGATTCTGTTGATAGCTGCCGTAGCCTGGACCAGGCTGGGATGAACCATATCCAGAAGGGGGAGGGGGAGCAAAACCGCTGCCCACACTTGAAGCAGGTGACTGGGGTTGTTGTTGCTGCTGTTGTTGTTGGTGGGGGCCTGAAAACAAAATAATTTATTATTAATGAAGAAAAGTTAAAGTGTTTTTATCGTATTGGTAATTCAGTATATTTCATCAGAAAAGACAATAAATTTTATATTACAAAAAATTTTATTTACTTTGAATAACATCATTACAAGAGGATTTTAACTACATCAACATTCAGTCAGAGACAAGCGAGAAAGACAAATATATTTATAAATTTAAATGCCTTTTTACCCTCATCTGGAATTAAAACAGTTTATTTTCCCAAAATTCCACTTTTGATTCCCCTCCCAAATCTTCTTTCAAATCAAGTTTTTTCAAAACCATTAAAAACTATAAAATTTTTGTATAGTCAGCTACCTTTCATTTTTAACAACTGCATAACAAAATGCTCTTAATTTTACTTTTACCAAATGAATATGCAAGAAATCTCATATTAATTTCCTGAATGATTCCGAGTTTATGTAAAAATATCTGAAATATTTGAAGTTGAAGTAGTGAAGGAAGAGGAATCCTCTCCCCCTCCAAAGTGTCTTGGGTAAAGCTAGTTCAAAATCTAGCTTAAAATACAGAGAGGTTTCTCCGATGAAAACTTCATTAATGTAAACATAAAAATACAAATTAAATTTAAAATGTTTAAATCTTAATTTATATTTAATACAAATTTAAAGAAAAATCACATTTTTAGCAATAGCTGCAAAATTTCCCCCGACTTTTCCAGATTTTTGGGTAGAAAATGAAAATCCATGATTTTTTTGGATTAATTTTTGAATTCCCTGACTTTTCAAGGATTTCCAGATGGTGTAGCAACCCTGGATGAAACACTGTTACTGAGTATTTGTCAATATTTTGCATAGTCAATTGGAGATGAAATAATGCAATATAGAGCTTTCATTTCAACCTTGCATGTAGTTTGTTGCCGTAAGATATAAGCAATCTCGTAAAGAAGCACTTCAATAATGGCTCTCTAAAGATAATTTAATTTTCGTCAAACTGTCATCTGTCTCTATAAAATTAAAATATTTTTTTTTTATTTGTTACACTTCCAGTTCATGACTTTCTTCCCCTCATCCCTTTGTACATGTAATTTACATAAGAATATGCATAACTAAGTTCTTAATTTATCCTTAAAATATACTGACACATTATTAAGTACAAGAAAGATAAATTTCAATTTCTGCAAAATTTTCAATTTTTAAAAACTCTTAAAGGCATTGCAGTAAACTATAATAAGAAGGTAAATGATCTGATGAACATAGTCTAGTTTTGCTAGGACCTCGAGGAATAGGCAGCAAGGATGATGCGACTAAAGCTAATTTCAAGTCAAAGGGGAAAAAAAAAAAAACCTGATTTCAGATTAACTAAATTATGGTTGTGTTATATTACAAGCATATTTGTTTTTAAATATTTTCTGGTAGTTGATTTCAGTTGTTATCGCTATATGAGGATTGGACAATGGATCTTTTAGTTAATGAGACTTTTTTTTTTTTTTTTAAAGAAATGGTTCTATTATTACTTTTGATTTTGAAAGTCCTTGGAAATCAAAATGCTAATATAAGAACAGAAAAAAATAATTAAAAGTAAAAGATATCACAAACGTGTAATATCAGGATCATACTATTAGTAATTTAAGTTTAAAAAACCAGAAAAATGGATAAAACTTTTTTTTAAATTTTTTCTCTTACCAGGACCTCCAGAACCAGGGAAGTAATGATGTGATGGTACTCCAGGATTATTTTGAGACGAAACATAAACTTGGTGAGGCTGAGTTTGGTACATGCTAGTCGGAGGAGGTACTCCCTGCTGCATCTGTTGGGGTTGCTTCTGACTAGCAGAGGAGCCTAAACTGGAGATACTATCTGGTGAACCTCCTCGGCCATCTGAAAGTATCATTCATTTAATAAGTGTGAAGAATTCAAAAACGAAACTGAAAATTCTGTGAACTGATACTCTTTTATTAACCCATTAAAGCCCAGCATCATATTAATAGGACAGTTACATTTAATTTAAATGGCTAAACTGATCACATTCCATTGCTTCTTTTTTACTTTGTCAAACATATTGGTATATAATCCATAACTCCAAAACAATTTTCAATGGGTATATACCACCAGTTGTTTGCCAGATTTTTAAGTCGGAATGTCACGATTTTGAATTTTTTCTTCTGTTTTATCCTTTTGGATAAATATTTATTTTTGTGGTAATGCAAGGAATTTAAAAGTAACATTTATTTTTCAATATTTTACTATATTTTAAATACAAATCTTTATAAAAAGTCTTAAAATGTTTTTCAGCTGAATTGTTTTTTTTTTTTTGTCATTAAAAAAAATGGAATTTGTTTACTTTACAGTCATCTTGATCTTGGTGTTTTTAACAAATTTTTTTTTAAATTTAGTGCAAGCTAAACCCTAAATTAAATTGGGCTTTAATGAGTTAAGGCAGTTTGGATACTTTCTTCTAACAGTAAACAAATAAAAGCAATTTGAAAATTTGTCCAGATTACATTCTTAAAATAAATTCAAGTTTCTTTATACAATGGGGAAGTAAGATATCAAAAAATGCTAATAAAAATACAGGCAAATCTATTATAAAATTCATTAAAGAACAACAAATAATTAATAGTTATTAGTATTTTGTATATGAATGAGCTAAATCAGGTTTTTGCACATTAGAGCTACACAATTCATCGTAACATATAATATTGGATTTAACTTTTAATCTTAAAAACTAATGTAATTACTTCCTGCAAGTTACTGCTGAATCTTTGCATTTGATCATTAAATAAAATGAAAAGATACGCATCAAGCAACTTATTAAAAGAGTTACAAGATAAAACGCACTATCTTCAAACCTCATGATTAAGCAGAAAATAAATAACTTTGAATCATATTATTTTGAGTTAATAAAATACAATGGTGAATTTTTCAGACTTTAAATATAATTTCATGTATACAATGAAATTGAATCAACACTTTTCATAAATTTTATTAGAAATTTCCATCTTCCAATACTCAACACTGGATGTCAAACAAGCTGAAACTGAATTTGAAATAAAACAAGCTGAAACTGAATTTAAAATAATTTTTAAAACAAATACAAACCTATTAATAGCACAGGAATTTTTATAAACTATTTCAAAAATAAATTAGCTGAAATACAGAGTAAAATAAAATGCTTCGACAGGATTTTTTTTTTACAAATAAGCCGATTTTCAACATCCAATCAATTGAAATTTCAAGCATATTCCAATAAACAATGATAAACTAAATTCCCATTCTATAATGCTTCTGGCTTTCTTTTAACAAACTATAACTTCTGAAATTCACACACCCTATCCTCCTTCAAGCTTTTAAAAGTTAGACATCCCCCCCCCCTCTCAAGTTTCCATCCAGCAAATTAATGAAATACCACTAAGTAATTAAGACAGAAACTTATCATGTTCACAGTATGTAGCAAATATAGTATTATGAAACAATCATAAAGATTAACAGATAATATATTTACAAAAAAAAAAAAATTCTTCAAGACAGCTTTTGCTAGTTTTTGGTTTTAAATGTCTATCAAGACATATATATATATATATATATATATATATATATATACAATGTCATTTAACAAGCAACACCACCTACTCCAATTTGTCCACTTTTACAAGAGGAAGAGAAAAACAATTTTTCTAAACCAATAATGAATACGACAGCTTTTTCTTCACATCTGGTAGGAACATGAGATAGTATATCTGTTTGAGATGTTTAAATAAAAAATTAGCCATATTCAATATTGGTATCAAAACATTGTTTCATCTTCATTTTGTAAAATTTCAAAAAATGAGACAGGTGATGTTGCTTCTTAAGCAACAATATAGATCCTCAGAGACAGAATGTTCTACTCATGTTATTAATTTAATAAGTAAATGGATATTCTCCAAATATTCAATATAATTTCAAATAATAGAGAAGGTGAATTCTATAATGATTATAAGTACTTTCTTTTAGAATTAAAAACTTAGAGAAAGAATTATAGCATTTAGTGCGTAGATGTTTAAAAATATAATCACAATCTGAAAAGAAAAAAAAAAAAAAAAAAAAATGCAATTTCTAATGAATGAATCATATGCAACTACAGCTAAAGGTATTGTCTTCTTTAAGATTTTGTTATTTTCTTAGGTTATTGCATTGTAGAAATTAATGCTTCTCAAAACTACAACTGCTGAAAGCAATTATATTCCAACAATTAAATTGTATTAATCTCCATTACAAGATTTCAGACAACTACTTTTCTTGCAATTCATAACCTATTCCTAACGTTAAAGATGAAAACACATTGGATACCTGACATTAATAACTTACTATTGTTTTCTGATACAGAGACATTCGATTCCTGTTGCTCTACAATAAAAAGTAACAAAAAATAAGACATTTCAAAGTTTAGTAATGACTAAAAAAAAATTAGAAATAATTTTTATAGAAAGAAGGAAGTTAAATGAAAATAAAACTAAGATACCTTATCTTTAACATCCGATTTGTAATCTAAATAAGAACTAAAACTATAAAAATAATTTTTAAAAAGTAATTACAAAAAATGAACTAAAATTAGTTAAATTTTTGGATGAATAACATTCATTTTCAATGAATAAAACTCACCTTAAAAATTAAATATGATTAAATGGATAAAATTAAATTTAAAATCAAGTAACTTTTTTTAAGTATGGCAATTTATATAATAGAGAAATAAATCTTGCCTTCTTGCAATCCAAATGATGTTGACACTTTATTTCGTCCTTCTCCACCACCCTCTTTAGAAGATAACGGATCAAATTCCTTAGGAGCTGCAGCATTGGGAGTACTGTTAGCTTGAGCATTAGCAACACCTGAAAAATTCAAAAAACGATTCTCTAGAAATCATTATGTACAAAGAATTTTTTAAAAGTTTATTGAATAAAATTAAATATTTCCTTAACAGTTGGAGAAAATTGAGATAATAGTTTGCCTGTTCAGAAATGCTTAATACAATTTCAATTGGAATTTTTAAAAAAAATCAAATAGTTTACTAAATTTCTCAGCACAAATGGGGAAAAATATTACTTTTAAAACAATATTTTTTTTTATCAGTATCAACACCAGATTCTGCCATCTTTATGTTTTAAAACAACAATTCTTTAAGAGCTTTGAGATTGTCCAAGATAGAATTTAAATGAAATACAAGAAGAAAAACTTTTGTATTTATGAAATACTAGCAGTACACGCACAGTGTTGCCTGTGGAATCGGGACTTCAACAAAATGAAGGAAGAAAAAGAAATGCCCACAATGACACGAAAAAGTTTTGAACACAAAAGATACACATTGATTTTCCCGTTTATTTTTCTTCGCGATAATGGCATTTGAACAGTAGGAAAACAGTACATTAATATAATACAATATTAAAAAATTTCAACATGAAAATCAATATAAAAAAACGCCAGGAATGACACACACAGACATTTCCTTTTATAAGTTTAGATTTATCATTGTCATAATTTTACTTTGGTTTTTATAACGAAATGAACTTAATTTAAAAAAAAAAAAAACTTTCACATCTTTATTATAATCATGTTTTGAGATACAATATGCATAATGTTGAATCAAAAATATATATCTGTAAAATCTGCTTTATTTCAGCATTGGCATTTCATAATTTCAAGTCAAAATGTTCCAGTATTGCTTGCTTTACGACTGTATCCAGCGATGATTTGCAATTATTCCGGGCAAAACGTAAACAGGGAATAAATCGTAACTTTTTTTTCCACCAGATGGCGTAGCCAGGGCGAAACCGTGACCTTCAGTATAAGCAGGTTTATCTCGTACGTCACGGCGAATTGCCGTGGTTCTTCACTGTTGGCATTCGAGAAAAATTCTCTGATCCCATCAAGAAATAGATTAATTTAAAATCGGAGAAATAAAATCTTTTAACCGTTCTTGTTTTAAATCAGAGAAAAATAATTGATTTACCACCTAAAAAAAATTGAAAATGATATCTTTATTAGAACGTCGGATGCAAGAGTTAAGAATTCCAGATAAAAAATGTTTTAAAAAGTGACTTTTTAAAAAAATTCCCAAAATTCAGTAAATTAAGTTAGACGTTCGAAACAAACCTCATTAGAACAGAAATCGTTTGCTCTTTCTGATGGTGTATCTATTTTTTTTTTTTTTTCATATAATTATTCGAAGCCATGCTATTGAAAAATTACTGCGGAAAATCATCCAAAACACAAAACATTAAATAAAAAATCTAGATAAAATTTTAAAATTCCGGATTCAAGGTGTGTTAAGTCACCATTACGACTACCTATGTGCCAAATTTCATGGCTGTAAGTGCAACAGATTCGTCTGGACATCACACACACAGAGACACTTCATTTTATAAGTATAGACATGAATATAAAAGGTGGAAAGCACATATGAATTTAATTTAATTTTTGAATTCAATTAATTTTAATTCTTTTCTTGTAGCCTCTTTAATACAGGTATATTTCATCATACAATATGCAATTCAAGCTTTAAAAAAGTATGCACACATACTTATATTAATATTATTTCATGCCAATTCCATGGAATGTTAAAGAAAGAATGTAGCATTGTTTAGAGCAAGTATTGTATCCCAAAATGTAGGTGAAACTGATTTAAGAGTTCAAAATTACAAAAAATTGTTGCTTAACCATTTAACAGCTTTGCCTAACCCATCCACTGATTTTCCAGGCTTATCCCCTTTTGTTTACTTTGCAATGTTTCTAGTAAATGGCTCTAGCAGTCTAATTAATGTTGGATAGCAAAACAAGTGTAAACTAGTTTTTAAGTCCTTTTCTTCTATACAATTAGAAATTAATAAAATCAATACTTGTAACTGTTTTGACTACTGAATTGAATTTATAAAATAAATTTGAATACAAACTTGCTTATAAAAAATGTGCTTATATTTGGACTCAATATGGCAGAAAAAACTGTAAATGGTTAACAAGTGGTCTTAATTTTTGAAATTTCAGAGAGGAAGAAAATACTAAATTTTTCGCAACCGATAAAGGATATTTCTTAATTTTTGAAACATCTGATATAAACATAAGGTCACATATTCCTATTAGATGTGAAAAAAATTCCGAAATATTTGTTATTGGTTACGAAAAATTGAGTATTTTCGTCCTCTTTGAAATTTCAAAAAATGAGACAGGTGGTATAGCTCGTTCAGCGATGAGATACTAATGTCATTTACAAGAAGAAAAAAATCAACAGAAATCATCAAAATAGCAGATAAGAAAGGAACTGAAAAAAAAAGACAGGACTGCTGTAATTAGACTCAAAATAATTTATTATATTATATAGTGACAAATTTTGCATGAAAATACTAACCAGTTTTCCATCAATTATTACTACTTTACAATTTGATAAGCAGTTACAAAAAAAGAACTACTTAGCTTAACAAAGGTCATTTGAAGTTAAAATGAAAAATAATTATGTTTTTGATAGAATTGAAATCTCATTATTATTCTTCAGTTTGATAATTCTCTACTTCATAATTTTGATTTAAACCCTGGTGAAAGCCCTCATTTAGTACCAAAACTTGTGTTATACGATTTAAGGCAGATGAATATTAATGTAAAATGTGCAGTTAGATAAACAAAAGATTGATTTTCAACTATTTGGTACTTAAAAACATTTTTTAGATATATTAGTTAAGATTTTTCTAAAATATAAGATATATAATACTGAAAAATTCATTCTTAATCAAGCATAATTCAAAAATATAATCAGGCCTAATGATTTAATTTCCACACAAGCAGTACTCTTATAGCTTTCCATACACTTTTAACTATGAATAATGCATTCTTTACAGACTTTTATAGTTTAGAAAGTGGCTCAAACAATTCATAAAGAATTAGCATCAAATTGTATCCAAATACATGATCTAACATTTTTTTTTAATAATAAATCTTGAGATTTCAATAATAGGAACTAATAAATCTTCATTTGAAGTATAAAAACTCAAATTTTGGTTTTCAAATCCTATTTTGTTAGACTCTAGGAAATTTTCTAAAAGAAAAAAAAATTATATAGCAACAAATGTTTTCCTACCAGAAAATTCTATTAAATTCAATTTAAACAAGTATTTACAAGTATGCGTTTTAACAGCAAAAAGACAAATTGTAAATTTGTTTCTTACAATACTTCATTCTAAAACTACTGTAAAGGTGAATTGTTTGCATATAACTTAACTGCTGAAATACATTGATTAATTTTTTTAAAAAATTACCTTTCTCATTTTCTGCTCGACTGCCAGGCAAAGGTGCTCTAGGTTCTAACTGGTCAATTAATTGATTAACTTGATTCCTAATTTTCTGCAATTCAGTTCTAATATGCTTCACTTCATCTGACTGCAAAGGCTCAGGATGTCCATTGACTGAAATAAGCAATAACATCATTAGCTCTTGGATAATGTCAATAGTTACTACACTTGCTGATAATTCTTACACTGAAAACAAAGAACACGCTAATTTTAAAATACACTGCAAATGTGAAAGTAATAAAATACGGTGAAATATAAAAGGTCTATAACTGTAGTCCCCATCACCAAGAAAAATCAAATCACCAATTACCGTGTAAGATAACATTTATCGAGTCATTTGACCTTTATAAGGTTGTGATCCACATTTATCCATATACAATCCTCAACTAAGTCAGAATTAATCCCAAGTAAATAAAGAAAGTAGAACAATAAATTAATGCTTCACCTTATAAATAATAATGAAAGTATGACAGAATTATTGGTCTGTCCCCAAAACTATTCATTATGCTTTGGTACAATTATTTTCAACATCAGAAAAACTAAATATTATTAAATGCTACATTACAAGTAGGGTTGAGAGATTTAGCAGGAAATTATGTCACAAATAAAGGATACAGATCACATAACAAAATTGAGGTACGGATTAGACATACACCAAAGATCAAAAGTCATCTTGGTCAAGATGGTTCAGAAAACATTAGAAACAAAAATTCAGTCAACTGAATTTATTAAGTAAAGGATCAATAATCAAAGAAAATTCCTGTAAAATACATGCAGAAAGCTCAGAGTAGTCACACCACTAATAAAGGATTTAATATACATTTCTAAGCATCTTAAGGCAATAGAAAGAGATCCATGAATCCCAGACCATTAGACAACTTTCATTCATAATATGAAGTTCTGTCAGAGAGAGATTTCTTACAGGTACTTATAACTAGGTACTTTTCCGTTAGCCAGGAGCAAGCGAAAAATCGCCAAATAATGTAGAATTCCACCAAATTTCTTACAACCATTCTCTGTTATCATTCGCTTCACTTGGCTCGTGTTTGGTTCACAATTGGCGACATTTGCGCCCGGCTAACAGAAAAGTACCATAACTAAACTTCATTACATATCAATAACATTAAAAAATACAATAGGATCATAAAGTAGATTTAATATAATGGAACCATACATTGTGTAAGCCTACCCATACAATTACAGTCAAAAGTTTTTCATTACAATTGCATCATTATGTACAGAATAAATTTTTTTGTCCTTTAAATAGCCTTTTTTCTCTACTACCTTACTTCCTTTCTTTCTTATTTAAAAAATGAATACATGTCAGATGACTAACTGTTAAAAGCTTTATTATGAATACTTCAAATTTATAAACATGGATTGAAAAGTGAAATGTGTATTCTAAATTCCTAACGCATCACAGCCCACAAATGACAATTTCTTTAATTTACATCCTGTTTCCATATGAAGATTTTCAGGTCAGTGCTGGTTAAGATTGAAATTTAAGGGATGAAACAATATTCTTTAAATTATGCAAAGCTTTATATACAGTATCCATTACATTAAGTACTTCTCAGAATTTGTCAAAGTTACTTTTAAACCAAGTTGTTAGATAGGAGGCAGATTTTTATAATACTAAAACATAAATGCTCCAGTTAATTTAAAAATTGTACCTTAGATTTGGGGTGGAGGGGGGTAGCATAATGAATTACAAGAATAACCTATTTACACAAATAACACACAATTATGCAAATAAAATGTCTGTAATTCATTGAGAAAAAATAAGCAGGATTATTTTTTAGAACTTCCTTGATATATTACTAAACCAAAATACAAAAGTTTGTGCAAGTAACATTTTGAAGATGTTCAGATAAGAATTTACACAAAATGAGATTATAAGACTAACAATAAAGATAAAACAAAAGAGAGATTATTATAATTGATTCAGAAACACAGAGAAATATGTTTGATAATTTTAGACTTTTGGTCTAAATACAAGGAACTTTAATTATATATATATATATATATATATATATATATATATATATATATATATATAAGCTTGGAAGTACATTTGAAATTTTCTGAATTTCCATTACATCAGTTTCATGAAGAAAAAAAAAATTGTTATAGTTGGGATACTTGAAGCTGCGTATCCTACTGGTATTGTAAATAAAGCATGGATACTACCTGGTACTAACCCTACCTAACTTTATCCCGGTATTTGCAAAATGAGACTAAAAACTTATAAAAGAAAATGATAAATTTTTGATATCTTTAAACACACAAGTTCAAATAAACAGCAACAAATTAAACTATTTTTTAATTGTGTCTTTCAAATTTAAACTACAGTAACTAACTTTCACTGTTTTAGTTGCCCGTTTCCAATGAGCTTCTCAAGGCTATTCAAAATGCCGAACTACCAATTTCTTATCTATTATATTCAGAAATAAGAGCATCCCTCCCTTTTGAAGCTACAGTGTCACTAATTAAACACTGTCTTTCTCTAATTTGAGATTCATGGGTAATGCCTGTAGCCTTACATCTAATATTATTAAAACAGTCATGAACTAGAAACAGATAAATTTTCATCTAAAGAGGTTAATACAATATTTATATTCAGATAATACACAAGGTTTAACATAAGTGATTTAAGGCTAAAAGAAGCAACTGTACTTCTCTAAAAAGTGTCAACACCACTAATAACATTACAGTTGTATACTTAAGATTTAAAAAATAACCACTCATTTAAAATTGTATCTTTTCTAGAGCTACAAAGAACTTCTGATTTTAATTAAAATAATACATTTTATTTAAAACAGTCATACAGATGATGCAAGAAATTAGTTACCAAAGATTGTCAATTTCAGAATTCTGCTGCATTGAATTGCAAATGATAAATCAGAGCTGTCAAAGATGGATATTAAATCACCATCTGGAAAAATAAGTAAATAGAAAAATGTTGAATTTGACAAAAAGGGACAAGTTATAATTTCAAAGAAACAAAATAAAGCATAAAAAAATCAACATATTAAGTTACTCAACTTACTGATTACTCAATATGAAAATTTATTAATTTTTGTGGACCGAGAGAAAAATGAGGCTTCCTCTCCCATAAAAACCTATCAAAATTTATGAATTATCACTAAACTTTACATTTTATGGTTTGACCACCTTAATTTAAATTAAAAAGTAAAATATTTATATATATATTCCCAATATCAATCAACTATTTTTATCCATATAAACTTAAAAACAAATAAAATATTTCACGGACTTATTGAATAATGAAGATTTAGGAAATAAAAAAGAGCGAGTATGCATATTATTATATATACATTACATTTAAAAAAACAATGCAATAGATACAATACACATTTTCCAATTTGAGAAAGATCTTTTAAGCAGAAACTACTGTTTAATTTCTAGTAAAAATGTGTAATCAAATGGCACCAATGAAAATAATTCTTGTAACTGTTGTCCTCACGAGACAGTACAAAAGTTTTATTTTTTATATTAAATATATATTTCTGACCATACTAAAAATAAATAAATTTAATATCATTTTTTTTTTGAAGTTGAATGAATACATATAAATTAGCAGAGTTTGGCAAAGGTGCAATTTTTCAAACCGAGCCAGCCCCAAGTCTTTATATTTCAGCCAAGAACTGAAATATTTTAATTTAGATCAATTTGTAAACTAATAATCAGACAAAGCAGTGTATGAAGTGTAAAATCTGAAATAATCTTCACTGCAGACAAGAAAATATTTAAAAAGTACCATCTTCAGCAGCTATCCATTTAATTGAAAAATCATTTCATATTTTGTAAAATACACTCATGTCCATAAATTAAGGATAATGAAGTTCAGGCAAAGAAAGAGAGAGAAGCAAAACAGATGCTATATGTTTGACATAATTAATAAAAATTGCGATTTTTACTCCCTGGAGCAAATTTCAAAAAAGTACCCATTTACAAAAAACAGTATAACATGGTTAGTATGATGGTTAATACGGAGTATGTCTCCCGGACGATGCAATACAGGCCTTACAACGCCTAGGCATACTGAGTATCAAATTATCAATCTGATCTTGGGGAATATTACACCACTCATCAAGCAATGCCCTTCGAAGTTCCGGTAGACAGGTGGGAGGGGGTTGACGGGCTGCAATTCGTCGGCCAAGCATATCCCACACATGCTCTATTGGATTCAAGTCCAGTGAGTATGCTGGCCAATCCATACGGGTGATATCCTCCGATTGAAGGCATTCGTCTACAATGTTTGCACGGTGAGGACGGGCGTTGTCATCCATAAACAGAAATTCAGCACCCATGGCGCCCCGAAACAAACGTACATGTTGTTCCAGAATGACATCCCGATAGATGTGGCCTGTCATCGTTACACTCTGAACATGCAGGTCAGTTCTGGAACCAAGAATAATTCCTCCCCAAACGAGCCATCCTGCACCACCGTAACGGTGTCGTTCAATGGTGTTCTCTTGGTGGTAACAGGTACCTGGCGCTCTCCATATGAAAGTCCGGCGAGAATCAGACTGCAAACTAAACCTGGACTCGTCGGAAAACATCACACAAGACCACTGTTGCGGTGTCCACAATGCATGCTCTCTACTCCAGGCTAATCGCAGGCGACAGTGAGTTGCGGTAAGTGGAACACATCTGACAGGCCTACGAGCATATAGAACAATGTGCCCTAAGCGTCTGTACACGGTCTGCCTTGAAACTGTTGTACCGGTAGCTGAAGAGAGCTGACGAGACAGGTCTGATGCTGTGCTCCGTCTGTTTCTTTTGGCAGTAACTGCCAAATACCGGTCCTCATTCGGCGTTGTAACTCGGGGGCGACCTGTGCTGTAACATCTACTCACATTACCATCATCTTGGAATCGTTGCCAAAGCCTGGAGATGATACTCTGGGCGATTCCAAGTTCCTCGGATACTTCCAGCTGGGTATGTCCACATTCCAGTCGTCTGATAATTCTACCACGTAAAAAATCATCCAAATGCTTCCTTTGTGCCATACTATGCGGTTATTGCACTGAAAGGCTTTTAAAGCGCTTGTGAACAATTTTACTTCTTTGCCACCATTCCTTATATACCCCTCTCTTACACTCTCGTCATTGTGACGTACTATCCGCGCCATCTGGTGGTTTCCTGTAATTTGCATATTCTTCTTCAAGATGTGTGTGATAATTCTACAGGTGAAATTTTTATTTTAGAGTTCAATTTCTGTGTGATTCTGAATTATCCTTAATTTATGGACATGAGTGTATGATCCAAATTCATCTGAATTCTCAAGCTAATTACAGCAAGAATCATTGAAAGTTACTAACCTATGCATGTCTCTTTATATGGTAAAAACTCAAGAATATTAACTTATTAATGCCCAAATGAATTTAGCCCAGATTTCAATAAATTTCTATTAAAATATGTTTTTAAAAAATTAAGTTAACTATGAAGTAAAATTAAATCTGGAGAAAAAAATACAAAAAAAAAAATGTTTAAAAAATCATTTTTAAAATATAGTAAAATATCAAAAATAAAAATCACTTTCAAATTCCTTGCATTACATTAAAAATAAATCAAAGGAAAAATAAAAAATTCAAAATTATGACATTTTGATTTCAAAATCTGGCAACCTAGTGGTATATGCCTGTTGAAAACTGTTTTGGAGTTTGGCAATACCTATTGACGTCATAGACAAAGCAAAAAAGAAACAATGGAATGCATTTTGTTCAGCCATGGAAGTGAAATGTAACTGCCCTATAAATAGGAAGCTGGATGTTAACGGTTAAAAGCAATTAAATATAGTTTTCTTATATAAGCAATATATATTTATAAAAAAATGTCTAGAAAATAAATTGGAAAAAATAATCTAAAACATAAATTGAGTATCAAACTGCTAGCAAAATTATATTTGCCATTGGTAACAGGCATAAATATTCATGAGGATATGGCGAGAGGATACGAGATTCTTCACGAGAAATAAACTACACTTTCACATTATATTTAAATAAAGTTGAATCTTTTCAAACTTTCTGTATAAAAATCATATTTAGCTACAAATACAAACATCCTAATTTTTGTTTAATTCATCATCAACTCTAGTTATCTGATAAGCATGAAACAAAACAAATGGTACAATGTACTCACCCAAGTAGTAATAATTATTCATATAGGGTGATTCTATGGCCGTGGGACAAACTTCGAGGGGTGATCAAGCATACGATAAGCATCCATAATCACACAGAGACATGGGCGCCCAAACACCATTTGGAGGCAGCAAATACCATTTAAAATAAAACAGTGCTGCCCAAAATGCCGATATCTTTCTGAATCTTAACGATATTGAACTGAAACTTTTATATCAATTTATATATATATATCGCTCTCAAGATGAGAAAGAAAAATAATGCTACCTTTCGCACATGCACAATAAAAAAATTATTTACTACAAATGCTCATATTTTCTCTAATATTCAAAGTATCTAGATAACATTTTAATACAATGCTTCCCTGACACATTGTCACGTATTCTGTAAGTTTCATACAATTTGGTTGAAAACTCAGCAAATTATCAGCAAAAAGCATTTGGAAAAATTGATTTTTTTAAAGAAACCTTTATATCCTCCCAAATATTCATGCCATTTTTACGAAAATGCATGTAAATATTGCGCACATTATACAAAAAATGGATGAAAGTTGCAAATCATTATCACTATTCTGTGAAGCGGGGTGAGCCAAAATCCCTTTTCAACTTATTCAATTTCTGGTCGGTCCCCTAAATGTCCCCAGGCCTGAATCTTCAATTCAAATTGCGAGTCAAAACCTATTTTTTATATGGTCGAAACTCGAGGAGTTAAAAAAAAAAAAATATGCATGTTTAAAAAGCGTCCACAATTGTGGCCAGCGTTGTATTATTTTAAATGCCATCTGCTGCCTTCAGATAGCATTTGTGTACCCATGTTCCTATGTGATTTTGGATGATTATAACATGCCTGACCAGCCCTTGAAGTCATAGAACCACCCTGTATATATTAAAGTATGCATGTTAATAAGAGCATCATCAGGATTTTAAATTCTATAGAATATATATAAAATATGAAGTAAACTGAAATACAGGAATATTATTCACCTGAAATGAATTTTAACAATCATTCGAACATACTTACCTTCATCACGATACTTAATGAGAACTTCATCATCAGCATTTAGCTTCCCTCTAAAAACCCTCTGCATCATAAGAACAAGTTCATCATAAGTAATGTCTTCATTGTGAATTGGAATTCTCCTAATGTCATCGCCTAACTGAGCTTTAATAATAAGTTTGCCACTCAAATCCAGTTGTGCATAGCCTCCTTCCTCAGTTCCTCCACCGCCGTAAGAATTTACAGCCATTATCTTCAGTTTCTTTATCAACTCTTATATCTAAAAGAAGAAAAAATTTAATGACTTAGACAGTTTTTAATACCATTTAAAATTTTAACATCCAGTCATACAATGCACTATAATTTTACTTAATTAAGAGATTTACAAATACTATCTAGCAAAAAAATCAGCAATTTTAATTTCATTGAAAATTAAATTACAAAAGCATTACTAGAGCTTTTTATGCATTAAACATAATTTTTCATATTAATTACATACAAAGATTTTATAAATTATTAGATCAATAGTCCAGTCAACGAAGGAAAAATAGAAAAAGAAAATGGTGTTTTGAAATTTGGCACAGTTGTTGAGGCTAGCGTCCTAAACGGCATACTAAAAGTCCCCGTCGATGGGGGGGGGGATCAGGGGGTGCTTAAAAGGGGGCTTTTTCAGTTTTTCTTAAATATCTCGAAAACTATGGGTTCTATCAAAAAACACTCAATTACAAAATTAAACTACAAGAAATTTCCTACAAAAAAATTCCTACACTGTTTTTGTAGCATAAATAGTTTAGAGGATACAGGGGGATTTAAAAGTTAACATTTCTAAAATTCCTTATTGTAATGGTAAAATCAATTAAAAGTGCTGCATCAACAATCTTCATAAACACCTCATGCCTAAATAATAATTATACAAGGGTAATATTGTAAGATTTGGAGCAGAGGTGGGAAGACAAACCCATTTGATGAACAATTATGCTCCCTTCTTCCCCTTCCCAAGTTTCCTTATACTCATAGTCCAGTCAACAAATAGTCAATTTAAAAAATGGTGTAGTTTTGAAATTTGGCACAGTTGTTGGGGAGAGTGCCCTAAACGACATACTAAAAGTCCCTGCTGGTGGAGGGTGCACATGGGTACAGGGGGTTGAAATGAGGGATTTCTCAGTTTTTCTTAAATATCTCAAAAATTATGGATCCTAGCGAAAAAAAAAAAAAACTTAATTATAAAGTTAAAATACATTAAATTTTCTTGTAGAATGAAATTTTAGAAAATATAGGGGGTTTTAAAGTGTATATTTCAAAAATTTCTTATTGTAATGGTAAAATCAATTAAAAGTGCTGAATAAACAAACCTCAGAAAGTCCTCATGCACATACAATAATTATACGATGGTAGTATTGTATGTGCTGAGAGTAGTGGTGGTATCAGGAAGGGGGGGGGGGTGACAAACCTATTCGATGAATAGTCATGCTCCCTTCCTCCCCCTCACATCTGTTCCCCTCCACTAGATCCCTTCTACTCAGTCTTTTGGTTCTGTTAACGCTCGAAATGAATGTAATTAGACAGTATAATCTAAATCTACATATCTATGCTGAGTTTAACTTAATAGCTCTCAACCAGTCTGTCACAGACAGAAAAATTTTCTTGCCATTGAAGAAATAACACCAGGCATGTTCAATTACTAACACAGGAAATGGCTGCTAAAGGAACTGAAACGAGAATTGCTACATGAGATGCTGATACTTATATTAGGGATGAGATTGGCAAAAAAGCAAAAAGACTGAAATCATACGCGAGCAAAAAATTTGTATCATAATTCATACGTGAAAGATGTTTTAAGAAGTAAAACATCAGAACATGCAACATGAAAATATTACACCATAATAATTAATAATTTCTTAATTAATAATTATTTATAATTCAGTAAGTATAAATAAATTATTATTAAATCATTCACATTAAAAGTTGACAAACAAGTTTAACACATCATCAGGGGCATCAGAAAATACAAAATTAGACATTAAAACATATTTACCACCTGCACATACCGAGATGCAACATGCACCCAACAGAAGTCTGAGAAGAATTATATTTAATAGCCTTTAGATAAAAGTTAGATAAAAAAAATAAAAATAAGGACAAATAATTTCTTTTGCTTCATGCAATTGTGTAAGTGCTCTTTACATACTTAGTGCTTTTGTGTAAAATAAGCTCTTTATAAATTATAATAATGTATCATATACTGAATTCTGTTTTATTTCTCTTATTTTTATACTTTTTTGCAAAAGTAACAGCACAATGATTTTGCACCTTATAAAGCAAGAGGGGTCAAGAAATCATTAATGTTATTTGAAACCCTTTGAAACATTTCCTTAATTGTTAAAGAAGTGGTTTTCTTCCGTTTTTTTATTTGTGTGGCTTTTGTTAGTAACAGATCACTATTAACATGCTTCACCCCTTGTTTTGGAGGGCTCCTATCTTTGACAGATTTTTCTTCAATAAAAGATTGAATCTTCTGCAAGTTTATTTTCAGTAGAGGCTAAAGTTTTTGCAGTCTTCAATAGTATCTCTTTGTTTAATTACTGGCATAGTTGTTGGGACTATATTATCCCTAGAATGCCTAGGTAAATCATCGGTTTTATTTTTTATTTTGAGATTTTTTTTTAATGTCTTATTCTCTGCTATTTTGCTGCATTTGCACACAGCTCTTTAGCTGCCTCTTTTGCCAGGAGTTTTTTTTTTTTATGTAGTTTATTTATTTGTCTTTGTCCCTTTTTTTATTATTATTTCTTCATCTTGATATGCCCTACAAGATGACCTTAAGTTTAACTAATTTTTTTTCAATATGTTCATGCATTTTTTTTTTTTTTTTTTCAAAATATGCCAGAGGTTTTGTTTTCTGCAAAAAGGTAATACTTTGAAGGGCCCAAAATACGTTGGAATGTTCATCCTTGTAGAGTTTGCTGATATAATGTTGATTCATCAGTAGAAGATGAATCAGCTAGTTTCCCAGCCTGTGGAGTTAAGCCACATGGTCGAGCATATTTTCCTAGAATTTTCTTTCAAAAATGGAAGATAAGAAGGTTTCTTTTCTTTGTGTAAAAGCGGAATTTTTGGAAGAAAAAGCAAATTTTTGTGGCTGGGGAAAAAATGGAAATCTAGAGAGAGAGAGAAAAGAAAGAAAGAATAAGAAAAAAAAAAAACAGAATTTTGAGAGGAAAAAAGACAAAAAAAAAAGCGAAATTTCTGCAAAATAACAAAAAAGCTGAAATCCGCCAAAAAGAGGAAGAATCTCATCTCTGTTACATTGTGAGATCTGGGTTAGAGAAAACAATTTCTCATCCCAAGGGAAAGATGTACACCTAGTTGTGTTACTCATTGCTTTGGCACCACCAGAAAGTAACATTTATTTTACAGGGATGAGATTGGCAAAAAAGCAGAAAGACTGAAATCATACGCGAGCAAAACATTTGTACCATAATTTATACACAAAAGATGTTTTAAGAAGTAAAACATCAGAGCACGCAATATGATGAAAATATTACACTATAATAATTAATAACTTAATTATTTATAATTCAGTATGTATAAATAAAAAAAAGAATATTAAATTATTATTAAATCATTCACATTAAAAGTTAACAAACAAGTTTAACACATCATCAGGTGCATCAGAAAATACAAAATTAGACATTAAAACATTTACCACTTGTACATCACTGCAATTCAACATACACCCAACAGAAGTCTGAGAAGAATTATATTTAATAGCCTTTTGATAAAAGTTAGCTCAAAAAATAAATAAAAATAAGGACAAATAATTTCTTTTGCTTCATGCAATTGTGTAAAGTGTATTAGCTCTTTATAAATTATAATAATGTATCATATACTGATTTCTGATTTATTTCTTTTATTTTTATAAATTTTTGCAAAAGTAACAGCACAATGATTTTGCACCTTATAAAGCAAGAGGGGTCGAGAAATTGTACAGTTACAATGACAGATTTATTTAGCACTATTGCTATTTGAAACATTTCTTTAATTGTTAAAGAAGTGGTTTTCTTCCGTTTTTTTAATTGTGTGGCTTTTGTTGGTAACAGATCACTATTAAAACGCTTCACCCCTTGTTTTGGAGGCCTCCCATCTTTGACAGATTTTTCTTCAATAAAGGATGTGTTTGCATCCTCTGCAAGTTATTTTCAGTAGAGGTTCAAGTTTTTCCATAATCTTCATTAGTATCTCTCTGTTTAATTACTGGCATAGTTGTCGGGACTACACTATCTCTAGAATGCCTAGATAAATCATGTTTTATTTTTTTATTTATGTCTTATTCTCTGCTTTTTTGTTGCATTTGCACACAGCTCTTTAGCTGCCTCTTTTGACAGGAGTTTCTTTTTTTACATAGTTTATTTATTTGTTTTTGTTCCATTTTTTTATTTCTTCATCTTGGTACGCCCTACAGGATGACCTTAAGTTTCCAACTAATTTTTTTTTCAACATGTTCATGCAATTTTTTTTTTTTGCAAAATATGCCACAGAGGGTTTGTTTTCTGCAAAAAGGTGGTATTTAATACTTTGAATGGCACTGAATGTTGGAATGTTCATATTTGCAGAGCTTGCCGATATAATGTTGATTCGTCAGTAGAAGATGAATCAGCTAGTTTCCTAGCCGGTGGAGTTAAGCCGCACGGTCGAGCATATTTTCCCAGAATTTTCTTTCGAAAACGGAAGATAGGAAGGTTTCTTTTCTTTGTGTGAAAGCGGAATTTTCGAAAGAAAAAACAAATTTTTGCAGTAAAAAACGGAATTTTGAGAGAAAAAAGACAAAAAAGCGGACTTTCTTCAAAATAACAAAAAAAAGCGGAAATTTGTGAAAAAGCGGAAGAATCTCATCCCCAATTTTATGAAGCCTGGCAAGGGAAAAGTCAAAGCTAAATTATTTTTACAAAAATGCGGCAGAAAGAACTTTCTTTTGCCCAAACGATCCTCCTTCTCCATGCATTCTGTAGCTGCGACATTACACCAGATATTTATAGAAAAAGCAAAGCACTATAGTTGCATTGTTCAAAAACCAACTAAGCTAGATAAAAACATTGCTGATATCTTTTATAACCCCTCATCAACACCAGATCCTATCTCAAAACGGGAGAAGATGTTCCTAGTTCAAAGCCATTGCTGATAAACATAATTTGAATAACTGTATATTTGCAGCATTTCTCAAATCATCAACCAAGATCAAAGCTTATCTTTCATCAATTCCTCCAACCAAAGGAGTGGCGGAGCGAGCAACACACGTTTAGAAATGTGTTTCTGTTTTGGCACCTTTAATGGTACTTGTACCAAAGGTGCACCTCTAGAAGAATAGGAGGCATTCAAACTTGATCATATACTAGAAAAACATGGTGAAATTTAATTACAAGCAAGTGTAAAAATGGGTTATGCATATTTTTATGTATGTATAATGTTCTAGATACTTTTTCGAACTGCTGTAATATTCTAAACTATTAATCTTAAGAAGAATGTGTAGGACTATCTTTGTAAGAAATTTAATTTAGTTTAATTTTTTTACTTAAGTTTTTTTCGCTAGGATCCATTGTTTTTGAGATATTTAAAAAAAATGAGACATCCTCCCTTTCAACCCCCTGAGCACACTCCAGCAGCGGGACCTTTTAGTATACTTAGAGGAAGGGAGCTTAAATGTTCATCAAATGGGTTAATTCCCCCCCCCCCCACACACACACACTTGGACACATGCAATAATATCCTTGTATAATTATTCATATAAGCATGAGGTTATTATGAGAGTTGTTGATTCAGCACTTTTAATTGATTTTACCATTACAATAAGGAATTTTAGAAATATTAACTTTTAAATACCCCTGTACCTTAAACTATTGATGCTCCAAAAACAACGGACTTTTTTCATAGGAAATTCCATCTAGTTTAATTTTGTAATTGAGTGTTTTTTGATAGAATCCATAGTTTCCGAGGTATTTAAGAAAAACTGAAAAAGCTCTCTTTTAAACACCCCCTGTACCCCCCGCACCGACGGGGACTTTTCGAATGTAGTTTAGGACACTACCCTTAACAACTATGCCAAATTTCAAAACTAAACCATTTTTTTTTCTATTCGTTGATTTTTTGCCTTTGTTGACTGGACTACAAGCCAGATGAGAAATTTCATTTTTAATAGCATCAAGAAAAGGAAAAAATATTTAAATTTCACTTTGCAATTTTGCTTCCATATATTAACAGATATTTTTTAGTTATTGCACAGCAAATGTACATAATTAACTGGCATGACTCAATATTACTAGGCTTGCTAGACGTCCTGGTTTGACTGGGACAGTCCCGGTTTTCAGAGAAAATCTCGGTGTCCCGGCCAGTTTACTTCATGTCCCGGCAAAAATTAAATTTGATTATAGATGACGAAAAAAGTCTAAAAATAATTAACTGTGAAGGATTATTTAGGATAATTACTTTATCATTTATTTCACTGTACTGTATGAAAAGTGAAAACTATAGAAGAGTGATGGTCTGCTAATAATTAATATTGTCATCGTATCGTCTTGTCTCGCCAATCTTGACCATGCCTTCTGCTTAACTGAGACATCAGCATCAGTTGAGAGAGTATTTTCTTTGATAAACAACGCATGGACTGAAGATAGGGGTTTGATGAAGGAATCTACAGTTAAAGGCTTGATGACATGTAAAATTAATATTGGAATAGTTTGTGAAGATTTTTACAACACGATTAAAAACAAAAAAGACTTTCTAAAAAAAGTCCCAGCCAATGAAAAGTACATGTAAATATTGTTCAAATTTTTATTCCTCATCCAAAGTGTTTCTTCTTACTTAAGTAACTTATAAATATTAACATGCAAGAAATAAAATGTTTAAATTTTTATGCTTGTGTCATTATTACCCCTGGTTTAGGTTCCTAATCAGTAACCATTTATTTATATCATTGAGAATAAACTACCCTCTAAAACACTCTAAAAACCCACCAAGGGTGTGTACACTTGAATACCCGCAGCGCTGGGGGGCATTCCGGTGTCCTGGTTGAACATTTCAGAAATCTGGCAAGCCTAAATATTACCAAAATTTTGTTAGAGGGAAAAAAAAAAGTTACTACTTTTTTGATAAAAGTTATTTTTAAAAAAGAATTAAAATTTTTCTTTAGATTTTAAAGACATTGCCAAGTTTGTTTAATAAGAAGTTAAAGAGCAAACATCGAGTTTATGTTTAATAAGAAATTAATTCTTAAATTAATTTCTTATTAAACTCTTAATGAATGCTTCAATTCTTTAATTTTAAATAAATTAATTTTAACTTCCACAAATGATTAGTTTATAGTTATAATGCTTTCCTACATGTAAAACTTAAGATAAATATGAATGATAGTACTTTTATAATGGAGAAACATATGCTATCAAGACAGATAAACTTGATATTAAATAAGTATTAGGCAATACATTTTTTAATCAGTTAACATGTGCAACCAACCATAAAGAAAACAAAAATTAACCACAAACATAAAAAAATCAACACTTATAAGATAAAGTTGAATTACAGATGCTGAAATATCTTATCAGAAATCAATTATTATTCAGCAACAAATGTCTCAAGATAAACTATGGCGTGTAGCAATTCAAGAATTTTATTTTCAACTAAAAGATACCAATCCGTGTTTCTACTGGAAGTTTAAACCTATTTAAGAACCAAGATAAATTAATGGGCTTTTCAAAACAGTTTTCTGGAAAAGTATAAATAATATTGTTTGCTTTCATTTGTACTATGGTACAAATATAATAAATTTTCAGAAGAGATTGTTACACATAAATTACTAAAGAATTAATAGAACTCTGTCCACATTTTAAATGATTCAATAAAACAGTGCCAAAGCAAGGAACGCAATGCTGCTTTATCTTATTCGTTTTACAATCATAAATTTACTTTTAGATTGCGCTTTACAAAGGAAACACTTAATAGTAAACTTTTCAATATTAAACAATGCATTGAAAACTTTTTTCCTATATTATTTTCATGACAAAGCAACTTCATGTTGAGATCTGTTACAAAACTAACAACATTTAAGTTAGGCTTTGGGCGAGATTATAACAGACGGAACTATTACGTAATAGAAAAAAGAAAAGAAAGCACTTGATATAGTTCTTTAAATAAACAAATACAAAATAAAAATATATTACTGCTATCAATACACAATTTCAAGGATGGGTGGGCACAGGCTATTTATGTAAACAGCCTTTTAAATTCAAGTAAAGGAAAACATTAGGCCTACAGTTATCTGTAATACACCGATCCAGAATATATAAAGAAGCATGAACAGCTTGATGCATAATTTCATTTTAAGTAGTTTATAACTAATCTAATATTAATATTATAAAAAAGAAAACGGAAACTTACTGATTTATCCATTCAGCGATGACAGATGACGAAAATTAAAGTAAAAAATACGACCAACCACGCCACGAAACCGCAGTTGCAGTTGCATTCAAAAATTAATCATATGTCAATCTTCGAAATTAAGAAAATATTACTAGTACGAAAATTAAAATTTAATATTTAATCATTATTACGAAAATAATTTCGTTCATAGTTTTTATTCTAAATTTTTGTGCTTTAAAGTTCCGTAGCTAAAACTTTAATTAAAAAGTTTCCCATGTTTGTACTTTATAAAATATAAAAACAATAACTAATAACTGATCTACCAGAAACGAAGAAAGTTTTCTGTTACTTTAGTATGTTATGTTAGTTTAGTACTCATAGAGGCTTAAGTTTGTGTTTGTAACTGCAACTAAATTAACAGATGTAAACAATATCTAACGTGACACTTGTCGAGTTATTTAGTTTCGGTGTACAGTTGTGATATTCAGTTTTAATATTAGCATTAAACTGCGTGAAACATCTTAAATATGAGTGACAAAGTGGCTGTTGATAAAGCTACTTTCAATTTTGGACAGTGGACTGTGCAAGCGAATAAAAGTCACATTTTGCAATCGAGATGTACCCAACCGCTTTTGTGTAATGTAGAGAATGAGGGGACGCCGGTTGATAAAACTGTTTTGTGTGATTTTTGCTTGTGAGTTTCTATTGAAAATGCTAATTCTTGCATAAATAATTTTTCCTGGTTGGGCTAATTTCTAATATTTTCATTTTGCTCCTTTTTATATGAAATCAAACAAAATTGCTCAATTTCTTTTATTGTTCATATATGTATATATTAACTTAAATTTCGACCTTAAAACTGATATATTGTATGTGCTTAATGTTGTATTCGAATAGTTATAGTATTTAAGATAATCAGCGATATATATTTTTATTTCCCTGTGAAAATATACCAGTGCATTTTGAACAACCCAGTTGTTCCATATAACTTGACAGTAACTGATTTTTTTTATTTTTGAATTAATAGATAATAGTCGTATTTCGATGTTATAATTTTTATTTATCCTTCTGCAATTTTTAGAACTAAATGACTTTTTTTCCAAAATTAATTTGTACCTCTAAAAGAGTATCTGTTGCTACTTGTGTTGCGATTACAATTCATGGCTTAAAATGGGCCTTTTATATTACATTTGATGAAAAATATGTTTTTGATGCTTCAGTTAATAAAATATCTTTTCTAATTAATGGTATTTCTAGGAAATTTGTGACATAGGAACTATGATTGAGTAACAAATTGTGATTTAAATTTTCAAATTCCATAACGAGCACCAGGTAAAACTGTAGTTTATGGCGCATTCTTGTTTTCCGCCATCTTTTCTTGGCACAAGCCCGAGTGGCATCATCAATTTTGCTGACGTTGCCTGCGGCATCTGAACTGGGTACTGGACAAATTTTCTTAACTTAATCAAACATCCTACAGCTTGACTAGCAGCGGGAGCGAAAACCTAGTAGCTTTGCTTGCTTATTGAAAACATAAAGCATCAAAATGATTAATTTCACTATTTCAAGCTTTTTATTTCTTAGCAACAAATGTTGGTGATGCCACTTATCTTGTCTTCCTTTGAAGAAATTTGGTATCTGAAGTGAGCACTATAGAGTAAAATTTGGTATCTGAAGTGAGCACTATAGAGTAGAATCTCTCTTGTCCAGCATCAACAGGACCTTACCAATACGAGATAAGAGATTTTTCTGGGTAATTGAATATATGTTTCTAGAATTTAACTTTTCATGTTTTATGATGCCATCGATAGAAATTGCAGCATGCTATGTCTGTTGGTCATGTTTTTCATTCTATTAGCCACAGTTAAATAAATAATATCAAAAATCATAGAGATTATTTAAAATTATAACACAAGCATGTAATTTCTGCTTCAGGAAAATGGTAAACAGCATTTTAAAATTACCACATTTATCACCACATGAAAGTTAAGCATTTCTTAGTGTGATAGCATATAACTTCAACAAGATAGCATATAACTAACAAGATTGTCTCCTGAATTTTAAAAATTCACTGTATATTAAGGCTTCATAACATCATGTCTTGACATAAGATGAACATTGCTCTGCAAATTTATGAAAGTCTGCAATTATTGGTTTGCTTTCTTCTGTATAACTTTCTTGGTCTGTGTCTCATCTTCAGCCTCTCATTTTCATTTCTCTCCCTTTCCCAGTACACATTTGATTATTTTGTCATCATCAAGAAAAAGAGTGACAGGATAATAACTGTTTCCATCCACTCAAGCTTGCATCTTCTCTTTACTATCCCATCATATACATTTTTTTCTTGCATACCTAAATTTTGGGTTTAAAATGTATACTTTCAAAAGTGGCATTATTTTGAAATTGTTGTTTAACTAGGAGCTGGATATGAGAGATTTTACAGTAGTTTGTTATAACTCGTGTGTTAAAAAAATGTAAAAGTATATTTGCAATAATCTGCATATTATATTTCCAATGCTGTATTTAAAAAAAGAAAATCTTGAAAGCAAACAATTATCATGCTGTTTTTTATTTTATCAATTTTCTGGCCATACACCCCACAGTTAAGATTTTTGATACGCACAAACTCTTAACTTTCTCATTATAGGCAGTGCAGCATCTGTACTGCCTGAATTCCTTTCCTGCAAGGCAAAGGAATTTTAATGCTGCTTGTATGGAGAAGGAATTTTAACCTTTGCTTATAAAGTGGTAGGTACAACTGTTGTACTACTTAGTCATTAGGATTTTGCTTCTTCCAACTGAAGTAATCTATCTCCACTCTAGAGGACGTGATGGCCTAGTGGTAAGGTGTTTGCTCCGGGCCCGGAGAGTTTCAGGTTTGAGACTTGATTCCACCGAAGGTCTGCCATGTATGCGTGCCTGTTGCACGTTAAATCATACATGGGGGGAGGCAAATGTCCTCCCTCTGGTGTGGTGCAGAAGTTTGGATAGGGGTCCCGGCTTAGGTGTCATCCTTGTCATCTGACTGCGGTTCAAAATTTTGAGGTCCATCCCAAAATTGCCCTTGTGTTGCGTCAAGGCAGGATGTTAATATAACTAAAACTATCTCCATTATAATTACTTTAGCTAATTATTTTGCTCTCATGTTCTGGTCTCTCATCCTTGTTTGTGATTAGTAGTTTGATTGCTAATGAGGATGAGCAAGAATCAGTGTTCGAATCCAGAGGAATTTGGTTTTGGGGGATGCAAAAAGAATTTGTATCACTGTGAAGAATGTCAAACATCATGGCTTATGTGAACCAAAACACTTAAACTTTACAGACTTTACTCACCTGACAATAAGAATCATAAAGAACAATACAATACTTTCAACAATTTAATAAAAAAACACAGTGAAATAACTAGCCAAAAAATGTCTTCAACCATGCAATGCTACAAGTGGAATGACTAGAAAAGTAGAAAAATTTTCGAACCTGTCAAGCCAGAAAGCAATGTCACGTTTTTTTAAAAAAAGGAAAGTAAGAAAAAACAGTTGTAGTGATTTTAAATAAGTTAAAGAATTCCGACTTAGCTCTGGGGGGGCTGCAGCCCGATAGCCCCCCCCCCGGATCCGCCATCGACAAGATTAGTTACTTCATGGGCAGGTGGGAGAAATCGCAGATCTTATCTTTTCATGTCTTGAGAAGATGGAAAGAACTTTATTTCTTTTTTTAAATCCCTTTTATAAGAGGTTTTTGAATTTTCTTCTAACCCATAATCGAATGGTTAAACTGTCCTGAACGACCTTTGCTATTATCCAGCATTCATGGATATTTTTTAGAGCAATGTGAGATAGAATAACATCTGTGAATAGCAGCTTTTCTCCGTTTTAGAAAAATAGTTGGTCTACTATATTTTATGCAAAATATTTTTACATATTATTTCTCACTAATAATACTAGATACTTTTGCATGAATTTCTGCTTTGATTTCTTTTATGTGTATAACATTTTTTTTATAGCATTTTGCTGACAATTTTGATTTCTTAGTGAATCTGCTTCTTGCAATTCAAAGTTTTCCTGTGTCTCTTTTTGCATTTCACTTACTTTTGTTCACTTTAATAATGAACACTTTTTTGCACATATTTTAATTTAACAAATTATTTAATAGTTTTACTGTCAGTAATATATTATTGCAGAGTTGTGAAACTTTGAGTCCCAATATATAACGGAACAGCATCGAATGATTTTTCAAAATTAATGATCAAAACACAACTATATGAAAGTCTTTATTAAGACTTTTTGTTAAAGTTTATCAAACAAATACATCAAATGATTTTTTTTTTTTATTGTTCTCGTTATGCATTTTATTTTCTTATTTTATCTTGCATTTGGGGTTGTAGAAAAAAAAGTTTCTGCAAACTGACAAGAAATTTTGCTCATTTTTTAAACTGAAAACAGGTTACCTGTAGTAAAGATCAAGAAGCCCTGTTTTATAGCAATGGATTTTTGATAAATTTTAACTTATGCCTCATCATTAATGTAAAAAGTTATAAGATTTTATTTTAGAATGTGTGTATCCTTATAATTTTTTTTTTTCCATGTAGGTATGAAAAAGAGCTAGATCTTCCTCAGCTGCCAGAAATGTTATTTGCTAGCAATAGTTTAAAATTAGAACACGATAATGGTTTTGGAATTGAATTCAATGCTTTAGATGCATTAAAATTAGTGGACAGTAAGAATGATGTTATGAAAGTTGCTGTAGCTGAAGCTTGGCAAGAATCGAGGTCAGATCAATTTTATTCATTTTTAATGTTACATAAAACCTGATCTTTACTTCCTTTTCATCCTGTATGCTCATTCTTATTTTAAAATCAGTATTAAAAAAATTGCATTGTATTGTTTTGAAATTAAATTGGTTATTAGAAATTATACTATATGTTTTGCAAAAGGATAGAAAATGTATTTCTGTGCTGTTTCAAAGAATGTAACACTCTTAAATAATTATAAAATAAGTGTGGTGTGCATCATTCCAAATAATTTTTGTACAAAAAATTCCCGTATTGATGAAACAGAGTATTTAATAAGTTATTTTATTGAAATAACTTATGAACCAAAGTTCATTGTTCTAAGGTAGTTGAAAATTTTATTTTAGTTGGGAAAAAAATTATTGAATAGCTTAACTCCTGGTCCAGTTTCTGTTTGCCTGAAATATCTTGGAAAATATAAGATATATATCTGGATATAGAAATGTAAATAGGCACTATCTCAAATCTTCATGATATTCATATTAATGGATGGTCACTCACTGACTTCAGTATACTTCCTTTTTCTGAACTGTTCTTTTATTTATATTTTTCTTCTTTTCTTTATAGTTTTGTTAGAATCTAGACATTTTTAATTGTTTTATTACACTATTGAAGTTTCAAAGGAAATTATTTAAACATTTTTATGTGTTCTCAGAGTAGCAATATAAATTTTCAGTGAAAAAATTGTATATATATTATACTTGCTTTTATATTTTGTTCTTGTGTATTAAATTTACAAAATAATGAAGTTTTTTAATGTATAAACTAGCTGCATGGCCCGGCGTTGCACAGGCAATCTTGAATAATGGGATATTCCCGGGCGGAGAGAAGTAAGATCATGTGAGGCCTTGGGATCCATATTTTCATATGCCCGGCTCCGTTTTTTTTTTCAACAAATATTGTCACTTACTTTCCCCAACAAATGTAAATATTCTTTCAAATCTAGTCTTTTTATTACTAATTTTCATATGCCCGCCTCAGGTTTATTTTTTTTACACATATTGTCGCTAACGTAAACGTTAAGTTTCCCCCAAAACGTAAAAAATCCTTTGAATCCTATATTGTTTAATTAAAATTTTTAAATCTAACCTTTTAATTACCTTAGCCCAGCATTTCTCAGAATCCACATTTTTTTCATATTCCCACCTCTGTTTTTTTCCCTACAAATATTGTCACTAAGCTTCCCCAACAAACGTAAATCTGTTTGGAATCCTCTCTTGTTGGATTAAAACTTTCAGTTCTAGCCTTTTTGCTACCTTAAAGCAGTTTGGTTTGAATGAAAATGCGAAAATTCTTTTGCTTATAAATTAAAACAGTTTAGCATGATATTTGTTTTGCAAAAGAAAAAATAAAACGAATAATAATGGAAAAAAAACGGATTAAAAATGGATAAATATTTTCCCCCAACAAACGTAAACGTTGCGGAACACCGTACGACAAAAAAAAAAGAAAGAAAAATGCAGGAAAACTATTTTTTTTTCAATTGTTAATAAATCCAAACACAGAATAACACAGAAGCTCGCTCAAAAAAAAATACCAACTTCCGTTAAATAAATAAAAAAATGCAACACCGGATGCGAAAAATAATAGCAGAGAAAAAAAAGAATCCGCCGTGAATGAATTCACCATTCTGCCAATAGATGGCAGCACGTCAATTCATTCATTTTGACGTTTTTAATTAATATCTTTTTAACTAATTGTAATTTCGGAATTTAATTGGCCTAAATGGATTCCTTGGATTATTCCCCATCTTTTGGTACTTTCCACGTGCTTCTCCGTTCAGCGGTTCGTGAGAAGATAGCTGGACATACATACATACGTTTGTTTACCTTCGAATTTTAATAGGATAGATTATCTATTAATTCTAGATCAAATAGATTTTTCACTATTTTATATAAAATCATATTTTTGTATATTTTTAAAAAATATTTTTGTTTTCCAGATATTAAATAAAAATTAAATTTTAGGCTGATTTATAGTTTCATACATCCTACATCTAGTTTAATTTATTTAGTGTCATGATTATCTATAATTCATGATTTACAAGCAATTTCAGATGCTGGATAATTTAGCACTAAATAATTTTCTTAAAGAACAATTTCCATTTTGATGTTATTGTGCTTTCTTTAGATCTTATATTTTGAATGGACAATTTTATTAATTAGAAATGTATGAGCTGAAGCTTATTTGATTAAAAGTATTTATATGGATTATTCATTCATAATCCTAATAATCTGTCAAATATATATTTCTAAGAATGTTCATTAAGGAAGTATTGTTTCTTAACCCTCTAAACGTTTTGGGCGCTGATTTTACAGCTGAATTACATAGATCGAAAATTTTTGGTCGAATAGATCTAATAAAAGCCTATCACTAAATTCCCATTTGCCCCGAAGATATCCACAAAACTGCAATATGTACTCCTTTTGGTTTGTTTGAAAGTACAAGAATGCAATTCGGACTGTGTAACGCATCTGCAACATTTCAATGTTTTATAGATGAAGTCACTCGAGGTTTACCAGGAGTTTACGCCTTTGTCGATGATATTCCGGTAGCTTCTAAAAACCCTGAGCAGCATTACCAACATTCAAAAACCTTATTTTCAATATATGAATACGGCTTGTACATAAATGTTTCGAAATGCATATTTGGTTCATCGACAGTAGATTATTTTAGGTTTCAATCTTTCAGAAAATGGAATTAAGCCTCTACTGGATAAAGTCAAATGTATACTAGATTTTCCTAAACAAGACACTTTAATGCAGTTGTGTAGGTTTTGGGGCATGTTTAACTTTTATAGAGCATAAAGATAATCAAATAAGTTAAATCAGTAAATAAAGCAAATTTAAAAATAAATTTAAACATACATTACAAAATTTAAACGATGTTTAAGTAGTGTGCAATATGCTGCTGCATACAACAAACAAAGGAGGTCAATGATAATTCAGAGAAGCTAAAAACTATGAACATTTAACTTTTATAGATGTTTTATACCTACTCTGTAGTATCTGGTAACGTTAAGAATCAGCGATCCATTTTTTATGTAAGTTGCATAGGCAACAGTTCGTAAAGAGTGCAGAGGAACGAATAAAGCGTTGTTTAGGGGATAACAGCCTTTGTTACTTCAAATCCCATATCTCTTTGAATTCAAGATTCAAGCATTGTTGTTTAAACCTTCTGATTATGGATTTATGGAATTTATTTATTTAACACTCTCAAAACACTACATATTTTCTGTTTCTCATATTGAATTCAAAAGCAGATAATTCATGTTTATATATATAATTTCCTAAAATATCATGGATAAAATATTCTTAAGATTTCAGAGACTTGTTTAAATACCAGGGTTGTCGATTTTTTTGATTTTTTTCAAAAAAATCGATTTATTTGATTTAAATCGGATTTTTTTGATTTAAATCAAGATTTTTTTGATTTTAATGATTTTTTTAAAAACTATATATATATATATTTAACATTTGTATATTAGACAATGAGCGTTACAGTCATAGACTTATATATATATATAACAACATACCAGTCATTAAGGTGTACTTTCTTTAAAAAAAAAAACAAATTTAAAAAATTTAATTCAAAAATGTAACAACTATTTAAAAAATATTTGTGAACTAAAAGATAACAATAATATACTTTTAAAATATAAGACAATTTTATTAAGGAAAATAGGAACAATATAATAAAAATTGTCATTTCTTGTCTATAGATATATTATTGTATGTTAGAATATTATGGAATTTTACACTCAGCTGTTCATTTGTTTCATTACAAACACAAGTTTTGAAGCTTTCTCTATTTCTAATCTGTTTCACCCAAAACATTAAATAAAAAAAGATTCTAAATAAAATTTTAAATTCAGGCTTGAAGGTGCATTGAGTCACCATCAGGACTACCTGTGCGCCAAATTTCATGACTGTAAGTGTGATAGATTCGTCTGGACATTGCGCACAAGTTCGCAAACATTGCCTTTTATAAGTATAGATCATAGTTTAAAATGCACTATGTAGATGTTTGTATATCTTTTGGAGCATTTATATGCATTACTTAATTATCTTACATTGGAACATTATTGCAATATAAAAATTTGTTGTCCCCAACACTATTTAGTTTTCTCCAATATTAAAATGAAACTCACTGCATTTTACTATGTTCTTTCTTTGTGAACATCATCCTTTCACAATATTGATTTTATTTTATAAAAAAAGGAGTCTCTCATACTTTGAATTTTGTTGTGTTGCTCATTAGAGATTTATTTAACCCTTTTTCTCGAAGTGTGCCAGTTAATGGCACACCTAATTTCACTCGCTTCAATTCAACTATAAATGGAAAATAATAGATTTAGGATAGGGCTAATAGTACTCCTTTTAGAATGTATATGGCAGTCTTATGAAATTTTGTTTCAGAATAGGAATTATTAGAGATGAAGTTTGGGAAAATTCCTTGACTCGGAGATAAGAATTTTTTTAGTTCTGGACGTTTAAAAATTTTAGCAAAATAACTCGAAAATTTTGCTCCAATATTCTTGAAGTTTTAATTTATAATTTTCTGTAAGGTTCAACAATAATTTTCGAGTGTATCAAGGTGGCTGTATCTAAGGGGGGTTCTCATGAGGCCCCCCCCCCCACCCGGAATAAAGCAAGTTTTTTAAAATACTTTTTTTGTAGATTCTATGTCTAGACAATAAACTAAACCCATTCATGATGTTTTCTCATCATATTTCAAAAAAATTATTGCCTTGCGCCGCAAAGGATTAAAATCTAATTTGCTTGCGTTTTTAAAAATAAAGATATGGAAAGTACTCTAGTTACATCAATTCGATGAAATATTTTTTTATGTTCTATATATTCTTTCTTTAAATATACATTTGAAAATATTTTAAAATCATTATTTAAAGGTACAAGAACAATTTTATTTCATTAAAGCAGATTAACTTGATATTTAAAATAAAGTGATTTAAATCAGTGATTTTTTTTAAAAAAATCAGTTGATTTAAATCGCGATTTAAATCAGTGATTTTAATCAACTGATTTAAATCACCGCAACCCTGTTAAATACAATAAAAATCCACTTTAAAAGCAAATTTTTAAGACTTTAAAGCACTAGATAAAAAATAGCTAAGTGCTCAGAGGGTTCAAATAACTACATTTTTAATCTTCAAAATTCAACTTTTTAAGAATTCATTTCAATCCCCAATACTTAGCAGGATTTTCAAATCATTATGGAATGCACTTTTGTTTCTCATCATGTATCTTGCTGTATCTTGCCATTATCTTATATCTTGCTTTGATAATTTATGTTCAATAATAATTATTACACAGTAATTCATGAAATAAGAAAATATATGTAGCAGAATGAATTTGTAACCACATTAATTATTTAGATGCAAGCATCCAATTGATGAAAGCTTAAAGTTAATAAATCTCTATTTCTCCTATATTTTTAATTATAATTTTCGTAGGTCATAAATTAGTCAATTTTATTTTTGATTATCTAAGATTTATCCCTAGAAAGGTCAATTTATCAAACATTTTGAAATTCCTAATTGTTAATTTATTTTACAATTTTGCGATCTATACAAAATACATTTCACTCTCTCTTGAAATGGAAATTATATTATTAAATCAATGAGATATTATTTCACCCAGTAGCTAAATTGTTTTCAAGAAATAGCACAATTGATTTATTTTAACATTGAAATTACTGTTTGTGTGATATTTGGGAATTTGACATATTTTAATATGTTATTACAAGCTTCATATTATGCAGCACATAGATTTCTTTTTATTATTATTTTCTCTTTCAAATAAACATCTCTTAACTTTTTTTCAAAATTATGAAATTATCATTCTAAATTAATATATAATTAAAGTATCAGATGCCAAAAGTTTCTTTTTGGGTTTTAGAATTTTTTTATGTCATATCTTAATTTTAATTACAGAATGGAGGATTCCAAAATAAGGGATGTAGTAAAACCATTTGATTGGACCTACACTACTCATTATAAGGGAACATCATTTGGAGGTACTGAACTATTTAAAGTAAGCTTAAATATTGAATATTCATTCTATTTTTTTTTAAATATATAGTATGTAAAATAATTTCTTGTACTGAATTATTTTTTTATACTATATATATTATGTTTTTAGGTGACACCAACAGAAGAGAGAATCGATGTTGAAAAACTGAAAGTAAAATCCAAAATTCTATTTTATCAGGATATTATATTATTTGAAGATGAACTGGCTGATAATGGAACTGCTCAACTTTCTGTTAAAATGGTAGGCTTGTTTTAAAAAAATAAGTTTACAGTAATTATTATTAATATTGTTGTAAAATTGTTTCCCTGACATGCTAATCTTATGACAAGAAAGAGGTTTAACCGGGAACAAGCCAATGAATTCCAACCTTGGCGACAAAACAAAACTTCTAGAAAATTCATGATTTGTACCCCTATATCTACTAGGAGTGGAAATGTCAAGAACTTTCGTGAGAAATCTGTGTGACGTCACATCCTGTCAGAAAAAGTATAAATAGCAAGCTACATTAAATGATCAGTCAGTTGGAGTTTTGACCACAGTGCAGGCTGGTGATCTAATATATGCTGAGTGCTATTGAAAGTGCTGTGACTGAGATTTATTGGTGACTAACAGTATGTGCATGGCATTGCCCATGGCATAATGACTACAACAAAATAAAAAAAAGCCCCAAGTTTTGAAAATGAAATCAAAACATATATATATACTAGCTGTATGGCCCGGCGTTGCACGGGCTAAATCGAATAATACCTGAGGTCACGTGACACATGCCTAATGTGAGTTATAATATTGTTGAAATGTGTTGTATTAGTGTTTTCATCTCCTGCTTCAGCTGGGTGTAGACGAGAGGTCCTGTGATAAATTTGTCCATGAATTCTGAAACAGTACGCTCCTCTCCCTGTAGACGGTACAATCTGTGCACCCATTGAATCACTGGTACGACCTTATGTTATTTTTGAAATGCACTGATAATTCATCGGAGCCATCCATCAATACTTTCATTTCCACTGGATAAACTGAAGCCTGCTCAATTATATTTCCATTATGACAACAATGAGTGTAAATTCCTCTGGTATTCTTTTCATCCCGGAAATACAACTCTCCGCATTTCAGACAGAGATTGTCCATTTCTCCACAGTTGTGTTCTTCAGTTCAGAACAGTTCTAGCTGCATAAAAAGTTTGTATCTGATGGTGATTTTGTCCTTCATTAACATTTAGACGGCGTTCTCTTGCATGTTGTAGCATGGCTGACAATCGGCTATTTCTTTGTTCGTCTGTTCCTTCGGCTCTTCTCATCTGGCTACGTTGTGCCATTACTGCCAATTGGCTATTCTTTGTTCTTCTGTTTCTTCGGCTCTTCTCTCCTGGCCACGTTGTGCCATTACTGCCAATCGGCTATTTCTTTGTTCTTCTGTTTCTTCGGCTCTTCTGCGCTGGCTACTTTGTCCCATTACTGCAAATCGTCTATTTCTTTGTTCTTCTGTTTCTACGGCTCTTCTCTCCTGCCCACGTTGTGCCATGTCTGACAATCGGCTATTTCTTTGCTCTTCTGTTTCTTCCGCTCTTCTGTCCTGGCCACGTTGTTTCATAGTTGACAATCGGCGGTTTCTTTCTTCTTCAGTTTCAACAACTCTCTTTCCCGTTTTCTAATTGACTCCCGTCTACTGGCAGCATCCCCTGTAATTCCTCTTTTCCTTTTAGGCATCGGAAAAAGCGAAGAATTGAACAAAGCAAAAATAGTAACTTCCAAATATCGGCTTAAAATAGAAGCTTCCACAAGTATTTAAACTTTATCAAATCAATGAATAATGATTAAAATCACTAACATAACTAATCTAAATCTTTCGGCACATAACTTTACAGAAACAAAACACCCCTTTTAATTTCGTTAAAATGATTTTGTTGGACGTTATATCGCGGGTTAAAAAAAAAGAATTTATACACTTTCAACAATACATTTTTTTATTTCTGTCAGCGTCACTTTTTTATTGTTGTTGTAACAATGTTCCTTAAAGTAAACGACTTCAACAATAAAATAAACTTTGAATTGCGCTGTAACAATGAAAAGTATTGTTATAAAGTATCCGAAACAATGAAAAGTATTGTTGTAAATTAGTTTTTAATTAATATCTGTTTCACTAATTAAAATTTCGATATTTAAATGGCCGAAATGGATTCCTTGAACTATTCCCCATCTTTTGGTACTTTCCGCGCGCTTCTCCATTCGGCGGTTCGTGAGAAGATAGAAGGACATACATACATACATACGTTTGTTTACCTTCGAATTTTAATAGGATAGATATATATTATTGATTTCGCCCTCAATTTTTAGTGAAAGTACATGCAGGAACTTGAGCGAGATGAATAACGTGTTCTTTTAACTAAAGGTATCAGCATATATGTGCGACAATCAAAAAGTATGAAACAAATAAATCAAATGATTCTTGGATCTGTAAAATGAAGTAATTAAGATTAGCTGCTGCAATACAATGATTGAAAGTATGACGTGACTATCGCTTGGTACCGCCAGCCAATCGGATAATAGAAATGCATTCTGGGAACTGAGAGTAACCTTGTGTCTATCGAAAGCTTCATCGATTCGGATATGCAAGAGAAAATGTTTTGAACTGATCAACAAAAAAAATTCATAGAAAATCGGAGAAAAAAGATATTTAACCATTCTTGTTTTAAAGTAGGGATAAATAAACTGGTTTATACCTTTAAAAGAATTGAAAATGATAATGTTATTAGAATGTCGGATGCAGGAAAATAAGAACTGAAAGTTAAAAGGGTCATTTTCAAAATTTGGTGCCATTTGGAAATTGAAGAAGCAAAAATAAAATTTCAATAAATAAGTATTTTTTTTTTCATATTATAAAACATACATTGTTTCTGTATATTATTTGAGTATTATTCATAGATTTCTTTCTTTTATTTATTTTTAATTGATTTTTTTAAAATCGGACCTGATGAAAATTATCATGTCTGTTACCAGACATTTTCTTTGAAATTTGTGCACTTAAGTTCAGCATAAAAAAAAGGCAAAGTGATATATTATATAAGTATAGAGTCCTTTTGTCTATATAGTAAAGTCTTTTGCATTTAAAAATAATTGTTTATTTTTTTGTATATTTTTGTTTGTCATGTCTGTTACCAAGATTGAATTTTTATAAGTACTTTTTACCATGAAACGATATAAAACACATTTAGTGCTGAATGTCTATCATTATCACACATTCTAGACAAAGAGAATTTATATCTAACTCTAATAATAGTAATAATATGTTAATTTAAACTTTTTAAAGAAAAATTATGAATGGTAACAAACATGATGAAAATTCAACAATCAAACTTTTATGTAAAGCTTGAAAGTATAAAACTAAAATATATTTTTCTTTTGGTATCTTTTTTCTCTAGCAGCTTTTACACTGAAAAATATATATAATTATACGAAAATAAACTATACAGAATGGACATGCATACACATTTTATTTATTATTTTTTTAAAGTTACAATAATCGATATCTATCCTATTAAAATTCGAAGGTAAACAAACGTATGTATGTATGTATGTCCGGCTATCTTCTCATGAACCGCTGAACGGAGAAGTACGCGGAAAGTACCAAAAGATGGGGAATAATCCAAGGAATCCATTTAGGCCAATTAAATTCCGAAATTACAATTAGTTAAAAAGATATTAATTAAAAACGTCAAAATGAATGAATTGACGTGCTGCCATCTATTGGCAGAATGGTAAATTCATTCACGGCGGATTCTTTTTTTTTCCTACTATTATTTTTCGCATCCGGTGTTGCATTTTTTTATTTATTTAACGGAAGTTGGTATTTTTTTTTGAGCGAGCTTCTGTGTTTGGATTAATTAACAATTGAAAAAAAATCGTTTTCCTGCATTTTTCTTTCTTTTTTTTTGTCGTACGGTGTTTCACAACGTTTACGTTTGTTGGGGGAAAATATTTATCCATTTTTATCCGTTTTTTTTTCATTATTATTCGTTTTATTTTTTCTTTTGCAAAACAAATATCATGCTAATCTGTTTTAATTTAAAAGCATAAGAATTCTCGCGTTTTCATGCAAACCAAACTGCTTTAAGGTAGTAAAAAGGCTAGAACTGAAAGTTTTAATCCAACAAGAGAGGATTCCAAACAGATTTACGTTTGTTGGGGAAGCTTAGTGACAATATTTGTAGGGGAAAAAACAGAGGCGGGAATATGAAAAAATGTGGATTCCGAGAAATGCTGGGCTATAAGGTAATTAAAAGGTTGGATTAAAAAAATTTAATTAAACAATTGCCCGTGCAACGCCGGGCCATGCAGCTAGTCAAACATTAAATACTGTAGATGCCAAATAGAGCCTCCATTAAGATTTGGTAGTTTCATTATAATGTCTTCAGTTTCAATATCATATACTTAATTATCTTCTCTATGGAATTTATTATGATTTTTAACTTTTCTCAAATATTTGACAGTGAAATAATTGTCTTAGATGCTGATTATTTCTGAAACAAAATACTTAATCGACAGATGCGCATGCATGTATTTTGTCCATCGATAGAAGGAGCACATACATAAAATGGTCGAAATCTCGTGAATGTGGTATAAGAAATTTTAACAAAATTATTCTCCATTACAAA